>JAEIFK010000346.1:1602500-2005000 GCA_018901825.1 Drosophila funebris | reverse complement strand
CTGAATAAAATAAAATATAAAATATACAAAAAATAAAAAATAAAAACTGCGCATGTTGCACAGACGACATTGGCTTCCAATTTCAAGTCACGTTCAACATTTTAATGTTGACTTAAAGCCACACGACAACGACAACGACAACAACAACAACAACAACGACGACAACGTTGGTCAGGTCCAGTTCCAGCGTCAGCTTCAGCTTCAGCTCCAGCAGAGCGTGGGCCATTTGTCCAGTTACCTCTCCCCAGTTTGTGGGGGGTCAAATCAATTCCGCTTTGTCAAGCATACATTCACACACACACGCTCTGCTACACACACACACACAGTCAGGCTTACACACCTGTCGGAAAAGTCAGTGACTTTCAAACATTTATATGTACATTTTTTATTCGCATAGCTGACATACACGTGGCTATGAATTATGGCTTAATTGTAAAGCAAATGCTTTATTTATATACACATAAATATTAACAAATATATTTAAGTATATATATATATATATATATACTTTGTTGTGATTGACAGCAATAACTAATTGTAAGTCTGTTTCGCAACACCTTCGTTTACATTTTGTTGTCCAGAATATGGAAATCTATGAATCAACGCCTCAAATAATTTTCAATAAATCTGCTTTATTGCTGACAGTAACAGCGCAATGTTAACAGCTTATATGTCACCGCTGTTAACATTTGTACATATACATATATATATATATATATATATGCCTCGTTTATGCGATGCTTTTCATGAACTCTTGACTTTGCTAAAATTCAAATGAAATAGAATTTACAAATTTAATTTGTATACATTTCTGATTTATGTTTAAATTATACTCTTTCCACTCTAAAGTTAATGCACATTTTTCTCTGTATTTTACACATTTATTTGCCTTTATTAAAAATGTGCATTTGGTTGTGTGTAAAAATGCAGATAAATGTACATAAATTTTCATTTAACATGCGTTTATTTGCTATAATTAAATACTTATAATTGCTGTTAGGGCATTTGTCTGTCGTTCAGTGTCTCTGCTCTCTCCAGCGCTCTCAGTCATAAATCATTGCAGCTTGTAGTTCTATCAAATAAATATTTATTGCACTCGCTTACAATATTAAATATTAATATTTTTTATTTTCCAAACGCTCGTGTCATAATACAAAAGTGAATATGCAAATGTTGCTGGTCTGGTTTATATATCTTTGTAATTATAGATAGTTAAAAATTTCTCAGTTAATCTATAGCCGCTCAGCTGGGCAACATTTAATAATAGATTAATTGAAAAAAAAAAATAAAAATAAATAAAACCAAACTTGACCTTGAATCGTTTAAGCCTTTTGTAAATTAGAGCTATTAAAATTGTGCTATGTATGTAATTATTGTAAAAGACATTGTAACTGATTGGAACAGACCTTTCAAATTGAGAATATATAATATATCAGTTAATGTTTTTATCTATATCTAATGAATAGATAAATGTAATTGTATAAAAGTTGTTTGCCCATTCTCATTGCATATCAATATGATTCTAAATATATTCTGTATAATATTTTTGGATAAACTGTTTGATCAAATGTCTTAATCATTTAGCTGCTATTTCATTTGCATGCGATACTTAAACAAATGCTCACATTGTGCACTTAAACGGCGCTAATGTCTTTATAATTATTGATATGCAGCCGCAACACGATTGACGGATCATTAAAAGTCATTAAACGTAGCACTATCAGTCAGGCAGGTAACATAAATAAAGAAATATTAATAATAAAAATCAGCAACAAATAAAAAGATAAAAAACAAACTGCATTTTGTATACTCTAGCTTTGAAAATTATAATATATAAAAAAAGTATTCAACTTAAGCTAGAGTTAACAAAAGTTTCTCAGGCAACAACTAAGATAACTTGTCCAATAATAAAATAATTTCCATATTACAATTCACATATATTGAAAAATAAATTCGTTTAACATACAATTAAATAGTTTCCCATGCAAATTTACAAATACAATATATTGAGGAATAAATTTGTTGCCCACACAGTAACTTAGTTTTGCATTAATATTAATAACTATAAGTTGGAATTGGAAAAATCTCCGCATCGATAATATAGAGTATGCATATATAAAGAAGGAATGGGGGAATGAACGACAACAGCTATATCGAAATACGTGTTGCGAGTTAATTTATGAACAATTAACTCAGCTTAACTGCAAATGCCGAGTCGTTGGGTGTCCCAACACATAGAACGAACATATGTAAATTGTCAATTAGTTTGTTCATAATGACAGACCGCATTACACGCTGCCTTTCAACACGGATCGGTTAGCCCAAAAAAAATAAAAAAAAAAATGAAACTAAACAAAAATTAAAACACACATTTCCATTTTTTGCCTCGTTGAAGTTGGAGCTGTAAAGTTTGATAGACTCATGGCTCATTAGTCGCATGACGTTGCGGAATGAAAATAAATGGAAATTTTGAAATGAAAATGAATATGAAAATTTGCATGCTCAATTGTCGTAGACAATGCAATTTCTGTTGGCATAAAAACGAATTAGAAAACGAAATTACAATTAGAATTGCAATCGCAATCGCAAGGTTTGCAAATTGAGTTATTGTGATTTCGTATATGATTAGAAATTGTACATTAAGCAGTATAAAAGTTACATATAATATCTCTTGAATGTTAAGCGCAATCAATTAGCATTTGAACCCTTTGCTTAGTGTATACGCAATATCTGCATTAAGCATACGCCATGTGGCATACAGTATATATTACTTTTGAGCTCAATGAACAGCAAAAATATAATTTATTTATAATTTTTTTTTATGGTCAGTAGCGGTAGCATGACAGGCCAATAAAATAAATAAAAGAAATAAAATAAAACTGCAATTACATTGTCTTAATTAGGGAGAGACAAGCACAATCGTGTGATGAATGTTGAAATAAACGTTTAACACCTGCAATTGACCACATCAGAGAGCTTTGTTTGATCAAACACGTCTGGCATGACAAAGAAGACGAGGGCTTGGCTTGGCTGGTCTTGTCTTGACTTGGTTGACTTGGTTAAATGGAATTTAGCGGAATCGATCGATGTGGGGTCAATTCAGAGCTAAACTAAAAATAAAAACAGGTTCGCCAACGAAATTAACCACAAATTAACAAAGATTTGTACAAGTAATGTATGTATTTCCCATTGTGACTAAGCCCATGTGCTTAAACACATTTACATACATACGTATTGAAAGACTTGACAAAACTTTCCACATATTTTATTATCACGTGCCCATAACAATAACAAAAAATTATGAATAAAATAATAATAATAAAAAAAATATATATACAAAAAATAGTAATGCGCAGGCCAACGGTCAAACAAATCCATAAACAATATAATTAAATTGTTGTCAACAAACGCGAAATGGAAATCAAGTCAACAACCGAAACTGAAATAACTTAATAATCACAATTTATAAATATTTTAAACCTATTAACAAGAGCCAACAGCCAACAAGAGCTGCGGGCAGCAGGCAGCAGGCGGCTTGACTGTCTGGTAATTGACGAGAGCGCACGCCCGCCAAAGTAAACAAAATCTAAAAACGAAAACAAAGCAAACGAAGACAAAAATGTATATGAAACAGATAAAAAAAAAAAATAAGAAAAATAAAAGAGAGATACACCAAGTGTAGTGCGGGCGTTGTCAATGCAAACAATAACCCAACACAACTGACCTCCGCCTCCACCTTCATCTCGAGAATTGTGCGAGTGTTGTCTGAGTGTGCCTCAGGCATTGTCGCATATTCCATTTCAGTTTCCATTGATATTGATATTGCTATTGATATTGATATTGATATTAATGCAATGTCTCCCGTTCCATTCCATTTGTCAGCGAGAGCAAGCAGTCAGACAGACATCTCAACTATTTAGATTCGTCTGTCTCTCTCTCCCCAATAAAAATGAAAAAAAAACCGTCAAATACCAAGAGGAACTAGCGAAAACTTGCCAAAGGTGACAAGTTGGCGCTTATTTGCATAAATGCAACAGAACAGCACGTAACAATGCAGCTGTTAGGTGTGACTGACATCCATGGTCACATTTATCAACCGCTAGCTACGCTTCTATAGTTACTTTAATCGTTTTACTATGAAAATAATTGGAATTGCAATTACAACAGCCAACTTAACGTACAAGAAAATTCCTTTTGAAGTTGCCAGATCGCTGGCACAATAAATCAATATGTTCCGCATTCCATCAAAGGATCAGGCGCGCAGTCAACTTAGCGAAAAAGCAAATTGTCAATATTAATAAATCAAATGAAACCTTGTTTAATCAATTTCTTATTCTGTCACTCCGGAAGTTGGGGAAAAGTCGACCACTCACTGCGTACTCTACACAGCCGGAAAGCAGCGGCATTATCTGACCGGCAAGAACCATTCACAAACTTGTCACGACGCTCAGCTCAGCTCAGCTCAGCTTGTGTCCCTCTCCCACTCCAACACTCTCAGCAATCAGCTGCTGATGAGCAGCAGTTCGCTGAGCGAGCTTTCTTTTTATACACACACACACACACACACATATATGCACACATATACGGCTGTTTGCCTAATCCACTCGTGTGGAACCAAACCAAATGCAAATCTTACTCTTGTTGTCTCTGCTTCCACCTACATCTTCAGCACCAGCAGACACACATACATAGGTATGTAGTACATATACAGCGCCCCATGCTCAATCAAACGAAGCATCGACGTCGCTGTTGGCGTCGCTGTCGACGCCTGCTGCGATGTCCATAGAGCTTTAGCTTTTGTTGTGTCCGGCTGTTCGTATGCTCGTGCCTCGTGCTCAGTTGCGATCGGCAGCAGGCAATAACGGAACCAGATCCAGCCAATACAGTGAGATTGCAATTTCGACTCTCTCGCTCGCTCTCACTGCCCGTGTGTGTGTGTTGTGTGTTACTCTACTCAATATCTATATAAAGTGCAAGCAGCTCCGATGTTTGCCATTCATTGTTTGCACAAGGGAAGCTAAAGCTCGTTGAGCCGAATTATAACTCCCACAAGGACCTTAATTGGTATATTTGCATTTGCTGTCCGTGTGTGTTCACGTTTGTTTGTGTGCCTAAGTGTGTGCGAGTGTGTGTGTGTGTGCCCTGATAAATTGCATAATAAATTAGTATTATTTATAACTGTCAAAGTTGTTAAGTGTTTTTACCCATTGAACTGTGCTTGTGCGCAAAAAAAAAAAAAGACGCATACAAATAAATCAAATAACGTTAATAAACAAAGCCACAACAACAATAATAAATATAAATCTGCTGGAAAATAAACAAACGTCGCAAAAAAAAAAAAAAAAACAAATAGAAAAAAAACCAAAGAGAAGCGCGCGCCAAAAAGCTAAACGAACTTTTGTGTTTTTTTCCTCTCTGTGTTATTATTATTAATTTATACGTTAGGGATTTTCCTTTCGCTTTGAACATTTTCCCGACGTTCAATAAAACATTTTCATACAAATGGAGGTGCAAAATATGCGCGAGCAGCCGCTGCTGCAAAGCAAATGCCGCATCCTAGACTCCAGATGTGCGGTAAGTGTGGCATATATACTCGATCCGTTTGAATTATATACATATATAGAGCTAATCCAATGCGTCTAACCGAGCCCCCCACCCCCCAAGCAAACATAAACAATGTCCGTTTGCGTGGGCTCTATTTCCACTGCCAAAGTCGTGCACTTGGAATTGGGTTTGCCGGAGGTTGGTTCCTCTATAAATATAGAGTGCGCCAATAATAGATACGAGCAAAGAATTATGAGATTGTAAACAGTCACTACATTGTACCTACGTATGTAAACAAACGCTGGCCGAGGGAGGCGTGGCCTTAAAATACGCACTCAAAATGCAATTAATTTCGATTTTTCGCAAAATATGCCAAATATTTGAAATATCTATGAAATAGCTATCTATCGATTCCCCTCCTCATTCTGGAGAACCATTTGTCTGCGATTTTAGTTTGCAAACTTTTTTTATTATTATATAAATATTAGTTGCTGAATTTTGTGTTAATTTAAAATCACATTTTTTAATTAAATTTAATATCTTTTGTTTAGCATACGAATTTGTATGTAATTATTTGAGATTTTCTTAAGCTAGTGAACTTGTTTATTGTTAAACTTCGAGTTCCTGTTTGATTTTCATAACATTTTTATGGTGTTTACCAGTTCTGAAAGGGGTCTGTTAAATTTTTAAAGTATTTTTTTTTTTAAATTCCATAAATTTTTAAGTAGTTTATACATATATATGTATGCAAATCTGTTAGACCATAATTTATGATGGCTGTCAAAATGGTACATGAAAAGTAAATTTATTTGCCGCTGGCAAATGGAAAATGGCCAGGGAATGCAAGTGAAAAGCATTAGACGGAAAGTGGCTGGCAATGTGTGTGCGATATGGCGACGTCCACATGTGCTTCAAATTAAAATGTTTGCCTTTCATCTAAGAGCAATAAATAACCATAACAATACGACATATGTACATAAACATTGTACATATATTTATATAGTCTATATGTGTTTGTTAACGATTTGTTTTGTCTACATTTGCACATTTCACAGCTGAACGATTTATATCCGATCGCCCGTTTGACACATAAATTGGAGGTGCTAAACATGTCGTCGTCGTCAACTACAGTGGACAGGGATGCTTCCTATACCATTGAGCTGGTTAAGGCCGAGGACTTTGAGGCTGTTCTCAGCATGCTCAAGACATTCTTCTTTAAGGTATGCATTGTTTTTTACGTTTTATTATTTATTATTTAGTATACATTTTGCAGTTTCATTGTATTGTGTATTATGATAGTACAACTGACTTCTCAACCATAACAAAAGCCAATAATCTCATCAAATAATCATAATGAATATTAATTACGAATCTCGTGACAACATTTGGCGAAAGATCAACTTCATTAAATTCACCTAAAGTCGTTTTAACATTTTTAAATTGCATAAATTAATATCTGTAGAAAAGCCACATACAACTGGGTATTATAATTTTGTGTGCAATTAGGTAACAGCTATAAAACAATAAATTGCTTTTATTAAATTATAATACAGATGTGAAAATTTGTATAATATTGTTAAAATCGT
Source organism: Drosophila funebris (assembly GCA_018901825.1). NCBI lineage: Eukaryota > Metazoa > Arthropoda > Insecta > Diptera > Drosophilidae > Drosophila > Drosophila funebris. The sequence goes on along the minus strand of JAEIFK010000346.1, from coordinate 1,997,870 downwards.
TTACCAAGTTTAGATTAAAATAGCTAGAGTTCAACTCTTCTTTTATGTCACAACAAGCAATGTTTACACTGCCGGGCATCTGCCTGTCTAGCATACTCAACTATAGCACTATAACTTGTTATGATCGGTTGTTTATTTTGCGATTTGTTTACTTTTTTTTTGGAAATACACGCATAGTAAAGTGAGTGGTATCTTATCCTTGCCAAGCTATGAGTTGAGTCATTCGGGAAGTCCCTCTTTGCGACGTTACAATTTAGTTCTTTTTCCCCCAATCTTTAGACTTTGACGCACGAAACCAGTTTAATCAGTTCAGTTCAGTTCAGTTCAGTTCAGTTCAGGTCATGTGAATGTGAATGGGAATACATGAAGTTGACTTTGAAGATCATCGACTAATTAACTAGTTATTGTAAAATGCGCAGCGATTTCGATTTGCTGAACTGTCCCAACAGATTTTCTTACATGCACTTCTACTCCAGTTCACTTAACTTAGCTTAATAATAATTCAAATCTATTCTATTCTATTTAATTATTTTTCAAGTTTATGCAAATTAAGCATACCGCGCCTCAACACACATTAAATTATATTATAGCTCCGGTTCCGTTCTGTTTTGCATTGTTGGCTGAGCTATAAATTACATTATGATAAATGTCGATTGCAAAGATAATAATAATGCATTGCATGCGTGTATAAATCATTTAAATATAAATGATGCGAGATTTGTAATCGTGTCACGTAATTACATAAACAATTTGTTAAGATTTTCTCAATCTATTTGTCATTCAAACATGTATAAATTTAAGTTGATATTATTATAATTATTTACAGACAATTAATAAAGTGTTCCCTGTTGCAGTTTGTTTTAATTATTATTTAATGATTTATACTTGTAACTGTTGCAGGATGAACCACTCAACACATTTCTCAACCTCGGCGAGTGCACTGAACTGGAGAACTACTCAATGAAGTCACTTAAGGATAATTGCTCATACAAAGCGGTCAACAAAAATGGTGAAATCATTGGTGTCTTCATCAATGGACTTTTACGTCGACCCGTAAGCATAAAGCACATATTATAGTGCTTTCTAAGCACATTATAATCATGCTAATCGTATTTACAGGCTGCAACTGATGCACCACCAGAGAAGGCAGCCGATGGCTGCAAACATGCCAAATTTAAAAAGATTCTTGGTCTCATGGATCATGTGGAGGAACAGTTTAACATCTTTGATATCTATCCCAACGAGAATTTAATACTTGATGGCAAAATTATCTCCGTTAACAGCAATTATCGTGGCATGGGCATTGCAGGCAAGCTGACAGAGCGTGCCTACGAATATATGCGTGCGAATCAAATATCCGTTTACCATGTCATGTGCACCAGCCACTACTCGGCGGTTGTTATGGAGAAATTGGGCTTTCATGACGTATTTAACGTAAAGTTTGCCGACTACAAAATAGATAATGAGGTTGTGTTTAAGCCAGCAACACCACATGTGAGCGTACGCATTCTGGTGAAGGAACTCGCCAAGGATGTGACGAAGGCGTTATTGTAATTTCATCAGATTAGTAATAATGCATTTGATATATATATATATATAAAAATATGTGATTTTTTAGTTTGTAGTTCGGTGGCGGGTTCGAAAAAAAAACATTTCCGATCGAGAATCGTATGAATTGTGCGTTCATTTCATTTGTTATGTACTTTCAATTAGTAGACAACAAAAAAAAACATTAAAAAAACAAGAAAAACAAGTACAATTTCAATAAATATTTATATAATTTAATTCACTCGCCGCAACGTTATTTTAAGTGTTTAAAAATGTGCTCAAAAATGCTATTAAAATTGAAATAAAATAACAATAAAACATGTTCTTAAAATTAATTTAATCAAAATCTATTGAAATCATAAATGTAAATTGACTTCCATTAATATACATGAATTATTGAATTATTATTATTGAATTACTTAAGGGAAATTTATCATATGTCAAATGACCGCCATTAAATATTCAAAAGAAATTTCCCCCAATATGGCGACCATTAACTGCAAGTACTTAAATATCAACAGAAATGTCCCATAATCTGGGCAATAGCATTTAACGTAAATTCCCCACCAGATGGTCACTCTTAAGTTAATTTATACGATTAATTACACTTACTTCAGTCAATTTTAGCAAAAATAAATATCTATTTTCAATCTACATATATACAAAATTTGTCAAGATATTTTTATGGTGAAACAGTTACTTGGCCGCTGCTTTGCCCAATGGATCCCTGGCCAGACGCTCCACCATGCGTCGCATTTGCTCTTCATTACCGTATTTTTGTGCATCGGCGACAACAGACGCATGATGGGAATTGGCTTCCGCAGAGATTTCGTCCCGTATTTGTTGACTTAGCTGAAATGAGTGCCTGCAATATGATAGCTACAGCTTTAGCAAGTGTGTGCCATAGATAATATAAACATGCGATACTCACTTGACCGAGCTAATGCCAAAGATGGCACCGATAATGCCCAGGGATATGAAAACTAAAGCCACCTTCCAGTTGGAGACTCGATTTAAGCCCCTGATACCATAATAAGGCCCAGGATTAGGATCATTTGTTGGTTTTACTTCCCATGGCTGAATCGTGTTTCGGGTGCTGCCAATGCCTGGATGCCATAACAAACTATCGTCGTAGTCCCTGCGTGTTGACGGCTTCACCAGCGTCTGATATGCCTCAGTTATTTTAACAAATCGCGCTGCCTCATCAGTTTTCGCAGCATCGGGATGATACTGTATGAAATAGAATGAAATTATTGAAATGGCCAATGTAATGTTTATTACACTTGTTGCACCTGTTTGGAGAGCTTCAGAAAAGCGTTCCGTATGTCCCGCTTGCTGCAATCGTGGTTTAAATTGAGCACATCATAGTGGGTTTCAAGCTTTTTCGTATTCAATTTTGCACTATGGGCAAAACTACGCAAAATACGAAATTCAACATTATTTTATATAACAAAAACAAAGCAACCGCAATCGCTACCTACGTACGTCTGGTGGTTGCTTCCATGGCGAGCATCATGCTTGGTAGTCTTAGCATATTGAGCGCTTCACTCCTTTATCTTCCACTGCAGTGGCAATAGTTAAAAAATAAACAAAAATACAAAAAAAATTTACTCCATTTGTGTATTTAATTCCAAAAAAATAACATTAGTGTTGAAAAGCGTACTAGTATCCGGCTATCGATGGGACTGCGTGCAATAGTATCGAGTAATAATTTAGCCGGTAGCCGCTATCGATATATTTTAGCGCAATCGGTTTTGTCGTCCGATATCGCTGTCATGACAACCAAAAATAGCGCTCTTTAATAAATAACAATAATATAGTAAATTAAAATGAGTGGTGAAAAGAAAGCAATAGAATTGCAAATGCAAGTGCGCCAAAACGCACGTGAGTATCAAAGCTCTGTAAAGGACTTGTACTCATGGGAAAAGGAAATTAAAAGCAAGGAAGAAGCATTAAAACATGCGCCCGCTCCAACCGTCCATCCTAGCGTGAGTAGCACATGCCGCAATTGTTAAATGTTAGTAACATTGTCATTCTTCAACTTTTTACAGAACACACCAGTGCGCAGTCATGTGACACAGGAAAATGAGACAACAAAGAAACCAGCATCGAGTAAGAAAATTCCAGAATGCGCCACAGGTAGCCCCGGGGACTCAGCAGCTAGCACACCCACTGAGAAGCAGGACTTGCCTCAGGATGCGTTGGCTCAGCAGCACAAGAAGGCCAATGATGTTAAAGATCGCGGCAACAGTTATGTGAAGCAAGACGAATATGAAAGGGCAATCGAAGCATACACTGAAGCTATAGAGATTTATCCATACGATCCGATTTACTATATTAACCGGGCATTGTGCTATATCAAGTTGGAACGGTAAGCAAAATGATATATTATAATTAGGCTTGTCACTTGTCATACTCTTAACAGCTACGATAACTGCGTGGATGATTGTGAGGCAGCAATTGCGTTGGACAAGCTGTGTGTTAAGGCCTATTATCGACGCATGCAGGCAAATGAATCGCTGGGCAATAATATGGAAGCTCTCAAGGATTGCACCACTGTGCTAACATTAAATCCAAAGAACTTTGAGGCCAAACGCAGCTTGGAGCGCATTAATGAACGCTTACGCAAGATTGGTATTTACTTTAAATATTTAACAATTTAGCATGATTCTAATTGGGATTCATTGTAGCTACTAAACATGGTCCAAACTTCAATGCTGCACGCGATGACTTAGTTGATATTTTGCCATTTGATAAACCAGCGTATAAACGCTCAAAAAAACCGATGCGTCGTGTGCCGGTTGTTGATATTATATCGCCAAGACCCAATCAAGATGAGCACAAGCCATTACCCATATCGGATGATGATATTGACAAAATCTTTAACAGCAATTGCGGTCCCTTTGAAGAAGTGAAAAAACCGAAATCTATTACTAAGCCAATTTCCCTGGAAACTAACAAAAAGCTAGATGTAAAGGAAGAGAAATCAAAGCAAGCAAAAGTCATTGAAATAAGTACGAAACCCTTAGAAAAACTTGCCAAAGCTACTCAAAAAGAGATTTTAAAATCGGAAGATTCCGATAAGAGTAAGAAACCCGTCGAAAACCCCGTTATACAGGTCTCAAAAGAGCAAATAAAAGAGAAAGATTCTGAAAAGATCATCAGGGCTCCTGTAAAGTCTGAGGAATCCAGCAACAAACCCGAGCCTCAAGTCAAGCAGACACCATCTACCTCAATGGAGGTATGCATACCTATACAACTGTAATTTATCACATTAAATTATCCTACTTTTCAGCGTGTACCGGCAGCACCAGCTGGCACGGCTCAGTTCTATATCACCTGGAAGGAACTATCTCCGATACAGAAATATAATTATTTAAAATCCATTGAAATACCAAATCTTTGTAAGATACTTGGTGCCGGATTCGATTCGGATACGTTTAGCGATTTGTTGCGCACTCTGCAGGACTTCTATGTGCCCAACAAGGAGCCAACCACAGCAGCTGTACTTCTGGAGATATCCAACAACGATCAATTCACCATTTTGGCACTGCTAATGTCCCAGGAGGAAAAGAAAAGTATGTGCTTATCACATAGATAAATCTGAAAATTATATTTCAAATGTAAATTTCTCTCTTTTTAGTGGTTTCTGTTGTAATGGATGCAATCAAAGATTTCCCGAAGAGCAATCCCGATTTATTGGATAAGCTGGGTAAAGCCTACAATCTTGCATAATACTTTCTTTAGTTGTTAGAAACAATTAACGATCTTATTGTGCTCCAGATTGTTAGCTCATTAAATATTAAACAGTTTTTAAAATGTTAAATAAAAATAGATGAGAGAAATGTGAAAATTATAAGTGTAATATAAGGCATGCTTAAAAAGCTCAAAGCACAGCTTAACTAGAAACAGATGTGCGTGTGCAAACAAATACATGGGCATATAACTCCCTTTAAAGAAAAAAAAAAAAGAAGAAGCTTAACTCGACTTAATGCTAATATTGCATTGAACATCAACAAAAGTAAACCATTTGCAATAACAGAGAAGGCAGCCGATGGCTGCAAACATGCCAAATTTAAAAAGATTCTTGGTCTCATGGATCATGTGGAGGAACAGTTTAACATCTTTGATATCTATCCCAACGAGAATTTAATACTTGATGGCAAAATTATCTCCGTTAACAGCAATTATCGTGGCATGGGCATTGCAGGCAAGCTGACAGAGCGTGCCTACGAATATATGCGTGCGAATCAAATATCCGTTTACCATGTCATGTGCACCAGCCACTACTCGGCGGTTGTTATGGAGAAATTGGGCTTTCATGACGTATTTAACGTAAAGTTTGCCGACTACAAAATAGATAATGAGGTTGTGTTTAAGCCAGCAACACCACATGTGAGCGTACGCATTCTGGTGAAGGAACTCGCCAAGGATGTGACGAAGGCGTAATTGTAATTTCATCAGATTAGTAATAATGCATTTGATATATATATATATATAAAAATATGTGATTTTTTAGTTTGTAGTTCGGTGGCGGGTTCGAAAAAAAACATTTCCGATCGAGAATCGTATGAATTGTGCGTTCATTTCATTTGTTATGTACTTTCAATTAGTAGACAACAAAAAAAAACATTAAAAAAACAAGAAAAACAAGTACAATTTCTATAAATATTTATATAATTTAATTCACTCGCCGCAACGTTATTTTAAGTGTTTAAAAATGTGCTCAAAAATGCTATTAAAATTGAAATAAAATAACAATAAAACATGTTCTTAAAATTAATTTAATCAAAATCTATTGAAATCATAAATGTAAATTGACTTCCATTAATATACATGAATTATTGAATTATTATTATCGAATTACTTAAGGGAAATTTATCATATGTCAAATGACCGCCATTAAATATTCAAAAGAAATTTCCCCCAATATGGCGACCATTAACTGCAAGTACTTAAATATCAACAGAAATGTCCCATAATCTGGGCAATAGCATTTAACGTAAATTCCCCACCAGATGGTCACTCTTAAGTTAATTTATACGATTAATTACACTTACTTCAGTCAATTTTAGCAAAAATAAATATCTATTTTCAATCTACATATATACAAAATTTGTCAAGATATTTTTATGGTGAAACAGTTACTTGGCCGCTGCTTTGCCCAATGGATCCCTGGCCAGACGCTCCACCATGCGTCGCATTTGCTCTTCATTACCGTATTTTTGTGCATCGGCGACAACAGACGCATGATGGGAATTGGCTTCCGCAGAGATTTCGTCCCGTATTTGTTGACTTAGCTGAAATGAGTGCCTGCAATATGATAGCTACAGCTTTAGCAAGTGTGTGCCATAGATAATATAAACATGCGATACTCACTTGACCGAGCTAATGCCAAAGATGGCACCGATAATGCCCAGGGATATGAAAACTAAAGCCACCTTCCAGTTGGAGACTCGATTTAAGCCCCTGATACCATAATAAGGCCCAGGATTAGGATCATTTGTTGGTTTTACTTCCCATGGCTGAATCGTGTTTCGGGTGCTGCCAATGCCTGGATGCCATAACAAACTATCGTCGTAGTCCCTGCGTGTTGACGGCTTCACCAGCGTCTGATATGCCTCAGTTATTTTAACAAATCGCGCTGCCTCATCAGTTTTCGCAGCATCGGGATGATACTGTATGAAATAGAATGAAATTATTGAAATGGCCAATGTAATGTTTATTACACTTGTTGCACCTGTTTGGAGAGCTTCAGAAAAGCGTTCCGTATGTCCCGCATGCTGCAATCGTGGTTTAAATTGAGCACATCATAGTGGGTTTCAAGCTTTTTCGTATTCAATTTTGCACTATGGGCAAAACTACGCAAAATACGAAATTCAACATTATTTTATATAACAAAAACAAAGCAACCGCAATCGCTACCTACGTACGTCTGGTGGTTGCTTCCATGGCGAGCATCATGCTTGGTAGTCTTAGCATATTGAGCGCTTCACTCCTTTATCTTCCACTGCAGTGGCAATAGTTAAAAAATAAACAAAAATACAAAAAAAATTTACTCCATTTGTGTATTTAATTCCAAAAAAATAACATTAGTGTTGAAAAGCGTACTAGTATCCGGCTATCGATGGGACTGCGTGCAATAGTATCGAGTAATAATTTAGCCGGTAGCCGCTATCGATATATTTTAGCGCAATCGGTTTTGTCGTCCGATATCGCTGTCATGACAACCAAAAATAGCGCTCTTTAATAAATAACAATAATATAGTAAATTAAAATGAGTGGTGAAAAGAAAGCAATAGAATTGCAAATGCAAGTGCGCCAAAACGCACGTGAGTATCAAAGCTCTGTAAAGGACTTGTACTCATGGGAAAAGGAAATTAAAAGCAAGGAAGAAGCATTAAAACATGCGCCCGCTCCAACCGTCCATCCTAGCGTGAGTAGCACATGCCGCAATTGTTAAATGTTAGTAACATTGTCATTCTTCAACTTTTTACAGAACACACCAGTGCGCAGTCATGTGACACAGGAAAATGAGACAACAAAGAAACCAGCATCGAGTAAGAAAATTCCAGAATGCGCCACAGGTAGCCCCGGGGACTCAGCAGCTAGCACACCCACTGAGAAGCAGGACTTGCCTCAGGATGCGTTGGCTCAGCAGCACAAGAAGGCCAATGATGTTAAAGATCGCGGCAACAGTTATGTGAAGCAAGACGAATATGAAAGGGCAATCGAAGCATACACTGAAGCTATAGAGATTTATCCATACGATCCGATTTACTATATTAACCGGGCATTGTGCTATATCAAGTTGGAACGGTAAGCAAAATGATATATTATAACTAGGCTTGTCACTTGTCATACTCTTAACAGCTACGATAACTGCGTGGATGATTGTGAGGCAGCAATTGCGTTGGACAAGCTGTGTGTTAAGGCCTATTATCGACGCATGCAGGCAAATGAATCGCTGGGCAATAATATGGAAGCTCTCAAGGATTGCACCACTGTGCTAACATTAAATCCAAAGAACTTTGAGGCCAAACGCAGCTTGGAGCGCATTAATGAACGCTTACGCAAGATTGGTATTTACTTTAAATATTTAACAATTTAGCATGATTCTAATTGGGATTCATTGTAGCTACTAAACATGGTCCAAACTTCAATGCTGCACGCGATGACTTAGTTGATATTTTGCCATTTGATAAACCAGCGTATAAACGCTCCAAAAAACCGATGCGTCGTGTGCCGGTTGTTGATATTATATCGCCAAGACCCAATCAGGATGAGCACAAGCCATTACCCATATCGGATGATGATATTGACAAAATCTTTAACAGCAATTGCGGTCCCTTTGAAGAAGTGAAAAAACCGAAATCTATTACTAAGCCAATTTCCCTGGAAACTAACAAAAAGATAGATGTAAAGGAAGAGAAATCAAAGCAAGCAAAAGTCATTGAAATAAGTACGAAACCCTTAGAAAAACTTGCCAAAGCTACTCCAAAAGAGATTTTAAAATCGGAAGATTCCGATAAAAGTAAGAAACCCGTCGAAAACCCTGTTATACAGGTCTCAAAAGAGCAAATAAAAGAGAAAGATTCTGAAAAGATCATCAGGGCTCCTGTAAAGTCTGAGGAATCCAGCAACAAACCCGAGCCTCAAGTCAAGCAGACACCATCTACCTCAATGGAGGTATGCATACCTATAAGACTGTAATTCATCACATTAAATTATCCTACTTTTCAGCGTGTACCGGCAGCACCAGCTGGCACGGCTCAGTTCTATATCACCTGGAAGGAACTATCTCCGATACAGAAATATAATTATTTAAAATCCATTGAAATACCAAATCTTTGTAAGATACTTGGTGCCGGATTCGATTCGGATACGTTTAGCGATTTGTTGCGCACTCTGCAGGACTTCTATGTGCCCAACAAGGAGCCAACCACAGCAGCTGTACTTCTGGAGATATCCAACAACGATCAATTCACCATTTTGGCACTGCTAATGTCCCAGGAGGAAAAGAAAAGTATGTGCTTATCACATAGATAAATCTGAAAATTATATTTCAAATGTAAATTTCTCTCTTTTTAGTGGTTTCTGTTGTAATGGATGCAATCAAAGATTTCCCGAAGAGCAATCCCGATTTATTGGATAAGCTGGGTAAAGCCTACAATCTTGCATAATACTTTCTTTAGTTGTTAGAAACAATTAACGATCTTATTGTGTTCCAGATTGTTAGCTCATTAAATATTAAACAGTTTTTAAAATGTTAAATAAAAATAGATGAGAGAAATGTGAAAATTATAAGTGTAATATAAAGCATGCTTAAAAAGCTCAAAGCACAGCTTAACTAGAAACAGATGTGCGTGTGCAAACAAATACATGGGCATATAACTCCCTTTAAAGAAAAAAAAAGAAGCTTAACTCGACTTAATGCTAATATTGCATTGAACATCAACAAAAGTAAACCATTTGCAATAACAATGTAAATGATGAATATCAAGTTTTTGCCAGAAGTAACTGAAAACCATGGGCATAAAAGAACGAGAGCACGAACGTCGACCAGTCGACAAGCAATGAATATTAAATAGCAAATTGAGTAATATGAATTAGTGTAATTTACATAAATCAACGTATTAATTCAATCAGAGAAAGCTTCTACCTAAAATGCCATCAATGTATGTGTGTATATAGTAGTAGGTATGTATTTCTTGTAAACAAACGGCTCCATTAAGTGATTTAAAGTTGAAACTGTGTGTTGATGGGTTAACTGCAGGGCATATCATTACAACACCAGTAACAAGGCAACAACTAATCCGGGGGGGCGGGTAAGCACATTGCGCGAGGGCAGCCGACTCTCCAGAGAATTCTCAACAAAGCCGAAGCCGGATTTGTGTCAACATTCGGATCCCCTCCATTAATTGCGTGAGAGCCAACAGCCGACGGTCTGTATTAAGTAAACGTACTGGGTTTAGCTTAAGTCCATTGTTGCCGCTGCTAGTTATAATTTAATTTACATTTTTCTCGTTCTTATCGTTCGTGCGAGTCTGTTGTTCGCTTGCGTGCTTATGTTTGTGTGTGTGTGTGTGGGAGAGTGATTTGACGTAGTTGCCAGATGAGCGTAATGCTAGTGAGCACACTGGCAACTCCAAAGCCGAAGCTAAGCTTCATTAAGCAGAGCAGTGGTGATGGAGAGGCAGCGAACGGAGCGCATGATCGACCAGTTGCTGTCCACACTCTAACAGATTTAGATATCGCGCGCTCTGACTGAATGACAAAAAATTAAATGAAATAAAATAAAAATACACGAATTGCATACATACCTAAATACATATATACATACATATGTGCATCGCGTATACGAAGCGTGAAACACAAAGCGATCAAATAAACGTAAACAATTACAGTTAAATACTAGCGTCAAACTAACGGAAATTTTGTGTAAGTGTGTGTGTGTGTGTATTTAAGCAAATTTAAATGTAAAATAATATATAAAATCAAATTGTAACAAAAAGAGAAAGCAACAACAACAATAATTATTTAAACTAAACACATCAAGTATTGTTATTTTTTTATTGTTTACTATATATATATATAAAACGAATTTAAGCAATGAGAAAAGCGGCTAAGCATTGACTCGGTGAAAACCCAGAAAAAATTGTTGCAAATTAAGAAAAGCCGTAAAATGTGTGCAAGTGGGCAAAGCAAAAGCAAATGCACATGTGTGCCTCTGCCTGTGCGTGTGTGTGTGTGTGTGTGTGTGTGTGTGCGGCAGTACATAGAGTATGTATGTACTTAGTTTGACCATATAGCTAAAAAATGTGCAAATTATCATCAGGCAAAACAATGAAACTCCCACCAAAAATCACAAAACACGCGCAGCATCAGCAAAATACAATAAAAAATAAATAAAACACAAACAAAGCTCAGCTCACAGAGCGCGAGAGTGATAGAGTGAAGGAGATGGAGTGACAGCGAGAGTGAGAATGAGAGAGAGGGAGTAATAGATGAATACTAATACTAATGTATAGCCACGTACATCGTTTACCTTTCATTTAATCATATTTAAACAGATACAACAAAATAAGAACAACAACAATAGCTTTAACGAATCTCAAGAAAATACTGTAAAAAGAATGCAAAACTAATTTGTTTGTTGTGGCTGTTGGCGGTGTCTTAACTTCTGTCTGGCACAACATCTTCAAAGTCAGAGATCTCCGTGCAAAGTGCCCGCCCACCTGCGGCACGAAGTGCCTAATTTATGCTGGATTGCCCCCCCCCACCCCCAACGTCCCTCGCTAATCTGTAGCCAACGTTAGCCAAGTTCAAATCCAAGCAGACGATCTCGGCCAGTTTGCTTGCTTGCTCACTTAGCGTGCGCCTCTTGTGCTCTTTATCGAAGTTGCTGTGCTGTGCTTGTTGTTGTCGTTGTCATTGTCGCTCTTGTTGTTGTTGTTGTGGTTGTTGCTGTCGGCTTCTTCTTATTTGCGCTTAACGCTTCATCGCTCGTCTCAACCTGTGCCATGCGCAAAAAGCAAAACATTTACCATCCCAATAGCCCAAAATAAGACCAAAAAGACAACAACAATAAAAACAACAGCAGCAGCAGCGACTACAACAACTACAGTTTTTAATAATAACAACAACATGAACGTCAGAGACAACAAAAACAATGAATATCAGCAAAAGACATAAAATTCAACCGGTTGGTTGAGTTTCAAAGCCGCCGTCGCTGCCGCTGCCACTGCCGCCGCAGCAACAGTAACAGCACCGTCAACGGCAGCAGCAATAATTTGTAAAAAAAAAAAAAAAAAAAAAACAGCAAAAACAACGACAACAGAAATATGGCAGATATATGTATTTATAAATAAAAGCAGCTTCAGGAGTCAAAAAAAAGACATGCGAGAGTGTGCCGCCAAATCTTCGCATAGTTTCTTTTCTATAGATCCGTTTAGCTTCTATTTTTTACATTTTTTTTAAGGGCAAATCGATCGGAATTTGATTTTGATAATAATTTCCAAGTGGAATATTCCATGAGTTACTGCAAAATACCTGCTAATTGTTTATAATTTACGGATGATAATTATATTAATACGTCGAGGACCATTTTATTTTATCAGCACTCAATTTTGTTTTCGATAGACAAATGACAATTTATGCTGAAAGTATGGCAACGCTACAAATTCTGTGAATACGTCGAGGACGATAGCGAAAAATAGACAAATGCAAGGCAAATGAATGCTGCAAGTATGGCAACGCTAGATGGCTTATTTGACGAATCCTTCGCACAAACTCAACGACCGTTGACTCGTTAAATTTGTAGATTCGTGACTTTCCCGCAGCTTTCGTTCATTTAACAGAACTATGCTAATTACACGACAACAATTTAAAACACATTCTTAAAACAATTCTATGAATCATATATGAAATACTATAATTAAATGAGATGAGATTCTGCGGATCAAATGCATTGGATGATGATGACGCATTTGGAAATGCATGAAAGACTTTATGTCGATGTTCGTTCTACATATACACAATATGTATATATGTTTATACATATATATGTATGTTTTTGGTGTCGTAAGCGAGGCAACGAGAAGACAACGTGTTTGATCAAGACTTTAGAGACCAATCGCTAATTCGATTGATTAGTATTAATGTTGTTGCTGCTGAGCCCTCTCCATCTCTCCATCTATCAGGGCACACGTCTAGATATTGAAATTTTCGCCGATCTGTGTCTATTTGCAGTTGTACAAATTGAAATCATGGGTTGCACACTGCCCGAAAGTCTGGCTATCAACGCAATTCTGGCCAACATGGCAGCTAATCCGATTGTAATTGAAATGTTGTCAAAAAATATCACATGCCGTCGGCAATTAACACAGCAACAACAATGGCAACAAAACAAACAACAAATGTGCAAATACGAGAGTTGGCATTTTGTATTTTGATTTATTTTGTATTTATGTCATATTTATAACTCAATTTTGTGGCCAACTCGTGTAGTTTGTGGCCGGCACGCTATTTCAATGCAAAAAAAAAAAAAAAGACTGTTATTATAAGTTGGTGTTGTTGTTGTGGATGCTGTTGTTGGTGTTATTGCTGCCTTTGGGGGTTTTTTGTTTTATTAAAATGCTAATCAAATGTTAAACAGTTTGGAGGTGTGAGCAAAAAGCCAAAGAGTTGACCGAAAAAGAGACGATGTTGGTTGCTGTTGTTGTTGATGTTGTTGTTGCTTCTCAAGGATGAGCGCCCTGCAAGCAATTGGCCAATAGCAACAACTACAACAGCAATAACAACGAATCTTTTACTTCCGGCTCGAGCTACTGTCGATAACAACGACAATAACAACAACACTTGAACTGTTTCTACAGGTTTTGTTTTTGTTTTTTTTTTTCGTTTTTTGTTGTTGTTTTAATGCTGCGTAGCTTCTTCAACTCAGTCAATGATTCTCTTTTTTTTTTTTTGTATTTCTTTTTTTTTTTTTGTTAAGAATCTGTTTTATTTATATTTTTACGTAAATAGCTGAAGTTTGCGCTGTTGTTGCTGTTGGCTTTGGCTGTTGCGTCAAACTAAATCAAATCTTTTGAGTTTAAATATAAAGCATTATTATTGTTGTTGTTCTGCTGGGATAAGCAAAGTTTTGTGCAAAATGTATCCATATCTCAGCACGTCACTGAGTCGCCGAAGTCAAAGCGTTAATTTAATCAAAATCATTGCGACAACACGACAACAACGTCAATGAATGCGACAACCACAACAACAACCACAACAACAACAACAACGACTAAAGACGATACGCGCCTGTGGCAAAACCCAGTGCTGATTGAGTACATTTCTTGCTATATTGATGCCTCTTACAATATCAAAAATTAAATAAAACAAATTATTTAAAGAAGATGTAACTTTTGCAAGTACAAAAAAATATATATATTTACATATAGAGAGATAAATATAAATGTTGTGGCGCATTTTAATACAAAAGATAAAACAACATAACCAGACATAGACAGATAATAACAACAACGCAATTAAAACGGCTAGACAAATAATTTAAAAAAAAATGACAATGATTTACTAAACAGATCTTAAGTTTATGAATTTTACTTTATTTTTTTGTTGCATACTTAGCTGCGTTTGGCCAGCCAAACAAATCAACATTTAATTAATTCTTAGTAAATAAAAGAAATGCGTAAAGAAAGCGTGTTAAACATCTTTATGAGTTTGTTAATTCATTTAAATTAGTATGTATAGCTAAGCCAGAGTTCAGCTGTAGTTTTTTTATATATACAAATGACGCTTAAGTAAGGCTACTTCTTTCAGTTGAATTTCTAATGTTTAAAAGTCTCTATATCTTTTAGCTAGCTATATAATATACATTGTATTTCTTACAAAACTTTTAGACGAGCACGTGCTCAGTTCTGAGGGGAATTACAGCTCAATTATATGCAAAATTAAATATTATATTCTATATTATAAGTTGGCATACTGCAAACTTGTAAGTTGCAAAAAGCGTTTCGTTTATCTTGGTTTCTGTTTTTTTTTTTTTTTTTTTTTTTTACTGACTACTTATGGTCCAGAGTGTAAATGAGATATGATGTCAAGTATTTGTCATTATTGCGACGTCATTGTATTATCAGAAAAAGATACAAAGTGCAAGAGAGCGAGTAAAAGATACATTGTGCTTAACTATTTTAAATATGCAACAGATCATATTGTAAGCCAACATTATTATAATATATATTTCTACTGCTTCCAACTTCACTGAGACTTGTTGTTTATTCTCATATTCCTGGAATTATGGTAAATCAGAAAAAAAACCCAACGACGGCTTCAGAATAATAATAATAAAACACAAAACGCTGGAAACTTTGTAAAGTTCTTCTCTTTTTTTCTCTCTCTCTTCATTTATTATTATTATTATTATTCAACTAAATGCTAGTCAAATTGCAGTATTTCTAGCAAACAAAATATCGAAATTCGAGCAATGCAATTGTGTATAAATATAAATGCAAAAGGCAATTAATTATTGTTAATTATAAATGTTCATTTGTAGCACAACAAATCGAAGTCATGCTGTAGTCTGTAGACAGTGCGAAAGGATGCGTCTGGAGTGCAAAGATTTATTGGATAACTACTATTGGATATGAATATGGAATTTGAATTTCCGGACTTTTGTAAGTATATGACAAATATATTTCAATTTACGCGCTATAAGCGTTTAATTTTAATATTAATATATGCTTAAAGAACGCACATCAAAAGACCAAATAAGTTGATCAGATTAGAAGAGTCCAAGGCAAGCAGAGTTTGCATAAGGTGTCCTTCTGCCCACAACAACAGCAGTAACAATAATAATAATAATAATAATAGCAACAACAACAATAATAAAACCTTTGCTACCCAAAATAGAAGTCAAATAAAATAAATTGATGTAGCAGGTTGCTTAACAAATTTTGGCTTAGAGCTGGCAAATAGACAAGCACAGGCACACATACACATAACAAATAGATAGCAAGTATATACATATATATATATATATATATATATATATATCTAAATATGTATATATATACGATATATCTAAATAATGTCGCCTGGTTGCTATTCCCTGCCATATGAAATGAGCAAAACCTTTTGTTTGATCAATAACTTGGCCAAAACTGTTTTGCAGCAAAACTCTGATTGAATTTCTTTGCTCGCCAGTGCAAAATTTATCGTTTGCGCGCGCGTTGATAAATATAACATTTAATAATATATATAAATATATATAAATATAAATAATAGAAGCGAAACAAATAGCAACTCATACTAATTAAAACAGAGTATTTAAAACAGCTGAACTTTGGTTTTTGTAAGATAGAAAAAAAAAAAAACAAAACACTTGCAAAAACATTATTAGTTTTCATTTCATTACGGTTTTGTTTTTATTGCTTGTGAATTGGATTTTGGCTTCAGCTTCAGCTTCGGCATCGGTTTCTGCTTCTCGTTAATATGTTTTTCATTTCATTTCATTATTCAGTTATTAGTGTTTTCTTTTTGCCTGTATAAATGCATTTGGAAAAGCGCATTTTCACTGCTCAGCGAGTTGTGAAAAGTGCATCAACCGCATGTGCGCTCACATGTGCGTTAGATAATTGTTTAGTCTAGTAGCTTTAGCTATGTATTTTTCTTTCTTTCTAAAATGAAATTGTTAAATTGGTAATAATAACAATTTACACTTGATGCTGCCACAAATCACAGTTTAGCCAGCCAGCTGCTAACTTGGCTGTTAGTGCATTCACAAACAAACAAACAAAAAGATCTACAAATTGTTGAAATTATAAGCAAACAAAATCAATCAAATGGATTATCCCAAGACACTAAATGGTAATTTATTTATATGCAAAAGTGTGCGTGTGTGTGTGTGCGTGTGTTTTGCATAAATTACTTAAACGTTTTGTTGCCACATAAATCCTAGCTCAACGTTGTCGCGCTTTTATCGATCAAACAGCTGAAATACCTTCACAAACTGCAACCGCTTATCACTCAATGTGGGCTCTTTAGGAACGTGAACTTATCAGAGAATTGTTCTACATATTTCACTTGTATTATGGCCGTAAACGCCCCTTAAATAATTTACGACAATCTGTGATTCAATGCTCTGCATAAATAATAGTATAGGCGGTTAATCACAATGCGACTAAAGTTTGCTAAGCAAACAAACTATGCTGATAATTTCATATGATTCTCAATGTCTGCATTAAGGAATGTGAACAAATGTTATCTACACTATTATTAATATAAACCTATTTCAGTCTGGGAAATTCCACTTTCAAAACATTTAAACAACAATATCTATTATTTATAACTAACATTATGTTATCTTAAATGGCATTCTGTTACTGCTAACTCTCGTGAAGGTTAATCAGCAGCTATTAACATTGCCTCTTGCGGCATTCGCTGTTAATCATCTTATTGATGCTGTTACTAATGTTACTCTGTTGTGTTTAACAGCTGTTAGACTCGCCTTAACCTTTGCTCTCTTTAAAACAATTCTCCCTGCGCTATGTTAATCCGTTGTCTATCTACTGTTACTAAGACTGTTGTGCTGTTAACAGCTGTTAACTTTCGCTAACATTTACTGAGCTGTTATTGATGCTTCAAACTTCATTTTCTTCACTTGCAGCTCGCCCAGATTTCATGGATGGCATTGACAATGAAGCTTTGGATTTGTTTATGCAGGCAGCCGGCGTTGGTGGACTCGATGATGCGGCACAGCAGGGCAACAACAATGATGGACTGGCCGTGGAGACAGTTGGTGGAATCTCGAAATTGGAATCGCCACACACACCGCCAATGAATGTGCTCGATACACAGCTGACGGGTCGTGTGAGTGGCATGACAATGCCGTTGGCCCATTTGCCAGAGAGTCCACCCGATTCGGGATCAGAGCCAGCCTACAGTCCGCTGGGGGAAGCACATGGTGTGGCTCTAACTGGGCGTGAACTCATCTATCCAGGGCTGGCCAACATGCAACAGCAGCAACAGCAGCATCAACAGCAACAGCAGCACCAACAGCAACAACAATTGCAAACGGAATTGCAATTTGCATCGCCATCGCAGCCGCAGGGACATCACTTTGTGCCGCCAGCACAGGATGTGAGAGTGAAGCATGAAGCGAGTCTGGTGATGAATGGCAACAGTTTGCACTGTCAGCAACAGCAACAGCCGCACCAGCAACAGCAGCTCAACGAGCAACAGCTGCTGCCGCTGCATCATCAGCAGCAACATCATGACCTGCCGCAGGATCAACTGCTCTATCAGCATTATGACAATGGTCATGGCTTGTATTCATCTGGCAGCTATCAGAATCTGTCCAGCATATCCACCTGTATGCTGACCTCATCCCTGGGATTGGGGGATCGCGTTCAGGTCATTGGCACCAGTCAGTTGTCCCTGAATCGCAGCTCCACGCCCTCAACCCCAGTGCATTCGTTATCGCGCAAACGGAAGATGTCCACGCAATTGGATTGCCCGGATTTTGCGCCCAAGCACGATACGGGTTTGCTGATGAGTCCACTAAGGAATTCACATCATTCGATTTCCATAGCACCGCGTGACATTGCCAATGGAACAGCACTTGCCCCCGCCACCGCAACCGCAACCGCCACAGCCACAGGCAGCAATGCCAGCAGCAGCAGCAGCCATAGCGAACATGATCTGTGCAAGACACCCGCGCATTCACACTGCTCCGCCTCCGTTTCGCCGGCATTGTCCGGTATTAATTCGCAGGCGGATAATAGCCTGGATGGGCATACAAGCAATGCGGCGGGTGGTTCCAACTCTGGCAGCGAGGCTGGCGATCCGGCACTGACGCAGTGCATCCGCTTTAGTCCATTCCAGCCAGAGAATTGGCACAAGCTGTGCGATCAGAGCTTACAGGAGCTATCCGTCATATATTATCGCGTTGATGCGGATAAGGGTTTCAATTTTAGCGTCTCGGATGACGCATATGTGTGCCAGAAGAAGAATCACTTTCAGGTCACTTGCCATGCACGCCTTCAGGGAGATGCCAAATTTATTAAGACACCGTCCGGCCTTGAGAAAATCAAATCCTTCCACTTGCATTTCTACGGTGTCAAATTTGAGGCGCCCAATCAAACAATACGCGTGGAGCAAAGCCAGTCCGATCGCTCAAAGAAGCCATTCTATCCCGTACCGTAAGCAAGATTAACAATTGTTTGCAATCATAATCTTCACTTAAAATATCCTTTTTCCCCTCTTCACAGTATCGATCTCCAGAGCCATATTGTCAGCAAAATCACTGTGGGGCGTCTACACTTCTCGGAGACAACCAACAATAACATGCGCAAGAAGGGACGCCCCAATCCGGAGCAACGCTTCTTTCAGCTCGTCGTCGGCCTCCATGTGCACACCACATCCGGACACTTTCCCGTGGTTAGCCACGGCAGCGAACGCATCATTGTGCGTGCCTCCAATCCGGGACAATTTGAATCCGATGTGGATCTATGCTGGCAACGGGGCATCACACAGGAGTCCATCTTTCATGCCGGTCGTGTGGGCATTAACACAGATCGTCCGGATGAGAGTCTTGTGGTGCATGGCAATCTGAAGGTATCCGGGCATATTGTCCAACCCAGTGACAGTCGCGCCAAACAGGAAATTGCCGAATTGGATACCTCTGTGCAATTACGCAATATGCAAAAGATACGCATCGTAAGATATCGCTATGAACCGGAATTTGCAGTGCATTCCGGCCTGAGGCGTGAGAGCGATACACGAGAAATTGTGGACACGGGCGTCATAGCGCAGGAGGTGCGGGAAGTTATACCGGATGCAGTCCAAGAGGCTGGCAGCGTCGTACTGCCCAATGGAAATGTTATTGAGAACTTTTTGCTGGTCAATAAGGTATGAAACTTTCTTCAACTTCAAATATACAGTTCGCCATTTTGTAAACCTCCTTATCGTGTGTACACACTATTCGATTATGTTGATTATGGTCACACTCTGCAGGAGTTGCCATAGTTGAAATATTTAGGTAGTTGCCACTTAATGACAGTTAATAGATAAGCATTGTACCGTTATATTCTGATTTGAGATTAATTTGAAATGTCAGATTTACATATTTATGTAGTTATTCAATTTGGTTACACAAGTAAACAACAAAAACACTTGAATATATTCTATTCAATTTTCGTATCTCTAGGATCGTATACTAATGGAGAACATTGGGGCTGTTAAGGAGCTGTGCAAGGTCACCGGGTCGTTGGAGACGCGCATTGAGCATCTGGAGCGAGCCAACAATAATCACAATAACCACCAACTGCGTGCCAAGGATTTGCTGGAACCACGTTGTCTGCTCCCTCCGCGTGTCCATAAATTGAACAATCGCAGCGATGGCTACGAGATCTGTTCCAGCCGTGTTATGCAAATTATCATCTTTTTGCTGATCATCGTCATGGCAGCCTGGTAAGCAAAAAAAAAAAAAGTATATTTAAATCTATCAATACTTATATGTACTATGAATTATGTAGCTTGGCTGCCGTATCCACGCTTTACTTTGTCGAGCACAACAAACAGCAGCAGCCACAGCAACTGGATGGCTATCAATTATTTGGTGACGCTCGCATCTTTCGTCCCGATAATCCAACGCGGCTAAGCGATGAGGATCGCCTCAATTTTCAGCACAATTTGCAATCGCTGTTCAAGAACAAAACGCACGTGCCTTGGCCCAGTTTAATGTATGCGGCGAGCACCACACGACCAACGGGAGGAACAGCAATTCGTCTGGGCGACGGCGATGAGATTCAGGAAAAGGAGGAACTAACTGCTGTGATGAGTAATCCACAGGTAAATCCGCCGCTCTCCGCTCCGATGGCACGCATCACAACCACGGCACCGAGGAATAGCAATAAGACGAATGTCAGCAAGAACAAATCCAAATGGCCGGTATCCCAAGAAGTGTTGCGTCCAGGCGGCAGTCAAGGTGCCACCCAGAAGCTGTTGCAAAGTGTTCGCGTTGCCGTTGCGGGTAAAACTCTGGTCACATCCCATAACGGTACGATTAGCTCCTCAGAGAAGCCGCAACCCATTCCATTGTCCCAGGACTTTGAGAACAATTCCATAGATGTGGACGCACAGCAGCAACAACAACAGCTGCAACAGCAATTGAAGCAGCCCTTGAAACTAGACGAGCATATTGTGGTGGTGGGCACCATAGCCAGCACAGCAGTGGATAACATTGCACCCGATGCTGGTCAAGCCATACGCAAGCTGAATGCGGGGGATGTTGCCATTTACAATGTGTACAAAACAGTATCGCCACCGACGGCCAATTTGGCCTTAACCACCAACAAGGTCAGCACGGAGCAGGCACAGGCACAGAGCACACTAGCACTAGCGTTAGATGTGCCACCACCGGCTGCAGTGCGTAACACGAGCGGAGCGAGCAATGACAATGCGGATGCTTTGGATTTGCAGAATCTGAGTACAACAAATGAATCGGAGTCGGCAGATAATCCCATAACAGCACTGTTTGGTTTTGAGTATTCGGGACTGCGGGACTCCAGTGTGGGCAGACGATCGGCCAATCAGCGCAGCTTGGATTGGATACGAAATAAGAGCTTGAAGACGCCGCTATTCGGACAACCACCGGAGTGCAACAAGGACAAAGATGAGACCGACAATTGTCAGGTTAGTTTCCGCATATTTCTATGGTCATAATTGTATAGTTAATAATTGTATTTGCTATTTACAGTCCACTTGCTTTGAGGAGCTGCAACCAGCTGCAGCTGCAGTCGACAATGTGGACGCAAATATAAAACATCAGCATGTTGAGGACGAGCTGCAGTCTGCCGAATCGGAAGAGGAACCCGATGTACTCATCATACAGCCAGTTTCAAGCAATGATACGTCACGTGTTTATCATGGCAAGACTTCGCACAACACGGACGCCAGAGCGAAACAATTCTCCACCGAAACGGATGCCTCGACCAGCGAAGATACTCTGTACACTGTACTGATCAATGCGCCTGTCGCAGCTCCAGAACATTCGCCCGATACAGCGTCCGTTGCACCAGCAGCGACAGCAACAGCAACAGCGATGCCTCCTCCATTGGATTGCTGGAGCATTACCAGCTGTGTGCTGGCCGGGCTAAGTAACTACACCATTGATGTGGAGCACTTCTGTCCCAGCTCTGGCAGCTCCTTGAATGTCAGCTACACTGTGCCCATTTCACGTTATTTGCAGGCCGTCAGCTTGGAGCTGCATTTCAGGTAGCTTCTGCATGAATCATATTAGTTAATTAAAGATAAATAATGTCATCAACAGCTCCAATAAGCCGCTGCAATGGTCCATTTGCAGCAATGAGGATCAGAGCAAAACGAACGCGGGAACCGCACAGTTGAACGAGGACGATGATGCACCACAAAGCAGCTGGGTGAAGGTGCTAAAGCAGCTGGGTAACAATAAGCTAATACTGGCACTGGACATGCCCAGTCGTGGCAACTTTTTACGCGACTTTATGCTACGTGCCAGCCCAGACCTGGAACAAGTATGCTTATCAATGATCTATCGATCTTAATATGGAACTAATGAAACTAACTTCAATTTCTTGTTGTTACAGCAAAAACTATGCGATGACAACGCCCATGTGGCGAACCCTATACTCCAGTACAACTTTAGCATCGTAAGAGATTGTGATTAGTTAACAATTTAATTTATGGCACGGATCGAAATGGAATCGGAACCAAAATGTTGTGGCATTGTTACCACATTCAACACATCACAACAACTGACGGCAGTTGAATTGATTGCAAGAAGACAAAAAGAAAAATAACAAATTTGACAATTACATTGCAAAATGCATAAACATTTATCGACATTTTAAATAAAATATTTAGTAAAATGACAATTTGACTGGGTCACATTATTGTTTTATTTACTTATGGGCATACTTAAGGGCAACTATTAACTATATTACACGGCTACACGGCAAACGGTTGATCCTTGCCGTCTTCATGGTATTTAATGTAGGTCTCGCCATGTGTGAAGTCCTTGGTGCCCTCCAAGCGACCACGTGGCGGCGCCTTATCGTAATCAAAGGCCTTCTCCGATTTGCCATACAATTGATTTGTCATTTCAATGTCCTCACGGTATTTGCCCACGACGACCTTCTTGCCGGTAATGGGATCGGTTATGTCACCAAATGGATAGACAACTTTTTCCACGCTGTGTGTGATGAGGCGGGTCATGCGCTCGGGCAGCTCACGTACTAGCACCACATCGCCCGTTTTGCACACCTTTTGTGGATCGTGGGCGAAGACAAACGTATCCTTATTGAAGAACTATAAGAAATACAAGCAATATAAATTCCATGGCAATCAGTACAACAAACAGAACAAACCATGTTGAGGTTTTTATCCAGAACCATGTGTCGTATGCGGATTTTTGATGCATTCTTTTTAATGCAGGGCATGCATTGGCCCATTAATAATAAACCACGAGCTGCCATTTTATTCAATATTCTTCAAAATCAACAAAAATTAACTGAATTCAGAAACTGCGAGTGTGGATATTATGAAATCAATGTGACCGTCGCTTTTAAAGAGAGCTCAATATAAAAATACCATAATAGCTAGTACTTGCAGATGTGTACACACTGGTCAAAATTGATAATCAGCTGTTATGCAGCTGTTGTGTACACACCTTGTGTCCGATAAGAAACAGTTTTGTGTTATTAATAATTAATTAATTATTTCATTGGCTTTTATTAGTTATATTGCCAACGCTTTCAACTAACTGTATGTAAAATTACTGCAGTCGTGCACGAAGAACGCACGCTTACGTAACCATGGTAAATAAACAAAGAAGCCATATAAATTGAAGATGACTCACACGGTGACAATGTGACAATAATGAATACAAATAAGAGCAGATAGTTAATAAATTGTAATATCAACATATTGTTAACAAGACAGCTGGTAGTATTGATGATATACAGTTAAGTCTTTGCACGATTCGGTTCTATTTGGCTTGCGACTGTCCGCCACATTGGATTGCTTATCTCTGATTTACATGTGTTAGTATTGATACTATTGCACTTTTGCATGTTGTTAACAGAATTACGAAGATGAAGACTATCATGTGGACTCATTCCCAAAGGATTTCGGCTACGGAGCATTTGATCAGGATGGTTTGGAATTGGAACCGAATGCAACGAGCAATAGTGAGACGAAACCCCGCATATTATTGATGGGTCTACGACGCTCGGGCAAGAGCTCTATACAGAAAGTCGTGTTCCACAAAATGTCACCCAATGAGACACTTTTCCTGGAATCGACCAGCAAAATTGTTAAAGACGACATAAACAATTCCAGCTTTGTACAGTTTCAAATTTGGGATTTTCCCGGTCAAATTGACTTTATAGAGCCCACATTCGATTCAGATATGATATTTGGTGGCTGTGGAGCGCTCGTGTTTGTAATTGATGCCAAGGATGATTATAACGAGGCATTGACCAAGTTCAAGAACACCGTCATAAAGGCATACAAAGTAAATCCTCGTATTAAATTCGAGGTTTTCATACACAAGGTAAGCATTATCATTGTTATCGTGTGGTTGCAGCTGTTAGTTTCCCCATAGGTGGATGGCATTAGTGATGATTCCAAAATGGAATCGCAACGCGATATACACCAGCGGTCATCGGATGACCTCAGTGAGGCGGGGCTCGATCAAATTCATCTAAGCTTTCACTTGACTTCGATCTATGATCATTCAATATTCGAAGCATTCTCGAAGGTTGTGCAGAAGCTCATACCACAGCTACCTACGCTAGAGAATCTGTTAAACATATTCATACCGGTTAGTAGAATCTATATAAATCTCATATTAAACTTTTATTTATAATTTAATTCAATTCAACAGAACTCTGGCATTGAGAAAGCTTTTCTCTTTGATGTTGTATCGAAAATCTATATAGCCACGGATTCATCACCCGTTGACATGCAAGCTTATGAGCTGTGCTGTGACATGATTGATGTGGTCATTGATCTGTCTAGCATATATAGGTAATTTATTGGAATAACTAAAATTCATATATACTTCATCAACTCTCCATTGCCTACAGCTCAGAGGAAACTGCATTTGACAGTGGCAGTTCTAGTCTAATTAAATTGAATAACAATACAATACTCTATCTGCGTGAGGTCAACAAGTTTTTGGCTCTGGTCTGTTTACTGCGTGAGGAGAACTTCAATCGGCAGGGTGTCATTGACTATAACTTCATTTGCTTCCGTGATGCCATAAGTGAGGTGTTTGAGCTGCGTCTGAAACGTCAAAAGATGCTAGAGAATGCCGACCAAGAAGATGATGAGCTGGTTGAAGATCACGGTATAACAATTGGCTGCTCAAACCATGAGAACGATGCAGCAGTGCTCTCCCGAGTTGCAAAGATTGCATGAGCATAATTCCAGAGACCTTAAGCTCAGTGTGCTTAGCTATCGTATAACGTGCACACGAATCTATTTCTATTTAGCATTGAAATATCATTTATAAGTTTTGTCATCCATTTTTATCAAATTTTATGTTTTTTTCTATCTATACATCTTTGTTCTTTATTGTTAATTAATTTGTTATGCCGCTTCGCTGCTCTGTACAAAAGAGAGAAACAAATTGCCCAGCGTTTACATTAACTACAATTAATAATACTTATATTTTTTAATAAAAATCATATTAAATTGTATCTTTTATCAATGCAATCTAGTGCAACAATTTAGCGCTCACCCCTTTAAAAAATATCGACACTTATCGAGTGAATTGTGTGTGCGATGTTTTTTAGACAACCACTTGCTAGCAGGTGTCGGGTATATATCGATATATTCAAAGTGAGTTCATTAACTATTTCCAATGCATATTTTGCAACGTTAGTTAGAGAAGATTATTCCACTCTATTTTCTATGCAAATATGAACCAACATCAATTCATCGATTAGGGAAATAATCATCGATGTTTCGATTGTCGTACATCACTAACATCTCTAGTACTCATAGAGCAGACAGGTCGACGGCGACAGTTTGCGTATGTGTGTGTTGCTCGGTCATACAGTAGTGAAAAATGAGCTGCAATGAGCAGTGGTAGCAATAGAATTAATATTTAATGCGTCTCTAGCCGAATTTGCAGATTTTTTCTACCCATAAATCGTGTTAATTTAATAAGAGTTGTTGGTGTGTGCTTTACATACGACCGACGGGTGAAGCAGTTAAAAAAAAACGAGTTAGTCGTTGACGGGTGAAAGAAAGAAATTGTGTGCATATGAGTGAGTGTGAGTGTATGTGCGCGGTGGAAAAGCAACAACAGCAGCGATAGCAACCACAACAACAACAAAAACCTGGTCTCGTATGTCCGCTTTCCTTGCTCATTACGGTGCTTTTCTGTGCCCAAAGTGCAGGCAAGTGCAGCCTGGAATCAGCACCAACGACAGGTGCGTACAAATTTTCTACTTTCGTTGCGTAAATTTGTCATCGTTGCTCTGTCTCTCTGTTGCTTTATTGATTGTTCAAATGCCGCAGATACAGCATCCCATAACAATAGATATGTATTCATTCGTTTCTACATACATACATACATATTGTATAAATAAAGTGAAAGGTGGTGGCACATCTTCAGCCTTTTGTCTGCCTGCGCACACAAAAGCACACTTAGCACACATGTAATTGTTAAATACTAATATCTGTTACTAAAATTCAAAAATCCCATTCAGCTGTAGTTGCTTATTAACACTGGTGGGGCGAACCATCGATTAAACACACGTCTAAAAGAGATAGAAAGAGAGGAGGGAACTAGAATGACTTTCTTGACAACGCATATAACATTCTCAGCAATCGATAAATATTATTGCAGTTTTGTCGATTCGTTCTCCCTCTCTCCCAGCGTAGTAGTTATACACTGTCTCCCCCGCCCCTTTGCCGGCTCTTATGTCATGAACGGAAGTGAATTCATAGAACACGTACATACATATGTATGTATTTTAGCAACCCCCAAAAAAGTCAAATATTACATACAATTGTGTATATCTATGACATCATAGTATATATACATAAATATTTGCACAAACACTAAAACTGTTCTTAGTAATAACATAATTCTTGTTATCCGTTGCCTGTTTTGGCCATTTCCTACCTCAAGAGCCTTTCAACATGCAATTTCCAACATGACACACACTTTGAGGTTAGGTTCTCCCCATTCGCCGGGCGGTTGACGTTTACTCTATTAAGGGTTGTAACGGTATATCGATTGACGGTCGAGATACGACAATGAGAAAACAAATCATATAACAAATTAGTATTAACTTATTCAACTTAATTGTTGCTAATTTAAAACTGAAAATGAATTCCGTTAGTTCAAACACCTGTCTATGGTAACCAAAAAGCGTAAAGTGTGTTAATGTTTTTTAATGTTGCACACCACGTGCGACTCACAATAATTTTCATTTTCTTTTCAACATTTTCACAACCTAAAAGAGGGCGGTGCCCTAGAGGCATGAGCATACCACATAGTATATTTTATTTGGGGTATTGGCCAAAAGAAATCTTAAAGATCATTTGTAGGCAAATTAAATGGCTAACAAACCATGAAGTTGGTTAGTGGGTTTGTTGTTGTTTTTTCTGTATATGTAAGTCTGTTTTCTTATCTGTTAAACAAACATTTGCCGTTATACGGTATGGCAGGCTCTTTAAAATTGTTTTTTCTTTTTTTTTTTTTTTGCTTTTATCGATTTCTTTCTCACTTCCGCACAACAGCAAACAATCCAATCAGACAGACACAATTGCTTTATTTTTTTGCTACACTTTTTCTCTCATTCTGTGTAGCTTTTGTTGTTTGTATTCATTTTTTGTATCCTCTATTTGTTAACCAGTTTCATTTGATCTTTCACTTGCAATTGTTGCTGTTCTTGTTGGCTGCGCCTGTTCTATGTTCTCTGTTCCCTGTTCTACGTTCTCTGTTCTCCGTTCAAAGCGGAAGCGACGTCATTTATGTAAATTGCTTGCGTGACATTTGTATACAGAACCCATATTATGAACCGGTACGCACGCCCCTTAAACATTAACTGCAACACCATTGTTAGTTACCAGCCGATTCCAGACACAGACCCCATCCACTACCATCGTTACCATGGCGGCTGCGCTCTATAAGCTTCTATGATGGCCATAATCAGGCAATTTTCAACAATAATACTTTACCATCAACAAAAAGCAACCGTTGAGTGCTAATTTAAATAGCGCTATTGGCATGCTGTTAACTGAGAGCCTTTACCAGCCCTCTGTTATGTTAAGCAGCTGTAAAGACTAGAAATTAGAGTTTAGAGCACTCCTCTTTTATGTTAAGCATTAGCCACATTAAAAATGCACTTTTTAATATGAATTCAATTATCTAAATACTTTCAACAGTTAGTATAAATTTCCACATTTACTTAGCTGTTTTAAATACCTTTCGAGTGTGAGTATCTCAACATTTTGTAGCTTATTTGGTGAACTCGTTGAATTTGTTGCCTAAATTATTTGGCTGTGTGCAAAGTTCAGCGAGGTGAAACGGTTAAAATGTTTTTAAAACTGCTCGGAGCATGTATGTATGTATGTATGTGCTCCATATTAAATATATTATAAACAGGGTGCTACAGTCGGCACTTTATGGCAGTTCAATGCACTGGAGGGTATGATAAACTACGAAATATGCGCATTTGTCAGTCACGTTGTTGCTTGTTTTGTACGCTGTCAGCGAAAATATGAATAATGTGGTTCCAAGTGGACAAAAACGTGATATAAAAAAGTAAAACTAAAAGGAAAATAATAAATATAATGGGGGCGCACTATCTACATACATATGCATATATGTATATATATTTATATATATATGTACACGATAAGAGCAAGCAACGCATCATAATTATATCTTAAAGTAAATATAAACAAAAGGTATATGACGCAAAACTTTTTTGGCCACACAACAGAACTGATTCATATATTGAAATCGGGGCAAAAATATTAATTTGCTTTATATATACATATATATGTTTCATTATGTGAATGACCGAAATACCAGACGTCATCAAGAATTCTCTTTCTCTCCCTCTCTCTCTCTCTCTCTGAAATATGCACACAGCATCGCTTAACTGTGTTAAGACCCACATTGGGGCTGATCATATTTCGTACCTTAAGCGAAAAGCGATTTTTGCAATTAATTTTTACCGTTACAATCCATACGGTTTGACAAAATATTGACCTAGTCAACGAAATTCTGAATCATTTTCAACGATGCCAGCGAACTTTGCTAAAGTTCTCCAAACAATGATCAGCAAACGAGCAGCAGAGAGAGGGAGAGAGAGAGAGAGAGACCATCTGAAAGCTTTTGCACCACAAAGCTTTACACTCTTCTGTATGCATTGAAAGAGAGCGCAAATAAGAGACACAAAAATTACTCTTAAATATTATTAATTTTGTAGTCTCTTATTGCTTTTGACATTGAATAACTTTTGTTGATGTTTACAACTTTTGAAAAGAAATATTTAACCTTATGGTTATGAAGGTTTTTCAATTGTACAATTGGTATAGTCCCAAAATCAGAGATAGAGCTATTGTAACTGTCAATATTATTAAAAGGTTTGATTAGCACAACTTTTGCATATACAGATTTAAATTTGTTTAAAGCGCAATAACAATTAAATAAGAACAAATGCAATTACAATAATAAACAGGTTAACAGCTGTTAATGATGCATTCAACATGCATTCGTTGCGCCCCTTTGACTTGTTCCCCTCTCTCTGTCACCGTCTCTCTCTCTCTCTGTTGTTATCTCATTTGCAGCGCGTGTAAACAAATTGTAATTTAAACAAAATAAAATGCACACAAAAACAAAGACAATTTGCTTACGTGCTCGACTCATCGTCATAGTAATCGACATTTGTTATTTTGTTTTGTTTTTTATACTTTCAGAATTAACATTTACATACAATACTTTATAGAGGCATAGTTGCATTATGTAATAGAGCTAGAGTTATCAGCTACAACTATATAGCAAACATTCCCTAGCACATGTTGATGATGATAAAGTCAGATCGATGATAATACTTTGCACGCAAGAAAGTACTCACTAAACAACCTTGATTTGTTTTTTTGTTTTCTGTTTTCTTATTATTGTTTTGTGAACGCGACAAAACTATAGAAAAGAATGAAGAAAACCCGAAAGAGAAACACTATTTTATTTGGTTTATATGTATACACATTCTTCAAGATAACACACACACTCACACACACAAATAATACCACACATTCTTCATGCAATATGTATTTAGTTCAGTTTTAGTTTCAGTTGTTGTTATTAGGCTAATGACAAATAAACAAAACTAAGCGAGTGCAAAGCCATTAAAAAAATATAACAAGAATAACCAGAAGAAACAGATGAATGAAAATGTCTGACAAAATGCTATAATTAATTTTGTTTTTGATTATTCAGTTAAGCATACCCTGTATTAATTAATACCCTGAATGATTAAACTCTAGAATAAATAACTATAACGTTTACCAACACTGCTCATGCAAGTCTAAGCTCAATCTATAGTTGCAGTTTTTTTCTTTCTATTTAGCTATTGTTTTCAACAAAGCGTAGTAAATTTTATAGCCTGCTTAATGTACATAGTTGCATTTTATTGTTGTTTACAAAATGTTATCTAAATTATTATTAATATTTTGTTATTGTTATTGTTGTTGTTGTTGCACTTGAGGCAAACCCCACGCGTCGTTCGAATTGTTGTTTACGTTAAGTTGTTGGTTGTTTATGTCAGCAACAGATACAGATACAGATACAGACACCATGCTAAGCACTCTTAGTTACACATGTATCTATGTACACATATATGTATGTATGTATATATTTAGATATATTTACATGCATACCCATTAATTATATAGTATATACAGTCAGTTTCTTTGCTCGCTTTTACATATGCGAGTCGAGCCCACAAATTACAGCCAATGGGGTACGAGTAAACATATAAATTGAGAAAAACAAGTTGATTATGGCAGAGTGCACGACTTGTTTATACCCTGTAGAATAGCAAAACATGTGGCAAGTATAATATAAGCAAGCGTAGTTATTGCGCTGTAATCATAGAAACTATTTCTATATTATAAATATCAATCAATTTATCATTTGATCGCTATGAAATTTTCAGAATAGTTGAAATTTAACTCAATTTATAAGCAAATAAAATATGCAAAGTATAGCGCTTTAAAATGCAAGTTTTAGATATTGAAATAAAGTAATTATTATAGAGATAAATGCAAAATAGTTGGGAATTATATATTTACTATATTTAAGAATAACAGAGTAAACAACTCATCTAAAATGAAATTATTCTAACTGCAAGACAACTTTAGTGATTGATTTTATGGTTACAGGGTATAGAAACCGGCTGCGTTTGAGTATGCGGAAATATCACACACTTGTTTTGTTGTTTACGTAGAATGCAGTGCCAATTATACGATGTACTTAAAGCATAGACACATAACCTAGTTTAACTGGCCCAACTAACGAAATTAGAGAACAGCTGCTAGACACATAACTCTTTATATTTAAATGGATTTATTTTACTTATAAAAAGTTAACTTAACACAATTTGATTGCAAAGTTTGAAGAATTTATGCAACCGGCATAAATTTATGTATAGTTGAAATGTGTGGAAAGCGTAACTGCGTAGTATTTTGTAAAGAACTTGTTGTTATTCTATTAGTTGTTGTTCTTATTATTGTTGTGGCTGTTGCTGTTGCTGTTGTGAGAGGCAAACACGCGCCTCGTATGCTTAACAAATTCGACCTTGATGCGTGTTGTATTCGCCGGGTTATCTATCTATCTATATAGTGCTACAAATAGCCGGTTTATATATGCATATACATGCATACATTCATACATACATATATACATACATATGTATGAACATGAGAGCTCTAGCTCAATGCTTATTTATACATATATTGTTTTTGTTTTTTTTTTAATTCTCTTTGACTTTAGAGGGGCTCGTCTCAAGTTCCCTCTCCATGAACAAAATTTAGAGACGTATTCTCAATTGGTTTTTCAACTTGTGAGGCTTAAGAAACTTTAGTTGCTATCGTTAAATATATGTATATATTGTTGTTGTTGTTGAACATCGACCAGATACCAGAAATACACTGCAAAATAAACAACAAATAAATAAATTAACCATAAAACCATATGAAACCTTCAAGGTAAAGCATAGTTTGGTTATGAACTCGAGACAATCACGAAACGTAGCAAAGTAAATCAGCAAAAAAAGATATGCAACTTATAGATACACTACAAAATACTAGTTAACAGTGTTGTACAACTCATTGCTATATTTGACGCAGCTGGCAACGCCAAACATCTCTTTACTTATATTGCAATATATTCAAATATAAACTCAGTCTTTGTTTTAACTTTCATGTGTTGTTTAGTTTTATGTTTGATATATTGTTTAAAATCTCTTTTACTTTAGTTTTCCAAATTTTTCTTAGTGCAATTTGCCGTTTAGTTAACAAGTGTTATAAATTGAGAGGAGAAATACATTACCTTTTTTTTGAAAGAGTTGCAAAACTTGATAAGAAAGCTGAAAGTTTCCCCTTATTTCCCCTAAAGCGGTATGTGAGTCATTTCTTTCTGCTTTTGTAGTGTCGACTGGGCACATTTAAGCGATTGTTCTTTGTGTGAGTCTGGTCACATTGGGCTAACCGAAGAGTTCAGTACACTTTGACGAACTTCCTTCGGCAGACGTAGTTAATGAATGCGGGTCGATTGAATGAGAGAGAATGAGAAGGAGAATCAGAATGAGAATCAGAATAGCGGAAAGAGGAAAGCGAGTGATAAATGTAGTACGCTTGGGTCTTACGACAATGTTACGAGCATAGGTGTTGTACCATTCCTTATCTCTGCACTTCTCACTCGCTCTCTCCTGTCATTCTTACTTACTACGCTTATCACGCGCTGCTCAAATATTGAAATCTTATCAACTGCCAACAACTTTTGCAAAAGTTCTGTTAACACAAAAAAGAAAAGAGTTTCTTCAATTTCAATGTGTATCTTTGTGTCGCGACATTTGATTTTAAATTGAATACAACAATTGATTGCAAATATTGAGCATAATTCACAATTAATTAATTAATACAAGTGTTGGGTAAGAAATGTCACGCAGTTAAGCTTCACTTTTAACGTTTACCAACACTTTAAAGAACTTTGTTTATCCAGTTTAACCTCACATCATCACTTTTGTTTATAACTCAATTAATCAATAATTATTTTGCACAACTTCCAACTTGGGCAGTATAACAGGTGTCTATTAGTCAGATAATGTAGCTGATGTTGTTTCCAGATGCATAACTTGTGTAATACCCATTT
The DNA here is from genome assembly GCA_018901825.1 of Drosophila funebris. Classification (NCBI taxonomy): domain Eukaryota; kingdom Metazoa; phylum Arthropoda; class Insecta; order Diptera; family Drosophilidae; genus Drosophila; species Drosophila funebris. The sequence goes on along the minus strand of JAEIFK010000346.1, from coordinate 1,964,374 downwards.
GTAGAGACTTTAGTAGTTTACTGGGCAAACTTTGAACGTTGACTCATTGTTTCATCATATTGAATATATGTATGTGTGTGTGTTCACTGTGAGATTAGATAAATATTTATATATGGTTGATTGGTGTTTAATATATATATATATACATTACACACACACACAAACACACACCTTTATATATATATAATTGGAAAAGGAAACATGAAACTAACCAAATAATTATGAACAACTTTATGAAATGAATTCAATCGAGTTCCACAAATTTCTTCTACGCACACAGATCAAAATAAGAGAGAGAGAGAGAGAGGTGAGAGAGAGCGCAAACTACAAGCAGAGAATATATTGAGTGTTAACTAAATAAATAGACTTAACAAGATGCCGCTCTTTGCCCGTAAATCGTCGAAAAATGCATCGGATCATAGCGATATAAGCCAAGACAGCAAACGTTCCTCAATGAGCAGCGGCCCATCCTTGCACAGCAACCAACTGCATCATAGTAATAACAATAACAACAGCAGCAACAACAACAACAACAACAATGATCTGGACAAGAAGCCACCATTGATCTTCCACTGCCAATTGGCCCATGGCAGTCCAACGGGTTTGATAACTGGATTTGCCAGCGTTCGTGAGCTTTATAAGAAGATTGCCGAATGCTTTGATATGTCCGAGGATGATATACTCTTTTGTACCCTCAACTCGCACAAGGTGGACATGACCCGTCTGCTGGGCGGTCAGATTGGCTTGGATGACTTCATATTTGCCCATCGCAAGGGCAGACCCAAGGAAATTGAGATTGTTAAGACCCAGGATGCCTTGGGTTTGACCATCACAGACAATGGGGCTGGCTATGCGTTCATCAAGCGCATCAAGGAGGATTCAATTATTGATCGTATCGAGCATATCGCTGTGGGGGATCACATCGAGAAGCTGAATGGTTTGAATATGGTGGGCAAGCGTCACTATGAGGTGGCGCGTATGCTGAAAGACATTGCCACAGGAGAGACGTTCACGTTGCGTTTGGTCGAGCCGATACGGAGTGGTTTCCAGGGTATCGGACCGCGCAGTCAATCACGTGCCTCCTCCTCAGCCGGCGGCAATGCGGGCCGGAATTATGGCAGCGGTAAGGAGACGCTGCGTTTTAAGGCCAATGGCAATGCACAGATTGAGCCCAAATTCGATGAGGCCACAACGGCGGGCGTGGAGGCGATCAATAATCTTCTAGAATCATTTATGGGCATCAACGATACGGAATTGGCGTCACAGATTTGGGATCTAGGTGACAACAAGTCCAATTCCATGGACTTTGCCGAGGCCATTGACAATTCCGATTTGGAATCCTTCGGTTTCACCGACGATTTCATTATCGAACTCTGGGGTGCTATAACGGATGCGCGTCGTAAGAGCAAATAGAAACTATGGGATGATCATCCTAAGCCTTATATCTATATGATTGCATTTTCGTTAGGGTTCTCTTCTTTAAAAACTAGTAAAACGCTTAACTAATGCAAGAAACAACAACAACATGCAAAAAAAAAAAAAAACAATAAAACAACAAAAAATACGAAATCATTTTTATTATTTTCATCAGCTATTTTATTATTATTATTATTATGATTATATATTTTGTTTAATTGTATTTTTACTTAGTTATTTACATATTTATACATACATTTATATTTATTATTTTTGTATGCCTGAATTTGCCAATTATTTTGTATTTGTATTTGTTAAACTATATAAATTATAAAACATTCACATTGACATAAAGCAAAGAAAAATCGTAGAAAGTAGACGACAAAGAATCAAAAACAAAAAATTTCGATATTGCATTATATTATTTTGGTACAACATGTTCAATGTACATAATTATGCATTTTCATTAGTTGATATTTTTATTATATATATACAATTTAATAAATAAATTTATTATTAATTATTGAAAATTGTTGTAATTTCTTTTCCTTTTATTTGCGCTTTTATGAGTTTCTTAAGTTTGGTAAGTTATTTATTATGTTTTACTTTGCTTTCTTTTCTCTCAGTGCATGCAGCGTTCTTGTTTCTTGGCACTCGACGGCAATTTGTATTGCCATTTTGAATCTTTCCACTATGACAAATTCTTTTTTGCATATTATAAACGTTTTTTTTTTTTTGCGTATATTTGACCATGAGCACGTGCTTAAAGAATCTTAGCCAAAATGTCTTGATGGATCCCATTCATACAATACACATTCGATACACAGACATTTAGATTTCCTGTCTGCCTGCCTGCCCATAAAGCTTTCGCCACAAAACTAGCAAACGCAACAACATCAAATGACGCGCAAAATGTCGTCTGACAATGAATTTTATATGGCGTCGTCATAATAATCGCTACAACAAATACACACATACATATATATATATATATACATATACCTTACATTTGCATTCAAACATACGCATATACCATATTGCAATTGCTAAGGCAAATGACACAACAACAGCTGCTACTGGCAACAAAGCGTCCTCTTGCGTACAGCTGATAAGCACAGTTAATAACATAGCTGCTGTCGCACTAACAAGTACAAGTAGCACATAGAGAGCGTAAGCGACAGAGGGAGTGAGAGAGAAATGCTCAAACAGCTGCTCAGCCACAACCATAGCAACAACTATGCTTAAGGAGAAACAACAAGAACTACAATGTTTTTACATGATTTTCTGGTTTTACAGGTTTTTTTTTGTGTTTCCCTTGCAGCCCAAACCCAAACACATACCAAAGCTTTTACTCTTAAGTCTATCGCGCAACGTGCTCGTATGCCGCGCTGTCGCTCTGCATCACTCTCTCACACACACATACAAAGGCAGGTGCTTAATTTAATTAGCTTTGGCTCGCTGCCTTCTTGTATAACTAAAAAGCGACAACGCCGCCGCTCGAGTACTCAGTTGTGCCAGCGTTTTCGTCGAAACAACAAGCAAGGCGGGAAATCTAGAAAAATAATATTCAATACAATTGAAAGAAGCATAGAAACAAGTAAAAGAGACTTGTTAACAATATTCAAATATTGAAGTACAGCAACAAACATTGCGTATAGAGCAACGACAAATTAATTTGAAGTGCTGCAGCAGCAGAAATAGAGTAAGGCGAATTGTCTTACTAGTTTTTCGCGAAAAAAAAAAACAATAAACATTGAATCCAAGGAAAGAGCCAGCATCGTGTGAACAGTTTTGAAAAGCGAAGGTAGTGAGACACATAAAATTTCCATTATACTATAAACATCTGCAAATTTCAATGTGGATTTTTCTTGGCAAGCAGTATTATTTGACTTTTGTTCCTGTTTCTGTGCTTTTAAATGAATTTCATGAGTGTGTGTTGGACTTTGAACGTGACTCAACAGAATTGTCTAAGCAATTCAGACTAATAAATAAACACAAACATTAAATTTTTGCATACACGTCTACGTCAATTGATGTGCAGTTTTGTGTCGTTCTCCTCGCCCAATTCGTTTTGCGTGTTTTGTGCAAATTTCATTTGTTTCAATTTATTGTTGTCTGTTGCCGTGCAGCTTCTTCTTTTGTCTCTTTTTCGCCTTTGTGTGCTTAGCATTGCACTCGTTTCCCCTTCATTCGCTGCCTCATATACCCGTTTTTCGCCTGCATTAAGCGAACAAGCGAGAGAGCTTTTTGTAAGTTTTGTGCGTTTGTTTTGCTTGTGGCTTTTCGCGCGTTGCGTTGCGTTTGTTTGCCAGCTATTTGTTTTGCAGGTGAAAGTAACCGTCAGCGACGACGCGTGACAGATGTGGCGTGTTGTCTGATGGTCTGTCTGTGTTACTATTACAATCGCAGTTGCGTATTATTCATATGCATCTCTATATGGGGACGCGATAAATACCCTTTAACTGAATCATATTCAACTTTACATCCATGATAAAAGTTAATTTGATTGCATTAATAAATATGAAGTGATAAGTACAAAGAAACCTTGTCTTATCCACTACAAGAAGTACAAGACTAATAAAAGCACGAAATTATTTTGACCATTTCCTTTGTGATAAGCAACAACCAATAGGCGTCATCTACATACATACATACTTGAACAAACTTTTGTACATTGAACTTTACGCTAGGCTGGCATTGTGTACACAAACAAATACATTCTTATTAATATACATATAAACATCAATATATATATTAATTAGTATTTTAATGCCAGAATGAGTTTATAATAAGAAGACGAGTCTTACGATTTTAATAACTGGTAAAGCATAATCACGCGATTTGACTACGCACACAAAGAGTAGAACTTAATTAATTCGTAACGGGGCTGATCAACTTCATATACACATAGTTATGCATATTTATTTTATTAATTTACAGATCATTATACGTTTTAAATGCCGCCTTTATAAATCGCGTGATGTTTTCCAGTGGCATGAGAAATGAGTAATGAATTTATGATCACACACACACTAAAGCAAACATATGTAAGCATGTATAACAGTTTAACGTTCTGTTGGCATTATCTTTGTTTATTACACACACATTTAAACAGTGCGAACACGCCACTAAACTTCGAACTATCTTTGCGGCAATTTGATCACAATATCGGCATTTATCGATAACACTCATACATTCAAACATTCATACATATGTACCTCGTGTAGAGTTTGTGTACCTTCTGTTGCCTCCTTGAACTTGTTGTAGACTCATTGAGTGAGCTTTAAACGCCACTTATTTGTGTATGCATGCGTATGTTTTTACTAATTAACAGTAAACAATAGCTTTACTGGGCAGGGCGAATATTCAATACTTTAGCTTAGATGTTATGTTACACAACATTCAGAGTGTAGCAGAGCAAGACAATATTTATCCAAAACAAAAATAATAGTTGTCCGCCCGCTGCTCTGTTTTCCCTTTAGCCAACCATCAGTATGCCACTCTTTGTATTTGATTCGATTCGCTTGCATTCACAATGCGATTCACCTTGACTTTCGTCGCAAAAGCTTGCAAATAGAAAACAACAGTTAGCAACAACATTTTGGCAGCTGCTGCTTTTATGCATGTTGCGCAGCCGAAGCTTTTTGATGTTCCCCATTGTGACACTGCACTTGCCGCAACATTTAAAATGTCAAAAAGTTGTCAGAAAATTTTTGTTTAGTTTGCGAAAGGTCTATTTTAAGAATTTTACATTTACTAATTAAGTATTTATAATACGGTTTGAGAAATATGAATTTATGAGTGCCTCTGTGTTTTCTGTCATTTACAGTTGCCATAATACGTAGGGGCCAAAGGTAGATTTATCAATAGCAATCAAATTGCCGAAACAAGTGCAATAAAATGGCTGGCTATTAATTGCACACACACATACATACAACGTGTCGTAATCGGAGATACTGACACACACGCAATAAGAGAGACCCAGGGAGAGAACTTTGCGATACCGCAGTTGGAATTTAAATTTAACTGATATCGATACACATATATCGATTAACTAATTGCGGTCAAAATGAACAGTTTGGTTCGCGTGTTTAGCAATTTGCAAGACTTTTACAACGACATCAATGCGGCCACACTAACTGGAGCCATCGATGTGATCGTCGTGGAGCAGCGGGATGGCGAGTTCCAATGCTCGCCATTCCATGTACGCTTTGGCAAGCTCGGGGTGCTGCGCAGCCGCGAGAAAGTGGTAAGTTACTGAAAGAATAGAGCATATATATGTTCAGATATTGTAATACATGTTCACATTTTCACATTTAGGTGGACATTGAAATAAATGGCACACCCGTTGACATACAGATGAAGCTGGGTGATTCCGGTGAGGCATTCTTTGTGGAGGAATGCCCAGAGGATGACGATGAGGAATTGCCCGAGAACTTGGCCACATCACCCATACCAAAGAGTTTCCTGCAGTCGCTTAACAAGGGCAACGATACCATGGAGGACATTAGCGGTGTTGCCACAGACAAGTAGGTTAAGCATTCTATATGATCCGTAGATCCATTGATGCAGCTAGTCCATATCATTTCATTTATAGAAACGCTAGTGATGATTTGCAAATAGCTTTGCCAATGCCGCGTCGCAACTCCATTGATCTATCCAAGGAGGAGCCCAAGATAATTGCCCCCGAAAGCCACAAATTCGAGAATCAAGTCTCGGACTACACACAGCGCAGGTAGCGATGCTTATACCACCAATCTCGTAGAGACATTTCGAGCAACTTACTCATGACTTGTGATACGTTTTTAAATTGTAGGCACACAGACAATGTGCTGGAGCGGCGAGGTCTGGCTGACAAGCTCAGGGAGTATACCACACAAAAGATGCGCAAGGAATGGGCCGAGCATGAGGAGTTCTTCCAGGACATAAAGCCGTTGGAGAAAACGGAGAAACTGTCGGAGCCGGAGACGAAGTCGGAATTGGAACCGGAAAAGCAACCACAACCAGAAGCAGAAGCAGAGCTGACCAAGGAACCTATCAAAACCGAATTGCTGGCGACACCAGCTCCAGCAGCAGCAGCAGCAGTTCCAGTTGCTGTGGCAACCACTCCGGTAACGGCTTCATCAACGGCCATCAATGAGGCCAACAAGGATGATTCGAAGAGCAAAACAAAGAAACGCCGCAAGAAGTCGCAAATGAAGAAGAAGAACTCACAACGAAAGACATCCTCAAGCAGCTCGATTGGCAGCGCCGCTGGCGGCGATGCTGGCAATGTGGATGCCAGCTCTCTGAACTCCGTTCAGGTGAGCAACATTGATGAGACCACCGATGTGGTCGCCAGCATTTCCATTACAAACACAAACACAAACTCCTCGTCCAACGACGAGCAGGCATCGGCACCCTTGTTAACGGCCCACACCGGAGATGACAGTCCTTTCTGTAAACTGCTGACGCATGACACCACGCCCACGATCACGCGTCACGATTTCGACATACACTTCTTTAGCGACACGGAGATCTCAACGCCCACAAGCATTGGTGCTTCTAGCGCTGCCCGCGCTGGCGGACGCCCGTCGACGCCCATCCAAAGTGACAGCGAACTGGAGACCACAATGCGTGACAAGCGTCACGTTGGCGACGATGAGAATAGTGCCCTGTGGAAATGGGGTGAGCTGCCCACACCGGAGCAGGCCAAGGGCACCGTTAGCGCCGCCGAAGCGCAACAGAGTGAGCGGCATTCCATGTTGAGCAACATGTTTAGTTTCATGAAGAGGGCCAATCGATTGCGCAAGGAAGGTGCCACCAATCAGGCGGGTGACATATATCTATCTGATCTGGATGCGGGTAGCATTGATCCCGAGATGGCCGCTCTATACTTTCCCAGTCCCAAGCCGAAGGAGCCAAAGGCTACCCACAGTGGGGATGAGGATCGCGAGAGTGGCAATGGCACCAGTCTGCCACATTCACCCAACTCGCTGGAGGAGAACCAAAAGAGTGTGGACTCCGATTTCGATGAGAGCAAGCAGCAGCAGGACAAAAAGTATATAACATGAATCTGTAACAAATAACAGATGAACTTAACTCGAATTGGCTCTATTATAGGTATTTGGACTTTGTTTCGATGTCCATGTGTGGCATGCAGGAGAATGGTGGGCCACCCACGGATGAGGAGTTTGATCGCCAACTGGTCACCTATCCCGATGTAAGTAATCGTTCAAGGCGCTTTCAAGCTGCAGAACTATCGATAGTTGACCTTTTCTATTGGTGGAGGTTCAACGATAGCCGATAGTTTTGCATGTATGAATCTGTGAGTGTACATAATTGCACAACACTGCATCCTTTTACACTGCGCTACATGGCACCTGCAATGCACTTAACAACAACAAAAACATGTATTTTTTTTCATTCATGCCACGCTTGCCGCCCCCGCCCTTCGCTGTTGCCTGCTGTCCCTTTCCAAATGCAGGTGTGCAAAAATCCACATATGTTCTCATCGCCAAATCTAGTTGTACGTCTAAATGGCAAATACTACACTTGGATGGCTGCATGTCCCATTGTCATGACAATGATAACATTCCAGAAACAACTAACCGAAGTAAGTTTTGTTCTTTAACTGAATGTTGATTAGCTTAGATCCACGGAATGCAACTAACTAATCCTTGACTTATTTGTACCTTGCAGGATGCCATAGAGCAGCTCTTATCGCCAATATCACCAGCTGTGGGCGATGACAAACCTGAAGCTGCCCACCAGTCGGACAATGCTGGTCAAACCAAACGTTCCTGGTGGAGCTGGCGACGATCTCAGGATGCAGCGCCCAATCAGGCTAACAATAACATCAGCAACAGTGCCATTAACAACCATAAGACCGTCACACTTGGCAAAGATGAGAAGGGTAAGTTTCCAATAAAGAGATCTTCAAACGTTTCTTTGCTCATTCGAATCTCTGTGTAGATGGTGATCAGGCTGCTGTGAGCACACAAACATCTCGTCCCAATTCACCAGATATAACTGATCCAACGCTGAGCAAGAGCGATTCGATTGTGAATGCTGAGAACACGTCCGCTTTGGTGGACAATCTCGAGGAGCTGACCATGGGCTCCACTAAGAGCGATGAGCCCAAGGAGCGCTATAAGAAGTCCCTACGCTTAAGCTCAGCTGCAATTGTAAGTCACAAAAACCGCTGTCTCTTTTGTCACACAGAGCCTTAACAGTTCTCTTCTCTTCCACAGAAAAAGCTCAACCTCAAAGAGGGCATGAATGAGATAGAGTTCAGTGTGACGACCGCTTATCAGGGCACAACGCGCTGCAAGTGCTATTTGTTCCGTTGGAAGCACAATGATAAGGTTGTTATATCGGACATTGATGGCACCATTACCAAGTCGGATGTCTTGGGCCATATATTGCCGATGGTGGGCAAGGATTGGGCCCAATTGGGTGTCGCACAGCTCTTCTCGAAGATCGAGCAGAATGGCTATAAGCTACTCTATCTATCGGCACGTGCCATTGGCCAATCACGCGTGACACGCGAATATTTACGCTCCATTCGACAGGGCAATGTTATGCTGCCCGATGGACCATTATTGCTAAATCCCACATCATTGATATCTGCATTCCATCGCGAAGTGATTGAAAAGAAACCGGAACAATTTAAGATCGCCTGTTTGTCCGATATACGTGATCTGTTCCCGGACAAGGAACCTTTCTATGCCGGCTATGGCAATCGTATTAATGTAAGAGCACAGAAATATTTCCAATCCAATGTTGTTGCTAAATTGTATGCTTTATCCTTTTTGCAGGATGTGTGGGCCTATCGCGCTGTTGGTATACCCATAATGCGTATTTTCACGATTAACACGAAGGGCGAGCTAAAGCATGAATTGACCCAAACATTCCAGTCATCGTAAGTATTATTTACTGTCTTTGCCTCTTTGGTTATGGTCTCTCCACAAGTACATATGTAGCTCAATTGCCAGTTGCTTAAAATGACATTAAAAGAGAGAAATAGAGCGAGAGAGCGTTGTATGCTCAAAGCTCTGTCACTATTCATATTGCCAGTTTAAGCTATGGTTATGCAGCTATAACTACAACTTTCATGCCACATTCAAAACGCAAAAGCAAAACAAACAAACAATCTAATTGGTTCAAGTCGTATTAACATCATAATGTAACGCTAGGTGTATGTACTACATATATATAGGTTGTATGTGCTTGCATATGTGCATCAGTGTATGTTTAGAAACTGACTGTTCATTCAAAAATTAATCAAACAAAATCAATCGCAATTAATCGATATCACCGAATATCAACGATAACATCAAACGCAAGTGTCACGAATGCCAAATTCTATTCAAGCATTGTCAATTTGATTGTCAATTTATATAGTGGCTACATCAATCAGTCGCTTGAGGTCGATGAATACTTTCCTCTACTGATGCACAACGATGAGTACGAATATCGCACCGATGTCTTCGATAACGATGAATTGGAGGATGAGCTACAGTTCAGCGATGATTACGACCGCGACGACGACAACAATGATGATGGCGATGGCGATGATGATGATGATGATGATGAGGCTGTGTTTGATGATGACTTTGCCGACAATGATGATGACAATAATGAAAGTAGCACCTTCATAATGAATGCTTCGGCCAAAAATGAAATACTTTTGGCCTCACCACCCAAATGGCTGCAGTCTTCATCCTAAGATCGAATCTAGATCGAAAGTTTCAATTGTGATATGATTAATTCCTAGTACTAAGATGATTTTAGCTTGTATTTTTTATTGTGCTATGGGGCTGCGCAGGGCTTTGAAAGCTCGCGCCCCAACTAACCGTTATATGTTATAGCTGTAGTAGTATTTGGCGTTGGCTTTGAAAGCTCAAACGCACCGTTATCCTTAAGTTATAATGGATCGCGTTACGCTCTAATAAGTAGACTATAAGTTTGTTTGTTTTTTTTATCTATTGATATCCAGATATCTTCTAGCTTTAAAGAAACACAAATAAAATGTGTGTATACTTTTGTTGTTATCGAATGTTTCTTTGCTCTCCAATGTTTGTTGCGTGAATGTGGCATAAGTGAAGTGTGTGAGGTTATGTTAGGTATCATGTGTTGCATGTCAATTGTGTTGCAGACGCTTAGGCGGCGAACCAATGGATATCATTTAAATGTTGCCTAACTCTTGTGTATATCTGTGTCTTATTAACCATATGAAACACTTTTACAGATACTGCAGCATGACATACATTGTGGATCAGCTGTTTCCACCCGTCAAGCATGACGAAGTCGCCGTCGAGTTCTCCAATTTCAATTATTGGCGTGATCCCATTGTGAATTTGCCGGAACTGGAAACCGCGACTCTGGTGCCGCCTAGCAACAACAAGCCAGAAACCTCCACATTGAGACCCATTCCAGAAAAGTGAAAAACTATTTAAAAAAAAAAAAATATTTAACGCATACATGCAAGACACATACACATACAGATACAGATACACAACACATATACACATACACATACTATCTATTATTGTCTATCCATTAACTATTGAACTTGATGCTTCTTGTCGTGTAATCGTTGGCAAATCTGTTATCCAAGGCTCTCTTCTTATTTTGTATAATATTATTTGATGGATTCATTACTGTTTCATCTAGTTCATTGAACTATTTCAGAAATCATAATTACATTTATGCATTATGTATATTTAAACAAATTATTTTAAGTTGTGTCAAACAACCAGAGAAAGTGATTTAGCCTATTATTTGCGTATGTTAATTAATTAATTTAGTTCATTGAAAGAATTTAATTACGAATAACGGATTTATTCTAATTGAAAAATGATTATTTTGATTATGTTTTATTTTCTTTTTTTCTTAGGGTTCATTCAATTGTTTCTCTTTAGCTTTTGATAAATGATTAATTAAATTAATTGTGTGAAATTTGCTTGAAACTGAAATTCCTGAGCTATGTTATGTGATTATTTTTTACATTTATCTTAATTATTATTAATTTTATTTTGTGATTGAGCTTATTATTTAGTTTATGCAGCCTTTAAATCATTGCTATTAATGAAAATATATACGATATTTAAACTATGCTTAGCCAATACAATTAATGAACAATATAATAATGTTTCAATAAAAATCCAAATGCTTTAAACAAAAATGTATTAAACAAAAATCTTTTCTTATTAAAACATATAACGCATTGTGTGTTTGGACAACAATCAAAACAATTGATAAATATCTCAAATTGCAGTGGAAAATTCTCGAATGGTTTGTTGTCACATTTGTTATTGTGTCTTCTGTCTAGCATGCATAAATAAATACGTGTATGATGAGAACATTCGAGTAGAAATCTGACCGATTATGGACAATAAACTGACCGCTTGTGGTTGCCAACGGGGCAGTAGATTGGACAGGGCGTAGGGGCGTCGGGCAGCAGACATGGGGCATGTATTTGTCAACGTAATTTTGCCAATTCAATTAATGTTCACTTAAATCCCAGCAAAGGCAACAGCAACTGCAGCATCATCATCATCAACATCATTATCTTTATCAGCATCATCATCATCAGCAGCAGCAGCATACAAAGCGGGACAAACGGACTAGGGAGGGATTTGGCTTAAGTACCCACAAATAGGCAGACATTGTCAGAGGCGTAGTTGTTCCCCTAATCGAGGGTGAGAAACCCAACAATAGAATAAACATTTCCAGATTATAAAAATACATATAAAATACAAAATAAATACATATATAAATACAAAAATACAATAAAATACATCTTTTATTTGGGTGCTGAGCTTCTTGCAGCGTTTGAATTAAATATCTTAGTCAGTTAGATGCATTTTTGAGCTTTCATTTAATTTAATTTTAAAAATTGCCGGCTTTTGTGACTCTTACTTACACAACTTAATTTTAATACAAACTTGACATTTCAAACTCCATATCTGTGTGTACACCCTTCTTTCAGAAATCTAAAAGTAGCCTTTATTCCTGTGTTTACATCCTTTTTGCAGATATTTCAAAACAGCCTAAAAAATACCTAAATGAGAGTGAAAGTACTTAAGCCCCTTTTTCAAGTTATGGAACACTCATGTATGCAGACACACACACACACACACGCGCAGTCGAGGCAGACACGCACAATTATACATACATGTATATGCATAAGCTTATGCTCGGTAGCAACGGTAGTTTTCCATTTGGTTCCCCTATTTCCCCTCCAAATTAGGGTAACAATGATCTAAAGCAAAAATTTTCCATCTCTTGAGCTGGGCTTTGTTCGCCAACGAGATATGTATGTAGATAAAAGCAGATTAAGCTGATTATGATGATAATAATGCTTCCCCAACTGAGGTCATGTGATCAGCTGATTTGAGAGTATTTCGTACAATTTATTCAAGTGCAACAACAAATAAATTATGCAAATACTTAGAGCTAGATAAAGAACAATAACTAAAATTAATCTATTAGTTTAGTTGATCATTTAAATTCTTGGAAACCAACTACGACTTTAAAGCCGACTAATAAATTTCCATATCAAATTTAAATTGAAGCGTTCTACATGCCACAGTCTGCGGCGACTCAATTGAGCGCCACTCAAAATGAAGCCGACGTTCACGTCCCCCCCCCCCTCCGCTCCCCTCTCCACGAGTTCAGGCTGACTACTGTCCCCAGTGAAAGGTATAAAAGCCCGAGCACGACAGCAGACAACCATTAGTTATCACTGAGAAATCAAGTCAATCGTAACATTTCAGCAATCAAAGCTAACAAATAAAAAATAAACACATATCCTGCAAATATGAAGAACGCCGTTGCAATTTTACTGTGCGCCCTGATCGGTCTGGTAAGTAATAGGTTAATCCGGCCAAGAACTTGGTGCTAACTTCCTAGTCAACTTCCAACTGCCCTATTAGGCCTCCGCTGCCGAGTATAAGCTGCGTACCGCCGAGGATCTGCAGAAGGTGCGCAAGGAGTGTGCCGAGAGCAACAAGGTGACAGAGGCGTTGGTTGCCAAGTACAAGGCATTCGAGTATCCCGATGATGAGATCACCCGCAACTACATCAAGTGCATTTTCAACAAGTTCGATCTGTTCGAGGACACCAAGGGCTTCAAGGTTGACAATCTGGTTGCCCAACTTGGCCAGGGACGCGAGGACAAGGCCACACTGAAGGCCGACGTTGAGAAGTGTGCCGATAAGAACGATCAGAAGTCGACACCCAGCGCCTGGGCCTATCGTGGCTTCAAGTGTTTCCTCAGCAAGAACCTGCCACTGGTCCAGGCTGCCATCCAGAAGAAGAACTAAGTGAACGAACGCACAATCGCATGCACACTCTCTATAAGGATCAGACAAGAAATTTGATCACTTTACTGGGTAAAAAACTGCACTTGATTTCAATTGAAATAAAAATCGTATAATAGCAAGATTTCAAGTCACATCTGATCTTTTATTATTTAAAACACACACAAATGCTACAAGTGTTGACATAATAATAATGCTTAGCTCATAATGCAAAAGAGTTTACTTTCACTTGGGATTTGCGGCAATATCTCTGCCAGCATCTCGTCGCGTCTCATCTCATCTCGTTTCGTTTCGTCTCGCCTCGCCGCGCGTCCCTCTACCTTGTCCCACCCAAAGGAAAGGCATAGAAAACTTGTTTAATTCGATTATATTTCTCTTCATCTTTTCGGTATAATCAATTTTTCTTCTGTTACTCTATTATATATATATATTTTTTTTTCAAATATATAAAACAAGATTTTTTATATATCTTGATGTTATTTTTTCTAGTTTGTCGTGTTTATTTTTTTTCATCTTTTCCAAGTCTGCTCTTTTTCATAATTCATTTTTTTTAGTGAAAATATTTTTTATCCTTTATTTTATTTTGCCATCTTAAGAACTTCTTTTCCTTCTATTCTTTTTTTTATATTTTTAAATGCTGCTTTTGTCTGTTTTCTTTTTATTCGTATTATTTTTTTTACCAACTTTTTTCCTCTTATTTTTTTTTTTATCAGGCAGTACATAAATATTCTTATTTATTTTATTTAGTTTTTATTTATATATATTTTTTTGAAAACTTAAAAAGTGTGATAAGGGGTGTTTGTGGTGTTGGGTGCTTCAAAAAACATTATAGCCAAGTTAATATTTTTTTTCCATGTTGATTTATTTCATTTTATTGGTTTTCATCATTTTTTGCGCCTATTTTAGAAATTTTTTTTCGTTGATGCTGTTGATTTTTTTTTTATATTATTTCTTTATAATATATTTTTTTTTTTGTTGGCGTAAATCTTGTAGTTTCTTTTTTTTGGTTTTGTATTTATTATTAGCAAAGAAGTTTTGGCAATAAAATGTTTTTTGAAATTATATATTAAAAAAATCTGAAATCAAATATTAATTGGATTAAAGAAATGTGTCAAAAATAAAACTTAATAGTTGTTGTTGTTATTGAAGCGCCCCATTCAAAAGAAAAGTCGGACAGACGGAAAATGCACTTGGCCAAGTTGCAGAAACGGATATCATAGACATACCACATGTATACGTATGTATGTATGTGAAGATAATGTATGCATGTATTAATGCACTTTAATTTGAAAAACTCAACTTCAAGTAGATTCACGAGTTGAGCTGACGGTATCATTTGCCTGAGTTGCATTGTACTTCAGTCTTTGATGGGGGGAAGCAGACGTTTTATAATATAGAAATAATGGGCTTGCACAATGATGCGTAGGATATATGGTGTTATGGAGAAGTGCTTGAGTCGTATAGCATACGAATTAAACACGATCCATGCCATATAAATGCATATCCATTCAGACTATTTATAGCTTTAATCATTCAACTTACCTTACTATAAGTTAATAAACAATAATCAATACGGCGCATAGTAATTGGCACGGCCACGGTAACCTCTTCTGAAACGAAAGACAGACCGGGATTAGCGCATATCACAATTATTAGAATCTTGGGGTGTAATTGCCTTACATTGCGCGTCGAGCGCCTCGGAAAGTGGAGTGACAGCAGGCACGGGAGACGCGTGCACCTCGGCCTCGGAAGCTTCCACGAGCAAAGCGATTTGTTGTGGAAAGTCCAGGTCGATTTGTGCGCTTGGACATGACCTACAACGGAAAGGGTATGAAGAATTAATGATACATTCTAATGAATAAATACCGTTGGTCATACTTTAATTTGACGTCCCCTGAATAGCGTTTCATTCATGGCCAATGCAGTCTCAACATACTCCTTGGAACCAAATTCAATGTATGCAAATCCCTTGGGATGTCCGTCCGCCTTGTTGCACAATATGGTAACTCGGTTAATTGTGCCACAGCCATGGAAATGAGACTCCAGCTCCTCTGCGGATGCACCATAGTCCACATTGCCAACGTAGACGGACCTTGTGTCAATCTCCTGCTTCTCTTCAAGTGAAAGCGGCACTGTGGCCAGACCGGTTGTTGAACCGCCAGCCATTTGTTTGTCTACCTCTGATTGCATTTGCTTGATTTTTTCAGCCTCCTCCTCCATCTCTTTAACGCGTGCCTTGATGGCTTCCAGTTCTGGGTCGATCTGCATGCTGCCTTCCTCCTTTTGATATTTATTTAAATTTTATTAGTTAAATTTATTAAAATGCAATTCTTTTAACTTTTAAATGTTAAATGCTCAAAATGCGATGTGCTTTTGTCGCGAGTTAATGTGAATGGAAGTGACGCTTCGAAAATGGCTGCCGCTTTGTTTCGCGAGCTTTGCAAAAGCTTTTTCCGCGAATTCCACTGTGCTTTTGCTGCATTCAAGGCGAAATGAAACTGGTTTTCTTGGCGCTCACACTTACCTCCGTTTCAGTCACAATTTCAGTCTCCTGTTCGCCGTTTGTCTCATCCAATGACTCCAACAGCTGATCCTCATTTAAAGTAATATCTTCATCTGCCATTTTTATAGTAAATTTGTGTTTGTTCTTTGTGTGGGGGTTTTGAACTTTGGTGTTTTGTTTATGTTTACTAAGCTAAACTTTTCGCGCCAGAGCTTACAACTGCACTATGGTAGGTATCGTAACTCACTGTAAAGAGAGCGAAATGGAAGAGAGAACAATTCAACTTCAATGAATAAAGCACGCACAAAGAGAGTAGCTTTCGATGTAATGTACGTGTCAATTTATTAATTTGGCGGTTTTTCCCGATTGCTAACAATTAATTAATGTTTTACTCTGATGATATAAATAAAATGTGTATGTACATATTCATATATGTACACTATGAGTTTGGAAAACTTAATCAAACACTTACGTCAAATTCAAGGCAAGGGGCTGCTGCTGCTGACGTTTCTGCGTTCGCTCAAAATGGCCGCTATCAATGATAATCCACACGCTAACCGCAGCCGAAAATCTCTATTAATAAGTACTTTAATAATTTGCCGTTCAATATATGATAATATTTCACTATTCACACCTTTTGACACAAAAAGCAATTGTAAAATCTACAAATATTTTTGTATTTACAATATAATCCGACACTTTTTTCACAGAAACAATTTTTTGTCGTAAAATGCAGCGAAAATATATTCGCCTCGTTATTAGAGAGGGCAGAACGCAGTTTGTGTGATATATATCGATAGGTCTTAGAGATTAGGTACGGTCAAGTCGCTTGACGTCGAATTTGAGTATGAAGCTATCGAAATACGTGATACTGCATGTTCTGATTTTAAATTGCATTAAATTTTGTGCTGCATTGGTGACATAATTTATTAAGTACTGGCAAATATAAAGTAGAACGAAACTATTTATTATTCAAATTAATTACGAGCTTTGAATATTTCTGGTGCTCGAACGTTTGCTTGTCAAGCAGTTCGACCGTAACTCGGCCACCATGAATTAATAACAGGTCGGCATTGCAGTGACAACCTCATTTTTATAATGAACGATTCGGATTCGGAATACGAAGAAACCGAGTATTTGGTGTATGGCGACTTTAAAAACCATTTGACACCGCATCAATTGAAGCATGAAGATGCTGCGATCAAGATAATTGGTATTGAAGGCGACACTCCAACGGCCGAAATTAATGGCAGCATCTTCAAAGGTGAGACATATGGATAATGGCAACCGGCAATTGTTTATGACAATTATATTCTTCTAGGTTCTTATGATATGGCAATGGGCACATATATATTTTTCGAAAAAGACACTAACAGCGTACCTGGTGATCCACTATTTGAGCCAGTTAGTCGACAACAATACAAATACGTGAATAAAACAGACAAAATCATCAAATTCGAACGTATTTACGTTGAAAATCTGCCGCAAGAGAAGCAAGAAGTTAAGGAAGAAGGGATTCCCAAAGAGATTGACGCCAACACATCAGATTCAGGGCTAAGATTGCATATCACTTACAAAGAGGCGATTAACAATTTTGGCGACGAGCAGTAAACTTTTGCAACATCATGGAAAACGTAAAAGAGGCGCCTCAACCTTCCATAAATTTACGTAAATTTCTAGAGGAATATGTAACAAAACTAAACAATTCAGACAATGTGCCCTTTTACTTTAACACCACATCTCCGGTCTCTGCGGAAGTGGAGGCCAGTTGCTCGTTGCAACTGCTTTCATCGCCCGATGACAACTTAATCAACGTATTTGAAGTTGGTGCAGAGATACAACGGCCTAACGTAACAAAGCCGAACATGGATCAACATGTACCCAAAACCTATACAGCCATAACTGAACAGAAAGTAAAATCTCGTCGGAATCCGTTTGTACGAACACAATATAGTCATCGCATGATTGCGGAGCCATCGGTCAAGGGAGACGTGGATACGATATGGACACTCGGGGAGTTTGAGTTGCAGATTACTGTGCGCTTTTATAGACCACCGCGTGCATCGCATCGTGGCTACAAATTGGAGCGTCCCGTCTTTGCTGAAGAATTCATATGCCTTGGCTCCAACTATTTAACGGAGCTGCGTGATAAAATATCCTGCATATGCAAAGGTAAACGTTTTGTGGACATTAGTGATGATCCTGAGGCACCGCTGCCAGTGCTAGACACAGATCCCGGATATTTCTTTATAAATGACACATTTTACAATGACACACGCAATCCCAAAAACTGTGACTATTCCCAAACTGTGCTCAAGTGGGCACGATCCGCCCAAGGTGTTGATGGTGAACATTTTGATTTTGAGCCCATGGAAATGACACGTTTCATAGATCTCACTGTTAGCCTGGGCGCACCCTTGCAGTATCTGCATCATGGCAACTGTGAGCATCTGTTTGTGTTCTCCCAAGTTGAAGTGTTGAGGCCGCTTAGCAAATACATTAATCGCAGCTTGTATCCTTTTTTGCGAGCCGTCAACGTTTACAATCGTCGTTCCTGCTACATGTGCGGCCAACGTGGCTATCATTTCATTGTGGAGCAATCCCGTCGTCAGCTGCACGATCCCTCATATCTGTGTCGCAGTTGCTTCTATGGCTTTCACTATGTGGATGGCAAAAAGGTGGGCCTGTTTAAGGCCTATCGCATCTACGAACACGCGGAGCGGCCCGAAGATGACATCGATGCCCAACCGGATAAGCAGGATATTAACAGCAGCAGCGATGAAAGCACTGAATTGAACAGAATGGAATTAATAGATAATTAAATTTAATTTAAGTTTATTTTTGATAAAATATATGCAAACATAAATTATTCATACGGTTTGTTAAATAAATGTCATACACACTGTAACAATAGTTAAACATATGCTCTGACCGCATCTAATCATTAGATATTTAAATATATATATATATATTAACATATATATATATTTAATATATTAGCAATTGTTAGTTTAGAATATAGGAATCAAATGCAAATGTAACATAAATCATTTGAGCTGCGGCCTTAATAATAGTTGATTTATGCATTTATTTAAGAAGCTGCACACACAGATGTGTATTGTGATGTTTATACATATATGTATAAATTAGTATCAATATCAATTGGGCATACAGTTGAGTTGACCATGACCAATGGGTAAACGAGTTGATAGACTAATTTTGGCCAATAACATATGTGTATTCTATATAAATATGTATGTATGCATGTAAATACGAATACAAATACTTAGACTTAAGTAATACAGTTATAGAGTAAAAACATACATATTTAGGTTACATATGTATGTATACATATATATATATATATGTATGTATATATAGTATATAGTATAATTTATTTTTGTTTTATCAATTTTCGTTTGTGCGTGTTTTAATTGCTTGTTTCCACAAAATGCTCTGAAACACATGTTGCATTTGTTATGGCTTGTGTTTTCACTGTAATCGTTACGGTTTCGGTTTCTGTTTTCCAGATTCAAGCAATACAATATCTATAATTTGTGGCAGTGCCGTTTAGTCTTGCAACCTGCCTCTTAACCTCTTTGGTTTTCATTGTTTTCACTGTGCTCTTCTTGTGTCTATTAAAGCTAATACCAGCAATGGCAATGCGCCTAGCTTTGGAATACCAATTCACGCTCAACGGATAGATACTCCAGCATTTGGGCCGGCACTGGCAGCTTGGCCAGATCATCAACGGGCATTTGGCTCTGCAGCACACGTCGACATAGATCCTGCAGCTTGGGCATGTTCAAGTATCGACTTAGCGGATACTTAAGTATCACTGGAAATGGCGGCTGCATCTCGTTGGGCACCTTAACAAAGCATACAAAATTATCATTCGTACAGCGATGCAAAATGTCCTCAATCATCTCGACAATCGACTCATATTTCAATTCCTCAAAGTGCCAATACTGATCACGATACTCCAAGCGATAATGCAACGTCACATTCACAATACGAAAGCTGAGTGTGAATTGTGAGCCGCTCGTTTCCGAATCTCGAACCAAAAATGAACCCGTTGGCTTGTCACTCAGCTGCTTCTGGGAATCACGTCTCGAGATCTCACCCCAATACCAGACTTGACTGTAAATTACACAAAAGAGAGGAACATCAGACCCAGATGATTCATCGATTCATCATTTAGAACAAGTTTTTACACATACTTGAGCATTTCGGAACAGGCCTTGTACATGACCTCATTGGGTGTATCCTGTCGCTCCAGCCACTTTTTCTTTATGAATCGCATGTAATCGTGTGTAAATGGTAATGTGGGCTCGACACGTATTGGCGGCGTCAGAAACTCATACATTGCATCCGTTGTACCTCCATCACAGTCACAATCATCGCCCATTGAATGCCAGTTGCGTAGGGCGCTCAATCCCAATCCCATTTTCTTTCGTATACGTGAGAACATGTTCTTCTTGTCCTTACGCTTGCGCAGTGCTCCACCAATGCTGCTGCAATTGCTAACAGATGCATCGCCTGCGGTGCTGCAACTTGCCTGCAATGATCCTTCAATTGGAGGCTCATTATTGTTATTTTGTAGATGTACTGAATGCGAGCCGGCGGTGACTGTAGAACTAGAGCAGGCTAAGGCTGAATCCGACTTCTTGCGTCTGGTTAATGAATGGAACCAACTTCGCTTTTCTTTTGTGTTTGTTGTTGACGCACCAGCTGCATTGCAATTGAAAATTAGATTATAAGTTAGTATTGGTATATTTATAAACGAACTTTGTTCCACGCTGTCAGATGCGACTCTAGGACGACTCCGGGTCGACGAGCCAACTGTCGTTACGGCCCCCGCACTCCCACTCGTATTTGCAACAGCAGCAGAAGCAGCAGCACCTTGGCCTTGGTTTTGGCTCCGTGAGTTATTAGTGCTCTTCTCGCCGTTACTCATATTGAACGATTTCGCGAGCGAGTTTGGGGTGATTCTCCCGTGTTATTTATCACATTATTAGCCTTAATAGGAATTCTGATGACTAACTTAAATTAATGATAAGAATGAAATATTTGTTTTCGTTTTCTTTGGAGTAGTATACAAGAAGTGGAAGGGCTCTCTGTGGAGGTATCGATACCTAATCTAAAACATTTATACTCGTTTCAATTTGTCTTATCGATAATTTTCCGATATCGATATTACTTTTTTTACTCTAATTGTGTAGCTTTTAATAATTATAAGGATAATGAATAATATTTCAATGCGAGTGGATTTATCTCATTTTTTTAGTGATGCTCGCCGGAACACCTTAATATTTATAGATGCATTATGGGAGAATATCAATGATGTGCAGGATCACATTCAGAAACTATTCCGTCTGGTATGTTGAGCTTTTCAACTTGAATTGTTATTTTATTTATGTGAATTTGTTTATGATTTAGTCAAATATAAGCCTGTTGACACAGGATGGATATTATTTACCACCAAAGGAGTCCATTAGAGTGCTCAACTCAGTTGAGTCGCTAAAGGCCTTTAAACTTAATGAGGAGGAACTAGAGGATGCCTCCGCCTTGCTTACTATTGAAGAAACTAGAAAAAAACGAAAGAAACGTTCCGCAGAGACGGACTTTGAGTTCTCCAGCTCTACACCAAATAATCCGAAGCGGAGCAAGAGCAAAAATGACACATTAGTGCAAAAAGAGCAGTCCACATTGCGAGCAGAAAATATTAGCGAGCAGCGTCAAACCAGACAGAGCACTAAAAAGTATTCCATGCAACAAACTGCAATGTGCGAAGAAACTGAGGATCTCGATATGACGGAGGGTTGTAGCATCGGAAAAACGAATGCAACTATTGACAACTCTTCACCAAATCAACGGGAAGCAACACATCATGACATAGATGTCCACACAAGCTTAAAAGCAGAGGCCAACTCCAATAGCCACATTATATATAAAGATGCGGAGGCCGTTGTAAGCACTGCATTGGAGGCGAGCTGTCAAGCTTCCAAAGCTACTCACGATATTGAATTTCGCTCGCCACTCCTGGAGATGGACAGCAGCTTAGTGCGGAAATTCCAATTGCCACGGAAACCAGATCCTGTCAAGATTCTGGAAGACATTGTAATCCCAGCACCTTTAAACATGGGCTTGCCTGCAGTTAAGACACCGCAAAAGAATGGGCAAACTGCTGTTGAACCATTGGAAGCACAAGTAGCGACTGACAATGGTGCCACAGAAGCTGAAGTTCCAGTTGAAAAGAATATCCCCACAAATACGACTTCTAAGTCTGTTCCTGCTAATGAAGTCTATGAAGTAGAGCAGGAATGTGTAGAGCTAGAAGATAATCCGGCTACTGATGTGCCATCCAAAGTTACTGAGCATAGTTTATTGGAATCCGACTCGGAAGACGACGTTATGGTATTGGATGATACAAATTTGGATGATTCCGACTCAGCGGACATTGTTGCTGATATGTTGCAGAATGCGGTGCCATTAACAACCATTCCAAATGTGGGCGAAACCGTAATCTTCAAGCTACCCAAATTAAGGGGCGCATCACCGTTGTCACCAAAAACCGAGTACATCGCTGGCACCTGCTCGTACATCAATCGTCGAACCAAATTCTTGACGGTTTCAGTTATTGGTAAGCAGCTGCGTTGGCACTGGCTTAATGTGATCAATTTCTAAAGTTTTCTATGTCCATTTCAGCTTGCGCCAATGCTGCTACCAAGCAAGTGTTGAATCAATATCTCAACCGTTTGGATGATTCCACCGATGCGGCCATCGTGTTAAATGTTAATTTTCGCGATTTGATCGAGCCAAGGGTAATCGTATCATTGGTGGATTAAGAATAACTTTTAAAGCAAGCTTTGAACTACATTTTCATGTTTATATTTTCATCATTTGTAAATGTAAACCATCAAATAACATAAATGTACGAGTTACTCATCAAGCAATTCTTTAAACTGAATGCGTCTTTATTTGTTCCAACAATTCGTCGGCCTCTTCTCCAGTCTTAACGCGCAGCAATATGGACATCGCCTTGGTCTCTTCCGGCGTTGGTATGCACACCATCATAACATTGTTTTTACCCATACGCTGGCAGGGTAAACCACTGCTGAGTATCAGATTGATCAGAATGTTGCCCAAATTGGTGTCGGCACGGACCAGCATCTGTGTCTTCTCAGAGTCCTTAACTGGTTTCAAATACAGGGTGCCTACACCGCGATCAGTGAAGTCTTTATCCTTTTTCACAAACACCTTGCAGCGTTTAGAGAATGTAGCATCATCCTCAACTACCTGTTGGTGTAATAAGATGCAAAAATTTAATTATTTCTACCTGAAAATCATTAGAAAATTTGTTTGTGTACTTTATTAAACTCGGCTTTTGGTGGTGTGTCCTCTTCGTCCTCTGCTGCATCTCCAGCAGCCTCAATAGCTGCTGCTGTCGGCGGTTTCACGTTGCCAAATGAAAATGATGTTGTCGGAGATGTAAATGAAAAACCGCTTGACGTCGACGTCTTTGTTTCGCTGGCTGGTTTCCCGAATCCCATAAACCCAGAAGTACTCGGTTTATCATCGGTCTTTAAGCCAAAACTAAACCCATTTGTCTTTGGCGGCGTTGTGGCAGCCGCAGTCGAATCTGTGCTTGGTGTTTCTTTGCTGGCAAAACTGAAGAAGCTCGGCTTGGGCGAACCATCTGTGCTGCCGCCCACAGTCGTTGACGGCTTGACGCCAAAACTGAAAGTGCTTAACGGTGAAGCAACGCTAGATGTTGCCTCCGACTTGGTCGATGAAGTAATTGATGAGTTGGACGACTTTTGTACAGTACCAAATGAAAATGTTGCGGCTGTGGCGGTCGTTGTTGTGCCTCCACTGGTAACTGTGCAATTCGGCTTCTTTCCCAAAGCTGTGGACGGTGAAGAACTTCCAGCTCCAATAGCAGTGTTGGGTTTCCCAAAGGAGAAGCCGACAGTTGCGGCCGGAGCCGCAGTTGATGTTATTGCAGTTGCTGGGGTATGAGTCAATTTTAACGTTGTATTACTTTTGCCATCTTCCTTCTGCTGTAATTCCTTCAACAGCTTATCGTAACTATTAAATACTGGAGTCAGAATGCAATACGGATTCTTATCCATGTGCTCTTTTAGGAATTTCATCAAGGCCATATTCAATTCAGCGACAGTATCGCGATATTCCATCGATGTGGTTATTGAATTGTTCACAGTTGGTTTATCAACAGGCACAGATGCCTTAAACATGGACTTTGCTGGATCGCTAGCTGATGCATTACCAAAAATTGAGGTGATTGGTGCTTTTGTCCCGCTGCTGCCGCTTGACAATAAATTACTTGTTGATTCATTCTTTGGTTTTGCTTCGAATGAAAACATTTTAGGTTGTGTCGTCAATTTACCATCGGCCTTATCAGTGCTGGCATTGACATTGGTACTACTTGGCTTTGAAGCGGCATCCGACGCCGTCAAATTACTTAGAAATGCAAAGTGGGAACCGACGCCGGTACCGGCGGCTGTAGACGATGCTGGTTTTCCAAAACCTACATTGATGCCCACAAATAAAATTTAATTGAATTTGTGAATGAATTAAAAAGATACAACGTACCTGAAAACCCGCTAAATACACTGTTACTGGTACTGGCAGCGGCTTCATCGCCATCAGATCCGCCGGCACCCGCCTTGCGTCGTGTGGCCTTCTTGATAACGCGTGTTTTTAGCTCCTCTGGCGGCGCCGTTTTAAATGTACCCCTCTCTTCTGGCTCTTCATCCTGATCCCAGTTATCATGGTTCAGATTCGATGTCGCTTGCCGCTTACCAGACATTTGTAAAACAGTTGTAAATATATATTATTGCAGGAGCAGAGGCAATTTTTTTATTGCAATCCTAGTTTGTTCAGCAGCGAATGAACAAGTTAAAGTTCTCTAAAGTGAGCTGCTAACTCAATTCATTCGGGTTGTTCTTCTCTACCAGTTCACTTTCAATTGTTTCTTAAGATTGGTATGCTGCTTGCAATTCTTAATGAAACCAAAATTAGAATTAATTCTGGACTAATTTTAGTTCATTATTCTAAATAGCGCACAGGCTAATTATATATATACATTTATTTCATGTTTAGCGAGGAGCTCATGTGGAGCACTGTAAGAAAAAACACAGTTCAGTTCTATTTAGTTCAATGAACAATTGTGTGCAGCCCTGTAACTTATAACCACTGCGCTGGCTGTACGACTTTTATTGCTCTGGCATTTTAAGTATTTTTCAGCATGACAAATATTGGTAACACTGGTACATTGAACGCGACGACGCCAGCAGAGCAGTAAAAATTGCAATATTAATAATAATTAAATATAATCCCGGAACGGGCTCGTCTAAAAATAATTTGAAAAAAAGCTTTAATTACGCTCAATTGTCGAGAACCTTTGACGCTTGTTAGCAATGTGACAAACTGTTGCGGGGTGTAAATATGCGCGGCGCATTTCTCTACTACTGTAACATTAATTGCGCTTCGACTGCGACTGTGACTTGAATTTTGCTGCAAGATGAGGCGATCAGGTGGCGCGCTTAATATGTGTACAATAAACAAAATATGTCTACCTAAATCAAAAGTGCAACGGCAACGTGTGTAAAAGTGTAGAAAATATAAAAAATAACGTGAAAATTGGTGCAGAAGGGAAGAGAGTAATAAGTACTCCCATACACAGACGTACGTGCTTACACCAATACCAGCAGAAACGCACACTCTCACGCACACATACACACGGGTCACACACTAAACACGAAGGCATCGTAATCGTTGTCGTTGTTATCCTGCTTGGTCTTGTTGCCTCGTCGTGTGATCCTTTGTTGTTGTCCACAGCAGCAGCAGCTGTGCCGTCTGCTGCTTTAAGCTGAAAACGGCACATAAAACACATTCGTGTCCGGGTCGTGTTACTGCCTTTGCCTTGCAATCGTCGATTGTCGTTTATTCGTTGTTTTTGTTGTTGCCTGGGCGTCCTTGAAGTTCAGCTGCCCCGTTGCTGTTTTGTTTAGTGCGTGCAAAAAGCAAAAAATAAAAGTGTGCCCAGAAGTAAGTAAAGTAGCAACAATATTAAAATGCCGCCAGCATTAATTGGCATCTCCGAGTTTGTGGAGGAGACGCGGGATGATTACAATTCCCCCACCACCTCCACATTTGCATCCCGCATGCCGGATTGCCGTCAAACGATAAGCATATTGGAAGAGGTAAGCATTAACTTCAATCAACGCTCAAGTATAAATAAAGTTCAAGGTAGCTAATCAATGATCCAGCGCTATAAATTGCATGCATGCATTTACTGCATATACTCTATACTGCATTACAAACGCCCTCACAATGACAACAGCAACAACAACAACGGCAAATAATTTGTTTATTATGTATTTTTCCGTGCCTATGCAAAATCAAATTGAATTGGCGCTGCGCCAAGTGAGGCCCCACAGTCATACGCCTGTCCGGCCACTCTCTCTCTCACCCACTCTCTGTATCACTGGGGTTGCCATACAACTTGCAATTGTTCTACGATGACGTCGTCGGCAAGTGCAGGTGGTTTCTGTTTCTTCATCAAAAATAATAAATACTCAAAGTGCATATTCGTAAATCAATGCAGCTGCCCCCTTTAATGTTCACCCTCACTCCTTTTTCCCCCCATTTATTTTAGTCGTAACCACATCAGAAGGAGGGGCGAATATTTATATTTATTTTTAGTCATTGCAGCTGCTGTTACTTCCCATTAAAAAAAAACACACACACACACACAAATACACATTGCTATGCGTTTGTTGCTGCTGGCGCTGATAAGGACAAGTGCGCACACGGTGCGGGCGGAAAGGCGCAAGATAAAGCAGTCGCCAGACTTCCATATAAATTGCCAAACATCTGTGGCATATATTTAGCTTTAAGTTGTGGCATACAACACGATCAGAGCTTATCAATCAAGTCGCCACCGCCCCTTACTTTGATTACGCATCATGGTGTATGTATGCGGCTTTATATACTATTCCTAAAAAAAAAACACAGAAGAAGAAAAATCTCTGTGCTCCAATTCTTGTGCTTGACAGAGCACGAGCCCCATTGCAGCGCTAAAATTAGCGGTAGCATGCGGCACACGCACCGTGAACTCCAGACACTGTGTGTGCAAACGCATTTCATTATGGCATAACGGTATGCTGAAGCTTAAAGTTCAACAAAGAGCTTAACATTTGTCTCAAGCTCCCATAATCATTTGCATTTATTTTATATAAATAATTAATAATAATTGAATTATTTAGACGCCTCTTTCTGCAATCGTCTTTGCACCAGTGTGCGCTAAATTGGCTGTAATCTTTTCCTTTTTCTTTTAACTCAAACGCGACGTCACGTCATCGTCGACGCGCCCAGATTTGTTGTTTGTTCCTGACGAATGTTTGTCAGCAAATTAAATGTTTAATATTTAATTTCACTGATGGATTTTCAAACTGAACCCAAATGGCAAATCAATAAATGAACCCAATGTCCAGACACACCTTTCCTTTTCTTTTTTTTTTTATTGTTTTGTCTTTGTTTTGGGCAGAACCGTAAAACGGCTTAAAATAGACTTTTCTATATAATAGATATAGATATATACTACAACTGTATAAGTCTATATAAATATTGATGTGTACGTAAGTATGTCTGTCTGATATAAGTATTAGATCTGTGCACATTCAATAAGCGTATTATTTACAGAGCCAGCTTATTCATAATAACATAAATATGCCGTTTTCGGCTTAAAGTAACTTGACCAGAGGGCTGACCGTTTTTTTTATTATTATTATTTTTTTTTTTCGCCAAGTTTGTCTTTTGTTATCAACACTAAAAACGGAATAAGAAGTAAAAAAAATGGGAAAGAAATAAATAAAAAAGAATAACAACTCGCTCGTTGGCTAGAAAGAGAAACGGAAACCAGTTGTTGGCTCTTGATTGTTGGCTTGACCAACTTTATTTGTTATTGTTCTAAACGATTAACGTTCCAAATATTTGGCATTAACTTTTGCCACAAATGTTTATGAACATGACTAATCTTTATTAGCACGTTTCCAAGTTGGCAACATCTTTGTGCTGGTCGCTGTTGCTTATCGCTGGTTTTGTTATTCCACAAAACTCCAAGTATCAAATTGCAATCGTAAATTGTTCAACAGAACAAAGTATTTTTAAACAATTACGTGTACATATGCAATTTTTTATCTAATCATTGATTTGTGCTCGTAACCAGGAAATGTTAGTCAAGGCTCCAGAAATCCATCTAAAGGTTTATAGTTTAATTAGATAAGAAATATGTATTACATTTGATAATATTGATTGTTACGTTTTCAAATGTTCACTGTGCCACACAGTTTGTTGCACAGACACTGATTGCCGCCACTCAAGATTGTGTCTAATTCAATTAATATTAATTGATATGTCAAGAGGTTAAACGAGTTATAAAAGTGCATGAGAAATGTGCTTTGCTTGTTTTTAGTCTGAGCTTTAAAGAAGAGCTGTTCAGCATGCTTACATGAATATGAATTTATGTGCTTTATTATCTAATAGATTTATTTATAGCTTTATATTAATCTAATCTATGTCATTCTCCTTTTCTTTTTTACCCTTCAGCGTTTGGAGTTTGATCGTGAGGGTCTTACGAAGCTAAAGAAGGCCGTCAAAGCCATACATAACTCAGGCAATTGTAAGTTGAGATATTTAGTTATTGATTTAGATAGTTAGGTAGATGGATTATATTACATTTTATGCGCAGCTCATGTGGACAATGAAATGTTTATGATGCGCGCCTTGGAGCGCTTGGGCGGCAAGGTTATTGATCAAGATGAGCCCGACATTGGCGCTGCTTTTCTCAAGTTCTCCGTGGTCACCAAAGAGCTCAGTGCTTTGATGAAAACACTGGTAAGCACTTGATATTGATATATTGTTCAATTGTGACCCAGAACATAAGTTGTTGTTCCAATTTCTTTACATTTAACAGATGCAAAATATCAACAACATTGTCATGTTTCCGGTTGACTCGATGCTGAAGAGTGAGTTGCGTGGCGTTAAGGGAGATATGAAGCGTCCATTTGATAAGGCCGCCAAGGACTATGAGGCGAAGTTTATCAAAATCGAAAAGGAGAAAAAGGCACAGGCCAAAGAGGCGGGCATGGTGCGTACAGAGATTGATGCCGCTGTCGTTGCCGATGAAATGGAAAAGGAGCGTCGTCTCTATCAACTGCAGACCTGCGAATATCTGCTCAAATACAAAGAGATTAAAACAAAAACTGGCATTGAGCTGCTGCAGCATTTCATTGAGTATTATCACGCGCTGAATAAGTGAGTGTTTGCTGAGTTGCATACTAATTAATTGAATTGTTTATGTAACTCTAACAATTGTTTTTTTTTTTTTTTGGCACTGCAGTTACTTCAAAGATGGCTTGCAAACAATTGAACACTTTGGCACGTACATTGGTGATCTGAGCGACAAGCTGCATGTGATCAAGCAGAAACAGGACGAGGATAGGCGCAGTTTGTTGGATTTGCGAACATTGTTGCGCAGCACACCGGACTTTGAGCGTGTGGATAATGTGCCGGCGTCCGAGAATCGTAGCGGTGGTGCGGGTGCCGGTTACTCGCTCCATCAGCTGCAGGGCGACAAGCATCATGGGGTCACGCGTCAGGGGCATCTGCTCAAGAAGAGCGAGGGCAAGGTGCGACGTGTGTGGCAAAAGCGTCGTTGTCGCGTCACCAGCGACGGATTTCTCGATATTTTCCATGCGGATGAATCGAAGCCGCCGACGCGGGTTAATCTACTCACCTGCCAGATCAAGCCGGTGCCGGATGACAAGCGTGGCTTTGACCTAATCAGCTGTAAGTGCTCCACATGCATCAGTTAACTGCTTTACTTATCTCGTTTCCCTGCACGCGGTTAGACAATCGCCCATATCACTTTCAAGCGGAGGATGAATCGGATCAAAAGGCCTGGATGGCTGTCTTGGTGAATTGCAAGGAGAAGGCGCTCACCAAAGCGTTCCAGCATGCCAATCCCCAGATGAGTCCCAGCCTGGTGGAGCTACAGAAGACAGTGATTCGTTATGTACAATTGCTGCCGGGCAACGACAGATGCTGCGATTGTGGTTCCCGCAACGATGTCACCTGGATAAGCTTAAACTTTGGCATACTCGTCTGCATACAGTGCTCGGGTGTGCATCGTGATTTGGGCGTGCATCATTCACGCATCCAGAGCCTCACGCTGGACAATCTGACAACAGCGAATCTGCTAATAGCACGTGCCATGGGCAACAGCACACTCAATGACATTATGGAAGCCAAACTCGGCAGGGGCAAGCTCAATCATGAGAGCAGCATGTAAGTTTATCCCATTGAAGATTTATTGTAATTTGTATTATCAATTTCTTTGCATTTGACAGGGAGGAACGCTATGATTTCATACGCGCCAAGTATGTGGCCAAGCGTTATGTCATGCGCACCTGTGCGGATGACAATGATCTGCGTTGTGATCTGGAGCAGGCCATAGTTAATGCAGACATGAGTCAACTTCTGCAGGTGTGGGCCGAGGGTGCCGATCTCACCTGTTCATTGCCCAGCTCCGATGCGGGCGAGACAGCCCTCCATTTGGCCGTGCTGCGCGAGGCGGGATCTACGCTGCACATTGTTGATTTTCTTATACAAAATATGCCGCCCAAAGGCTTAAACAAAGCCACCAATCCGCCCGGTCTGCTGGATGTCACCGGCAAGAATACGCCATTACATCTATGTGCCCTGCACGATCGTCGTGAGTGCATGAAGCTCCTGTTGCGCTCCGGCTCCGATTATGAGCTTCGAAATTCACAGAACAAAACAGCGCTGGACATTGCCAAAGAGATGGGTCACAATAGCTGCAAGGAGCTGGTAAGCCATTGTCAAACTAACACTTGTAAGTCATCTAATGAATATTCCCTTAATTGCAGATTGAATGTGCCATAAAGCGGGAGAAGAGCGCCTTTGATCATATCAACACCGATTGGAATCTGCCCAACGAGGATGGCTCCACAGATTTCAGTGACGACGAAACGGTCATCGATGAGCGCGTAAGTCTTGAGTATATTATCAACAGAAAGGCGATTTCTTATCGTATTCAATTCATTACAGAAATCCCGCTCACGTCCGCCCAGCTTTGCTGGTGGTGATTCGCCTGTGTTACGATCACGCTCATCCACTTGCGACTCCATCCAGTCCAGTTCTAGTCCAATTGCCAATTGTCCGAGCCGACAATTTACATTGCCCAGTTATACACAATCCGCCGGCACGTCACCCAAACAGCACACAAATGTTGGCCAATACTTGGGCAGTGGCAACAATTTGGGTGTCAGCAGCAGCAGTGGCAATGGTGGTGGCTCTAGTCCCAGCTCCGCCTCCAGTCAAAATGTTCGTGCTGCTCGCAATAGTTTAAATATGCAGAGTGAATTGGCACATGTGACCGGTGCACGGAAATCCACATCTACGGCGAATATGAACTCATTGAAGAAGCGTACAGCGCCTGCACCACCGCCAGGTACTTTGAGTGGTGCTCCGACAAGTATATTCTACGGCACACTGCCTCATCCGCCCAGGCATTCACAGAATATGGATGCGAATGATATACGCGCCATCAATCATAAAAATCAATCCATGGACGTGGCTTATGGTACGTTGCCGCATATGCGGAGCGTGGAGAGCTCACCCCGAATAACAGGCGGTAGTGGAGCTGGTGGAGTTGCTGGCAATGGCAGCAATAGCAATCTGATGCCGGCCATGACATCCTTCGGGCATAAACGTTCACCCAGCGGAGAGTCACTTAATCGTAATATTCATCTGGCGGGTGCTAAGCTGGTGCTGCCGCCTACTGGGGAATTGCCAACGCTCAAGCATGTGGACAAGTCGGCGCTAATGAGACCCAAGATACCACCACCAGGTCCACCAGCAGGTAAGCTTCCACTTGTCATTAAATTACTTCAACTGCAACTGTATCTGAATCTTCAACAGAGCGAGAGATACCAAATGGGCAGTCAAATGAAAGCATCAGCTCAATGGACGAGGGTCCCATTGCACCGCCTCGCAAGGTAAGTGTTATGCATCCCTGGTTGTGATTGAACCAAATGGGGAAGCGCGTAGTCGATGAGCAATTTCCGTTTTCAATGTATCCTGTGTATTCTCCTGTAATTCACAAATTTCAGCGCAAGCAACAAAACTTGTTAAGATTAGAGCATTCCAGCGAGGAAACGGTAAATGGCAGAAACATACAATCAAAAAATAGAAAACAATTTTGCCGTTCTTGTTGTTGTTTTTATTATATTCTTTTTATTGTTTATATCTTCCACTAAACGTGACGTATGCATTATTCTCAAGAGCTCTTCTAACTCCATGCGCGCATATCTAAAAACTTGAAACATTTTGTGTGTTCTTCTGTGTTTCTTAACATTTGTTACACTAACTCTAAACATTATCATATTTTGTGTATAATATTGAATTGAATTAATTGTTATCTTTGTAATTTGTTAGCTCATCAATCAATCTGCCAATTTCACCGACTATGAGTCTTGGCACACGGATATGGACTCGTCAGGTGGCGGCTTGGATCATTCTGCCGAGTCAAATGTATCGTCTAGCGATAACGATAGACTCAATTCATCGCCCGACACTCAAGGCAAAAATGCAAGTGGCGTTGGGTCAGCTGGCAAATTGCACTATGTAAGTGTTGCCCTACTATTAAAAGTGGACTTAATTATGTTAATTATGATATTCTAGAATGGTCAACGGCGATGCCGAGCTTTGTATGATTGTGTTGCGGATAACGATGATGAGCTGGAATTTAAGGAGGGTGAAATTCTGATTGTTTTAAATGAGCGTACAGATGACGAGAATTGGATGGAGGGCATTATTGAGGGTCATCCAGCGAGACGTGGCATGTTCCCCGTTAGTTTTGTACATATGCTACCCGACTAAGTGGCATCCCTGATAATATAACTATGTGTGTAGGATTGAAAGTATGTATGTGAGCGCGCATGTGTGAGTGTGTGTGTATGTCGGTCGGTTATTATTTATTACAAGTTTTTATCATAATCCTACTATATGTATTTATTTCGTTTGGTTTACTTGATTTGTAAACACATACAAAGCTATACAAATGTCTCAAGCGAGAAACGTAAATTAAATCATTTACATTTCTTTTGGAACTTATTAAAATGTGAATTTAAATTACCACAATATGTAAACCATACGTATTTACTATGTATTTTTAAATTAATACTGTACCCATTTTAAAGCATATACTATAAGTAGGCGCCGCTTTGAATTGCTTTTACTACTGAATATGTCCTGCAAATGTGTTATAGGCTATAAATGCTAGCTATAACTATCATCATATTATTATTAACTATATATCTTTACTTGCTAGCCAAAACATCACGCTTTCCTCAAAAAGTTACTCTCCAATGCTGTAAAAAATCAAATATGTACGTCATTAGTTTGAGCGGAAATCGAAATCGATGAAATTATGTATTGATATATGCTTAACAATACGCTGCCATATACATATATCTTGTATGTACTAACAATAAAAAGCAGACCGGGTCTGGCTTCTTACTTTACATGAACTCGTACACAAATTATGTAATACTGTTGATGGATTTAAATGAAAGTTTATAAAACAACGTTAATAAAAAAAGAAGTTTACTCAGATTAAAGCTTAACTTAATTGCAAACGTAAATCTAAAACATAAATGCTATTACAAGATAACAAAAGAAAAACACATATAATGCTCTAAAAAAACCAAAAGTAAATCTTTCAACCCCTGTACCTAGAAGTTGTTACCATTTAAGCACACATATATGTATATCAAATTCCAAAGCGCTGTCGAAAGATCAACATAAGAATACTGGAATTGTTTAACTTTGTTGTATACCATACATCATCATATTGTATATGTAAACTGTAGATACAATTTTTTTTAATGTACACACCAACCTTTACATTTTGTATACACATTTCAGTATTTATTTAGCAAAAACCTTAACATTATATTATAAAACATATTTGATATTATATTTAAGACAAATAAAAGAAAAACTCAACGCTTATTAAATATACATACATATAAGGTTGTGTTTTTACCAAAAAACCAATTTTAACTTTCAATATAATTTAAACCGGGTTGGAAATTGCATGAATCGAACTCATCATACAGATCGAGCGTGCAAAATGGTCGTACGACAAAATATCTGAATGGGTTTGTATTTGCTACCGATAATCAAATAATCGGTATATATTGTATAAGTTGTGGTGGTTATTCGATATGTGTTATCGATTCATGCCATTAATTCTCAATGCATAAATTGAGCTCTGTAGTGCAAATAAATAATTAACGCGTATATTGTGACATTAACAATATAAGTTGCAATATTAGTGCACGGACACAACCTGCAGCTTGAACTTTAAGAAGAAAAGTGCCTTTTGCCAGATCTATCAGTTCAATGCTGATGGCGACTGCGAGAAGTGTGCAAAAGTAGCGAAAGGTATTTAATATATCGATATCGTCGGTTTTGTTTGGCACAATCACTGAGTATATTTATGCCAAAAACGAGTGAAAATTTATGCTTGCAAGCAATATAGCATTCTGTGCAGGACAAATACAGACTGGCAGCTAACAGGAGCAAGAGTCGGTGCACTAGCAACTATCAGTAATTGCCGTCGCAGAGCCAGCGCCGTGAGCACTAGCAGCTCCAGCGTTTTGGACCCCAGAGACTCATTCCAAGCAATGAGTGCTGCAAAGAAATACAAGCCTATGGATACGACTGAACTGCACGATACTGAGAATATTGCATCCTGCCTGAAAAAGGGTGACAGTAGCAGCTCCATAACGACGACAAACCCTGGCCGGAGCGCCTTCGCCGCCCAAAACATGAATTCAGCAGCGTCCACAAATGGCGAACGATTGCCAAACTTTTCAAAGCTGGGTGGACATCATGGCACTGACATACGTGCGGCATCAACTACCTCAAATCTTCTGAATCGCATGGGCGCCATACATAATACCAAGCCGGGCGATGTTAAGAAGATTGTTATTAAGAACTTCAAGGGTAAGGTTAAACGATTACGTTATCGATAACATGATTTTAACATTTACATACGCCATAGCTAAACCCACACTGCCCGATAACTATTCTGAGGACACTTATGTGAAACTGGAGGAGGCCGTTATCGCCATACAATTGTCAAAGCCCATCAAATATTCACTGGAGGAGCTCTACCAGGCCGTTGTAAATATGTGCAGTCATAAAATGGATGCACAATTGTATGCCAAACTCAAAGAGCTGACAGAGCAGCACGTCAAACGCAATATCAAACTCAAGGAGCTAACTGGCGGTAGCATGGATAAACTGGTAAATGCATCAGCTATTTTATGTAAATAAACCCTTAATTAATGCTTACTTGTTATAGATTCTATTGGAGAAAATCAATAACTGGTGGCTGTCGTTTTGCCAACAAATGATTATGATACGTAGCATATTTCTATACATGGATCGCACCTATGTGCTGCAAAATTCGTCCATACATTCAATATGGGACATGGGGCTGGACCTCTTTCGTATACACTTTGCACAGAATAGCGTTGTACAGAAACGCACCGTCGATGGCCTCTTAACGCTCATCGAAAAGGAACGCCAAGGCTCGACAGTGGATCGTGGCTTGCTAAAGAGTTTGGTCCGTATGCTCTGTGATCTGCAGATATATAGCAGTGCGTTTGAGGAGAAGTTCCTTGATGCGACAAATCAACTGTACAAGGCTGAGAGTCAACGAAAAATGCAGGAGCTGGAGGTTCCCGAGTACTTACAGCATGTGAGCAAACGCCTGGCCGAGGAAAATGAGCGTCTATTGCATTATCTCGACTCCAGCACAAAGTATGTATACTACATATATACAATATATGATCATTCAATAATCGAATTTGTAATCTTTGTGATAGACATCCTTTGATATACAATGTGGAAAAGGAGCTGCTTGCCGAACACTTAACGACAATTCTGCAAAAGGGCCTAGACGCATTGCTTGAGGATAACAGACTGAATGATCTAACCCTTTTGTACGGCCTGCTTAGTCGCGTCAAAAACGGCACATCCGAGTTATGCGGCAACTTTAATGGCTATATCAAGGTAAGATGACTAATCTATTAACTATTTAATGTACTCCTTACTTAGCTTACCTTCTTTAATTTGTTTAGAAAAAAGGACGTACTATTGTCATTGATCCTGAGAAGGATAAGAGTATGGTGCAAGATTTGTTGGACTTCAAGGACAAAATGGATGTTATTGTGCGCAATTGTTTTGAGCACAATGAGAAATTTACGAACTCATTGCGTGAGGCCTTCGAATTTTTCATCAATCAGCGAGCCAACAAACCGGCGGAGCTCATTGGTTTGTACTCTTGTTTGCTCTTATATATTAATAGCCATTATGGTATTTATTTGTGTGCTCATGTATTCAACAGCTAAATATGTGGACATGAAATTACGCTCAGGCAACAAGGGCACCACCGACGAAGAGCTGGAAAAGACGTTGGATAAGATAATGGTGCTGTTTCGTTTTATACATGGAAAGGACGTTTTTGAGGCATTCTACAAAAAGGTTGGGTTTACCTAGCATTTAAAATGTACAATTGTATCTAATTTACATAATATTTAACTCACAGGATCTGGCCAAACGGTTGCTTGTGGGAAAATCTGCCTCAGTGGATTCCGAGAAGAGTATGCTTTCGAAACTAAAACAGGAATGCGGCGGCGGATTCACATCAAAGTTGGAGGGCATGTTTAAGGATATGGAACTGAGTCGAGATGTTAATTTGGCTTTCCGCGGTCATACGCTTAGCAATGATCGTGATGTAACCAATCTGGATTTAACCGT
Source organism: Drosophila funebris (assembly GCA_018901825.1). Classification (NCBI taxonomy): domain Eukaryota; kingdom Metazoa; phylum Arthropoda; class Insecta; order Diptera; family Drosophilidae; genus Drosophila; species Drosophila funebris. Next base: position 1,927,201 of record JAEIFK010000346.1, on the reverse strand, counting down.
CAGCATATTGACAATGGGATATTGGCCAACATACGCGCCCACTGAAGTCACAATGCCACCGCAGTTCATTAATCCACAGCAGATATTCAATAAGTTCTATCTGGAAAAGCACAGCGGGCGAAAACTACAATGGCAGCCAACTCTTGGCAATTGTGTATTGCGTGCTCAATTCGATGCGGTAAGAATAGCATATACCAAGTCATCATTATATACTCATATATTACGTTTTGATACAGGGTCCAAAGGAATTGATGGTGTCACTGTTTCAAGCGCTGGTCTTGCTGTTGTTCAATGATAAACCAGCGCTCAGTTATGAGGAGATATTAGCTGCCACCAGTATTGAGGATGGCGAACTACGACGCACTTTACAGTCGCTGGCCTGCGGACGTGCTCGTGTCATTACCAAGACTCCCAAAGGTCGTGACATTGAGGATCGTGATCAGTTTGATTTCCACAATGAATTCACAAACAAATTGTTCCGCATTAAAATCAATCAAATACAAATGAAAGAAACGGTAAGCAAACTAAAAGGTTTTCCACATATACACATGTATAATTAACTTTTGTATAATTATTAATCATCTTAGAATGAGGAGCAAAAGGCGACAGAGGAGCGCGTGTTTCAGGATCGTCAATATCAGATTGATGCGGCCATTGTGCGTATTATGAAAATGCGTAAAACGCTAAGCCACAATTTGCTCATCACCGAGTTGTTCAACCAGCTAACGTTTCCAGTTAAGGTATGTAAACGAAAATTAAATTATAATATAATATATAGTATATTTTCATTTGATTTGCTTTTAGCCTGCTGATCTGAAAAAGCGCATCGAATCCCTCATTGATCGTGACTACATGGAGCGGGACAAGGATAATCAAAATCAATATAACTATGTGGCATAAGTGCGTGAAATTTCTATCTTTTTGGCCAACATGACACACACAAAACACGAATGTAGTTATTCCTTTATTCTTTCGTTTCTTTAAACCAAACTACACATCCACAACTAAAACAAGTCCAACGAAATTCATTTGGTATATGCATCCCCGGCGAGCGTATTGAGCAAATATCAATTACATATTGTAGTTGTAGTTGTTATGCGATCCACAGTTCGTTCGAGTGGCAATTTGAATTCTTTGTAAGTTACTGTATCATCTAATAAATTAGACGGTTCATTTACAAATCGCAGATGCTGCTTCACAGAGCAAATTTTTGGCAAAATTTGTGTGTGTTTTTTCAATATTGAAAGTAAATTTGATTATGAATTTCGTATTTTAATTACCGGGTTTTAAGTTTGTTTTTTATTGATGATATTTTTCATTGAAATAACAATAGAAAGAAACATTTGCAGGCTAATATTAATAGAATACTTAAATAAATAATAAACTAGTTCTGGTAATTTTCTGCATCTGTATGTAAAACGGATATGCATAACTAAATCGTTTTTATTTATGAATTTTTTTCGATAAATAAACAAAATTAATTGTATACATACGTGTAATGCACTGTGTGTGTCTGTGTGAGTGTGTTTGTTTTTTTCACCACTATCTTAATACTCTTTCTCTCACTATATATATATATATAAAATACATTTGCAAATTGGAGTGTGACGACAGTTAGTTTATATATGCTTAAAAGACAAAAAGTAAATATTTACAATTTAAATTACATATAAGTTTTGATTAAATAAGAGTAAATCAGGACAGATACTTGGATATATACAAAAAAGGAATTACTTTCTTTAAAAAAAGGCGCAGCAGATGAGACGTTTTTCGAAAACGACTTTTAACTGAACTCAGACAAAAGCACACGGATAATCATCGAGGCTAAAACTTCGTATCACATTTACCCCATTGCAAACAAAGCCCTTTGCACATTAATAGCACTTGGAAAGTTATCAGCGGCTTATAAAAAGTCTTATACAAAAATATTTAAATGTTAAATATAAACTCTTTGATTGCTTGATTGAGAGTCAATTGTAGCCCAAAAAAAAAGTCTTTACGCCTCTACGCTATTGACACTGTACTGGGAGCTATCATAATCGGATACATTGTCCGCACCATAATTACCAAAACCGGCAACTGAAGGCCGTACGTTGGTTTCTGTGCGTGTTTTCAGCACGTCGGGTATGTAGGCAGGTGCGGGGCCAGCGATTTCAACAATACTTGGACGTCGCGTGGCCGCACAACGCTTGATGGGCGACATAAAGATGAATAACGTGACAGTAATGGCCAAGGTTATGATTAATATTAAAAATCGTGCCATGCCGTCATCGCCTCGGAAATAGCATATCATTGCCATAACCAGGACTAAGATTAGTACCGAAAACTTGGTCATTGTGACAGCCGTAGAGTGAATCTTGCCACCTTTACGTGATATCATATTTGAGGGTCCATATGCAAAGTATAAATTGTAACGATCCACCATATGCTTCAGGCATATATAAATCATCGCAAATGGCATTATCAACGGACAGAATACACTGTACACAATCGAGATGGTAAAGACGAGCGTTGTCCAGGCATAATGGATGCCAAAGGGGAACTCAATCAATATGGATTTGCGGATGTAAGGCGTCTCTGCCTTGGAATTTGCCTTCAACAATGCCCAAATGTAGACGATCAGCTCGGGGAAACGCAATAGCTCCAATGAGGTACCAATGAACGCAGCAGTTATAATATAGTTCACATAAAACGAGCCTCGATCCGGCAAGAAAATGCACTGCCAGCGCCCAGTGTCGTTCGTTAGGCCCCATTCCAACAGAGCCTGTGCCGATGTTAAGCCCAACGATGGCAATATGAGGATCATCAGTAGCAGATAGCTGAAACATTTGGTCATTATCGAATAGTTTTGCTTGGAACGTGTGTAGTGGCCCATCCATTTGTCCGAAATGGAGACAATCACTGGCATCAGCGCGGACAGCGTCCACAGCATCAGCGTGGGCAAGAACTCCGATACGAGCGGTGAAATTTTCGTTTCCGTATCCTTTAACCATGGACGACTATTGAGCAGATTGACAACCATGGCCGGTGTGGTCAGGAAGAAGAGAACTATGAAGAGCACAACGTTGACGCACACAAATTTCAAATACCAATGGCTTTTGTTCACATTCAAATTCTCCCAAAAGATGTCATCCGGCGACGGAGCGAACATGATCTGCCATTGCCTGTATGTGCCAGGCGTAAAGTGTGTCACAATATTTTGGGCTTCCTGCACAGTCGAGACAGTGAGGAAGGCAATGTCCAATGGTTCATTCATTGTCGAGGCACGTAAGCGTGCCACATCACCAGATAATTTACGCTCCTCCCGCTGATAATACTCGTAAGCATTCTCCTTCTTACAGGAGCACATCTCTGGCTTGGCCATGAGAGTGTCCCGATCGCGATGCTGCTCACAATAGACTCTTGCTTCAAGCGCTCTTTCGTACTCCGCATTGCGGACAAATAGACGGGATATGTTGTAGGCAATGCTGACACTCTCAATGGTCACATCCGGAAACAGTTCCTGCATGTAATTCCGTATAACTGTCTTGTTCCGATCACTGTAAGCATTACAAAAACTATAATAATTGCATTTCTTTTAATAATTAGAGTAATACTAACCTAATAGAGATGTTGGATATCATGATGGTACGCGTAGCGGCCTTTTTAAAGGCATTGCGACCCGAGGATCGCCGCATGGTTAGCACCACCAGAGGTATATACAATATAGTGATGATGGTGTGCACCCAAAGCCACGATGAGTCTGGCTCCAGATTAGCCATTGTCGTGCGCCCAAAGGCATTGACATCATAAGGCGTTCCTGTGGGCCCATTAAGGAAATTAATGGGCAGAATGATGGCCAACGATATAATGGTGACCACGGCCATAACAGCCATCAAATGTTGCTGAAAAGACAAATAGTGTACGGCATCTGGCCCAGAATGCAATAGAATTGTCTCCTTGCGCAGCTTAAAGGTCACTCGAATCCAACTGAATAAGCCCGGATCGGTTTGAATGGGTGACAACGGTGTGGAGTCCGTTCCTTGCGATTGATGTGACTCAACACTTGGTCGTGGCGTGGCATTTGGTTGTGACGATGTGCCCGGCAGAGGCTCCACAACGCTGGCGGCACGTGAATAAAATATTTCCGTCCAACGCTTCTTATTCCCATTGGTGTTGACCAACGCCAGGCGATAATCGCTCGCCCGATGTCGCAGTGTGGTAAACAAAAGCAAAAGCAATATCCAAAAGATGGTATTCAATATCAAAGTTTCGGGAATGCCATTGTAGGCGCTAATAAATAATGTTGTTCGATTTCCCGATACCAAACAATAAGAGTTGTTGTCGGATCCATTATCATGCACTACAATATCCGGATCCATTTTCGTGGTGACAGCAAGTGAATCACTGCAAATAGACGAATGTAAAATAAATACTTTTCTAAATAATGAGAAACTTTTCCGCCTCCAAGTAAAGCCGAAACGTGTGATGTTCGTGTGTGCACAAGAGAAACTGATAACAAAGCAGCTGGACACAAATACAAGTAAATTAACGGTTCCACGCTCTTGCTTTAGTTATGAATTTGGTTTTTGATACCCTTCAAGCAGAGAGTATACTTTAGCTCTGTCATGAAACGTGTGACACACTAAGTAAGCGCTCCCCTACTTTGAATTATTAGGTTAAGTAGTTAAACTTCGTTGCGTTGATAAGTTTTCTTTGCGGTTTCTTAGACTAGAATGAAGCAGAGAAGCTGCAGCGAGCTTAATCAATTTAATTTCAATGCGGGCAGCGCAATTTCTCTGACTAGACAGAGATTTATCTTAATAGGTCACTTCGGTCAAAGCACATAATAATGGTATTAAAACGCCTGCAAATATCGCAACACACACACACACACACAAACTACAGTGTTATCGAACTATTTGTATACATATACTGAGTTTGCGGGTTGAAATTATAGAAAGAAGATAGAAATAAAACCACAGAGAGTGACATTAACCTACAGTACGTAATTCTCTGTTTCCTAATTGATGTAGATCAACAAAACCAGTTCAGTATAAATTGCACTTATCTCATTACAATGCATGAGTTAACTGCCTTCACCTAATTATAACTATTCATATATTCAACACGCACATGCATGTCCGCTTTATATGGCTGCAATTTGAACTTTCTTTTGTCGCTTGCAAAAACTCAATTAATATCCCGAAAAAGAAACACTCACAAGACTTGACTAAGTATATTTGACGTACATTATCAATGGACTACGTACAAATGGATTTAAAAATAAGATAATTGACTCTTTCGTTATACGCAATTTGTTGGTAAAAGGGTGAAGAGAAGGAGAAACAGGGTGGGTTGCTAGACAAAGTATCGCGTCACTGCCACCTTTCCATTTCCATTCGTATTTTTACTTCAAGCTAATGAATCACCACACACATAATGCAATTTTGCAGTCACGAAGAAATGAACATAAAAATAGCATATGTGTACAAGTTTAGCTAATTTTACATACATATGTACATACATTGATTACGCTATGTCATACTTTTAAGTTTAATTTGTATAGTATCTTTAAATGTTTGTAACTTTGCATTTGTAATTGTTTCTTGACACAGAACTTCATAATTACAACTGCTGCCACGTATTTACTACGTTTTACCATACCTTGTGGGCTATATTATAATTTGTTGTGTAGATTGATATTTATTATTTATTGCACTTCAAAAGTCATCTGTGTTTTTTTGCACTCTTTGTCGCATACTTGAGTAAACTAGTGATGGACATGTTGATGAGTTGTTGTTTTCATTTCGATATGTAGCTGGCGATTATAGACAACAAGGTGTGTCGAACAGTATCTCATTCGTGACATCACAACTGAAATAGTTATTGAAGTTACAGCAATCAGATGGGTATCTAAGCACAACAAAGAGATATTAAAATTAGGACGCAATACAAATTAACTTCAGTCTATGTATAAGATGGATTACACAATTTAATAATTATCTGCGCCAGTTATGACGTAGCTATTGCTCTCATCGTTCCAATTGGTGAGTTCTCAAAGTTTGGACGATACTATCGATAGTTTTCAATATCGAATGAATCGGGATTATCGAAAACATCACATCGTTGACAAAAACATTAAACTACAGCGCCGTGCAAATAATTTCAAATTTAAAGATTGAACTGCGACGAATTGTTAAAATTTAGTTTATCTTTAATATTGAATCTGAGTAGTTTGTTTTTACATTAATACAACAACAAGAAACTCATTTAACGTATAATTCAAGACATTAACACAAAATTACTAACTGAAAGAAACACAACAATGCCAAGCCAAGCTACCAATGGTACCTTAAGTTTCAAAATTAAACTGTTGTCGGGCAAAAATGTTGTGCTTGTGGACTGTGCAGGCTTCGAGAGTGAACTCTTTATGCCGCAAATCATTAAGGGTAGGATAAATTTTCAAAATATCATCCCGAATCACCGATGCTGCGATGCTGCCGCTGTTAATGTACAAACGGACCAACTTATACTCCCCGCTACTAAACTGGGCGGCATTAGAGGCGTGGCTGGCGTGGCAAGTACACCTCAGAGATACCACTATGAGATGCAGGTTGGCAACATATCCGCACCATTGGCCAGAAGCACACCATCGAATCTAAAGGAAATTCCGAGGCCCGGTAAGGAGAATTATGCCATTACGCCAGAGCAATTGCGTTACAAGCATGCCCAGAACGTTGCCTCGCCGCTTGAAGTCGGTAGATCGCCTCTTGAGATATCTTCCACCTCATATCAACAAACCACGGATATACCATTCCTTACCGTCAGCAACCACGTGATGAACAGTCCACCGCGTCTATCGGTTAGTTCTAGCTTGACGCAATCTGGGAAATCAACCGATTCTGGACATTCGAATTACATGCACAAGGCGCCGCCAGCACGGACCTATTCTCGTCGCAAACCCAACACTACAAACCAGCCGAAGCCGCCAATATCGTGGTCGCCACTGCAGAAGAAGAAGAAATCGTCTAAAGTGTCATCCACAAAACCGCTGAGTCCCACCATGAAACTGGAGGTGCGTCACCGTAAACTGATTGTGGATAACAAAAAGTCCATCACTTCCAATGTACTGAATAAAGTTCCAACGAAGCCGGTGACGAAAGCGAAGATACGACGCATGCAAGTAACAGGCAAGACTCGTGTCCAATTCGAGGCACTCAAGGATACCGCCTATGATCATCTAACAACGCCGGGCCATGGCAACGTATCGAGCGTTTTATCCAAGCAATTTAAAGATGCCTGCTTGGATAAATATTCGGAGACTCTACCAAACTATGCCGAGTTGTCAGAAACAGCGCCATTGGAGATGGATCGCCAGGTGAAGACATTGATTGCCAAAGAGAAACGATTGGAAAAACAAATGACGAAATCCCAGCAAGTGAGAATTGTAAAATCTAAAACGAGAAACTAATTGCAGTATATTAAAAAGAATTGTAAGAGTATAATAATGTCTATAGTATAATAATAAATATAATAATGTAAAAATATAAAGTACATTTTTACCGAAAATCATTTCTCCATTATATTTGCAATATTTTGGACAATTATCAGAATACAATTTGGAGGAATGGCCAACGGGCAGCGTATTTAGAACTCTAATTAAAATGTAATATGTATAAATTAAACTAATCTACTTATGTACACTAATTTAGTATATAGACTTTAGATTGATTTACTCAAAAAAAAAAGGAACACATTCTTGCTACAGTATATATACAAATACGAATCTACATTAACTAACTAAAAGATATAGCAATAGATCAATGAACTACTGGGAGCTGCGACAGCGAAAACAGGCCTTGAATCCACGCTTTATGGCGCGCATGTTGTGAATGACTTGTTCCTGGTGAGAAACAGAGAAGCAAAGTTTAATTTACAATCAAAATATTATCATTTTGATAGACTACGAACTGACCTGCATTAAATTGAAACACATGGCAATCAAGGCCATGCCCAGTAGCAGATAAACGGCACATAGAATGAAGCTCACTTCGACCTTGTCTTTATCGGCGGTTATCTAGGTATGTGAAGAGGGAATTGTTAATAAGTTAAAGCTGTGACTACTCTTTGTTGTCTTACCACACGATCACCAGGCACCAAATCACCAAATCCGATGCTACTCAATGAGATGAAACAGAAATAGCTGCCATCCAGATAATTCCAATCCTCCCAGCGTCCAAACAGTATCGCACCCGATAGTATATAACTATATAAACTCGGATATGAGAACAATTGTGACTTGTTAACATGTTTGATTGACCTACCTGACCATCACAAAGACACACACCGTTAGGGGCACTGTTATCTCATCCGTGCTGCCGCTTATCTCGCGTTCTATATCAGAATCTGAATCTGTGAAAGGCATATCCAAAACGCTGGAGGTTTGTACTGAACTCTTGGTGTATACACTGCTGCTGGTGCTGCTGCTGTTGCTCGTTGTGTTGCTGTTGCTGGAGTAACTGGTGCTGCTGCTGCCGCGTGCGCTTTCCATCTTATGCAACTGCAACTAATAGAAAAGTTAGCTGACAACTATATATAAATATGACTTAAGTGAGAACTTACAGCTCTCGCCAGTTGCTTTAGTTTACGTCGCTCGCGTATTATGCGTCTCTTGGCGACTCCAGGACAGATGCGACAGAGACAGACTTTGGAGTAGATCCACTTAAATGATTTGGCCAGCACGTCGCCTATAAGTAAATGAGATATTAACAAGTCTTCTAACAACAAATTTATCTATAATTATACCTATGTTGGATAGATAGAGCAGAAAGAGAGGCATGCCAATGATGGCATACAGAATGGTCACCAGTTTACCCCAATCGGAGGTGGGCGTTATGTTGCCATAGCCAATGGTGGTGATAACCGTGAGAGAGTAGAGAAAGGCGCCAGAGAAGCTCCATTGATGATCGACATCTGGTCCCAGCAATTGTTTCCTTACAACAGAACGCTGATAGTCCAATAGGACTTCATTAACACTAAGTGAAAAGGCAAGTATTAAGAGTTATGAAGACTGTTTCAAATTCTAACATTCTTACCGCTTTCTATAGGCCTGACGATCAAAGAAACTAATGTTCTCGGCCGTCAGTTCCCAGATGCGATTGAGGCAATCACCGCTAAAGTTGCGCTCAATGAAACGATCCGGTTTGTTTGTCTTCAGTTTTTCGTATTCGAAAATTTCAATTGCCTGAAAGATGAAGGCGCCGCCAATTGTATAGAATGTTACCAATAGAATGATGCCCACATTGCTGAACATAAACGCCGTGAAGTGACGACAGTGATCCTTGAAGCGCTCAAATGCCGGCTTCTCTCTGCGTCGAAAGGAGCTGCGCCGCGAAGACATGACTTGACCACCGCATCCAATTTGGAAAATTTAGCAGCTCGTTGCGGCGTCTCGCACAGCTTTGGTCTGGACATGCTTCAATTTGATTGGCCTGCCCATTGAGACGATTTGGTTAAAACTGAAATAAAATACAAATTAAATATAAACATTTTTAATTATTTATTTAAACAATGTCTAAGGACTTCCTGTTAACGCAACGATTAAACAATACTACCAAATAAACAATGGGTCTAGTCTATATTTAAAATATATAAATCTTAGCAGCGGACTAACTATTTATTTTGTGTGTTTATAACAAATTTAAAGCATTTCATTAGCTAAGAATTCAATTATTGAATACTCTTCTATTTTATTATTATTAAAAAATTAAAATATGGAGAATCTTTTAATTTTTAACTTGAATTATAGACAATAAAATAAAATATAATAAATTTTTCGCATAAATATTTAAAGTGTTTCCTTTGATTTGACATTTTTTTATATTTATGTTACATTTTTATAAATCAAATATGTATAAATCTTATTTAAAAAAAATGAAAAGAATTTCTATAAAAAAGAATTCAATTTAAAATAAGAAAATAAATTATTGAGATTTATCACTAATAGTATAAACCAAAGCATAAGTCTTTTAGTTTTTTACTTAAACAAACAAAAAAAAAAGAAAACAATATAAACCATATAGGACATGTTTTTACACAGGACATAACTCAATTTAACGATTCATATTTTTGGTAGTTTTCCGTATGATTTGACATTTTTATGTTATTTTTGAACAAATTAATTTCGAAATTCATTTTGCGATTTGTCGTTGTTGTTGTTGTTGTTCATGTTTTTATAAATGAAACTAGATGAATATGAATTATTTCATCTTGGCAACTGGGTCTGCGGTGCGTCTCGTTCGATTGGACGGACAATGAGTGTGGGTGGCATTTCTGGGATTGCTCTGCTGATGACACTTGTCGCCTAGTTGCGAAAACTAGGCATCAAATTGGAGACTTCCCAGTCCATAACGGCTGTGGCGGCTGCTGCCAAATGTTTTCAATTTCATCTATTCCCATTCCCCTTTGCAATTTAGTGGGTGTGAAATATGTTGTAGCTTATTTTTATAAACTTCTACAACAGGCAACAGACATTTGTCTAATTTGTGGCTTTTCTTTATGTTTTCTTTGCTCAACTCATATATTTGTTTGCTAAACTAAAGCATATTTTGGCAGTCTATTCTTAATTCATAAGCCCCAAAGCGCCTCCACAATAAGATCAACTAATTTATAGATTTGGATAAGCCACAAACCAACCACACATAGTAATATACATAAAGTAAGTGCTCTGTATTTAACATTGCATGGGGTTAAGGGGGAATATGTGCGATAGAGGGGGTATACCATAAATTAAGTTCAATTTGTAATTGATGTCTGCATTATTTACAAACGAAAACATATTATACTACATACACGTATCTAGATAATTAAAAACCAAACAAATTCGCGCCAAAAACAAATGAAAATCCAAGCCAAAAAAAATAGTTTCAAAACAGGTGGGCCAACTAGACTTCATGATACCCTAACAAGTGTGTTCTTTCAATTGTTTTCTTGTTGAAATTGATGTGATTTCTTCATACAAATATTCTTATTTATTTAACTATGAAAATCCAAAGTTTTTCAATTACAGCCGAATTAAACAGTCAACAGGGTATTCAAAAAAGAAAGAAATACAATTACGAGAGTACTAACGAAAATTAAACAGCGCAAACACATTAACAAGTTGATTGAAATGTGGGCGGTAAAAGCAAAAAAAAAAAAAATATAATAAATAAAAAGAAAAAAAAAATGCTATGACAACTTTATGTTTATGTGTTTAATGCAATTAAGCAATCGTAAAAATGGAAAATATTCAAAAGAGAAGGAGACACGACTTATAGCTAGAACAGAAGTTAAAATGCAGCAAACTGATTAACAATAAAAATACCTTATAATATGGAAAATATGTCGAAATATTTTATAATTATAATTTTATGGGTTTTTGGCCGGGATTCGTATTGTTCCTATCATTAAAAAACAAACAAAATGCTAATTGAATCGTAAAGTAAAACTGAAATATGGATATAATTACTGAAACATTAGCGTTTCTAATTCAACTGATTTAGGCGAACCAATAACATTAAATAAAAGATCAAAAGCTAAAAAAGGGGAAATTAAAGGAAACGCGGCTGTATGAATTGTGCTAATAATACTATATACTACTAAATGTGCCTATGTACTATACACATATGTTTGTAATATTTTCTGAGAAGTGGATGCTCTTTTAACTTTGGCCGTTTAGTTCAAATTGAAAATTAAAATTGCCTCATAAATGTTGGCATTGTTTATGGCCGAGAATAACAACTAAAGAACGCCCCCGAAATGCGTTGTTTTTTTTTTTGAGGGGCCGAGAACATGTTTATGCTGGCTAAAGAAAAAAGCCCACAAGCAATTCGCTTAATAATGCAAACAATACACAAACATATTAAGTAACTCTTAAAACCCTCAAAGAACACACTTGCATAATTAATTTTTTGTTCATTTCATATTTCTGTTCATAATTACCCACGTCAAAAATATATAAAACAAAAAAAAAAGGAGGAAAAAAAGAATATTATAGACAGGCATAGAATGTTAAGTGCCAACGGCTACACGAGGAAAATATTTGAAAATTTAATACAACAAAATGTTTGAATGCAAATGAAAACACACGAAAATCGTAATGCTTTAAACCAAAAGTCTGCGAAATTATCTAAATCTGCATGTGTGCGCTTGTGTGTGTGTGCAAGTAAAATGACATGGATAATAATAATTTACAGCAGTATATGCATGTACATACACACATACATATAAAAATATGTATGAATATGTACTTTGGCTAACCAAATGTTTTTCATTTCGCTTGACAGACTGACAAACCCAAATTGATGTGAGGCCGTCGAAACAAAAAACTAATTTTCGTGCATTGACCGGCATATTAAGATGCCGTAATCTCTGACGACCTGGTTCTGTATGTATATACACGTGTATTTTGTATTTACACGAATTTCAAAACGCATTTATCAAGGCCAGACGATAACTATCTTTTCGTTCTTATGTCAAAATTACAATAATTACAAAAGATATTTATCAAGGCCAATCGATAACTATCAACGATCACCACACTGTGCTTCATGTTTGTTGTTCCTGTCTCACAAATACATATGTTGTTATTGCTGTTTTCTGTTATTCCTTTGCCAGATGCCGTTCACGTCGCGCCGGGCGTGACGTCATAAATGCGACGTCGTCAATGCATTGTTGCGATTCGGGTCGTTTCGTTTCGTTAGGTTTTGTATTTTATTTTCAGCAGCTGATTTCCATGCACAACATCTATTTTAAACTACAATGGTATGTTATTTTATCAATGATTCAATGTAAAAATATTTATGTTGCTCTAATTCTTGTTATTTTGATTGTGTTTCGATCGTTTAGCACCTGCAGAACGGTATTTCTTGAGTCTTTATTTTTAAACGCACATTACTTAATTCCACTTCACAAGGCGATGCCGATTTCGAATCCAACTCTACGACATTTGGAGGATGCGCGCGCTATTCTCGATGTGAAACGTTCGCCACAACGTTTTGCTGCCCACTGGGGCCAATATATTTATAGTCAACGAATACGAATGCTAATCTTGACGCTTCACCTGTGACGTCGAAATTGGCTCGGTGAGCAGCTTATTTGAAAGAGCGTCAAATACAGAGCGAAATATGTAGAGAGTGAGAGTGCAAGACAGTGCTGCCACAAATTTAAAATTATTTCAATATTTTGAACATGACCAATTAAAAACAAAAGTTATAAAAATAAAGGAAGCAATAATACGCAAATTTTTGCGTTTTCCATTATTGAATAACACTTTAATTTATTTAAATTATGTATTTTCAAGCTACATAAAATAATTCTGTTTTAAAACAATTGGCAACATTGCTGTGAGTATAGCGCAATTTGCAATTCTCTTTCTCTTCGTTCGTATACGTTACTATAAATTTATAGTCATTTACAGTTATTACACGAACGAATAGATCGGAATATATCAAACTTACAGAATGCATGAAAATTATTTAATAGAGTTTTGGATTGTAAATCTGCTCAGTTCTCTCAAAGTTATGAGAGTTTAAAGTGTAAAAGGGTAATTATGGTACAGAAATATGGTTAGTTTTATATATACACATAATAAATTTATATTTCAGATGGTAACCACATTATTAAATGTTGCAGCAGTAGTTGACTTATTTGATCTTTGATTTGAATCCATTCTCCAACAATGGAGCAACTTCCTCAGGTGTGCGATTCCTTGTTTCCGGCAAATACCAATAAGTGACAAGGAATCCATAGATGCAAATGACGCCGAAAGGCATAAAGGCAAAAGGACCAATAAACTTGTTCAGTATTGGGAATATCATGCCAAACATGAAGTTAGTCAGCCAATTGAAGAAACTGCCCAAAGCCATGACAGAAGCACGTGGCGAACTCAAAATTAATTCTATATGGAACGAGTAAAGAATGAAAGAATGACAAGAGTAAGAACGACTACAAACCTGAGCCAATGAAATACGGCAGGGGTCCAAGGGCCATGTTAAAACACAAGATATACATGGAGAGGGATAAAATGCAGAGATAGGATAACCATTTGAAATCATCCTAATGGAATAAGCAGTGAATGTTAAAGGAACTCGTGTGCAATAGGATTACGGACCACTAACAACAGTCCAATACTGAGCAGCATCATAAATGTGCCCGACAAGAGACAGGATAGCATCATCATGAGCCGTCTGTTGAAGTGTGTCATCAGCAGGGGACCACAAAGAGCAGCAACAAAGTTAAGTATGCCCAAGACAAAGTTCAACCACGACGCCATCGAGGTAGTGAATCCTGCGCCAGTGAATATGCACACCGAGTAATTCCAGACCTGTAACATAAGCTGAGAAAATGATGAATCCCTTAATCCAACTTAATCTTACAGTATTGCAACCGCTTCCTTGTTGCACAAAGTGAAAGGAGCAAACAATAAACAGTGCCATTCTAAGTTTGCCATCACAGAGGACAGCTTTCATGCTCATGGATTTCGAGGCTGAATTAATCTCAGCCAGTTCCCTGTCTACACGTTCCTGATTCTTGCGCAACTTCAGCAATGCCGACTTGGTCTCCTCCGGCTTCCCCTTGGATATGAGATAATGTGGACTTTCGGGAAATAGACACAATGGCAGTAAACCGATCACAACGAAGAACAAATATCCAGCTAATGCCCAGTGCCATTGCGATTTGTTGCCCCAGAAGAAATCAAAGCTAAAGATTTGGCCAACAACAACGCCACCCGTGAGGCCGATGCAGGTGAAGACGCCAACGCTGCCGCTCAACTCTGACGGTGCCAGCTCCACCAGATACATCGGCTGTGTGGAGTAGACAAAGGCCGATGTCAGGCCAGCCAAAAAACGTCCCATATGCAGTAACTCCAGGGAGTTAGCCCGACGGCAAAAGAATTGCAATAGAGCCGATATAATGAATATGATGGCACTTAACTGGAGGGTGCCACGTCGTCCAAGTCGGCTGTTGAGGAAGGCAGCACCCAACGAGCCAAAAATGCCGCCAATCTTGGTAGATGCGTATATAGAGATGAGATAGACTCTTTACTGAAGAAGTTTTACCTGAAAGAAGGATACAATGCTGGCCCAGAGCAAAGTAACCTGTTCATCATGGAGATGCGTCGAGTAATGTGCATTTGCGGATTCAGTAGCCCAGCGTTTGATGAACTAATTGAATGGATTGACTTATATAAGCTTAAAGCTAATCCCGGTCACGATAATCTCACCTCGGACGGCGCATTGACCACGCCAAAGCAGTAGCCAATGGGCAGGACAGCGCCAATGGTTACCTCAATGCAAATGAGCAACAGGAATGGACTCCAGCCCGCCTTATCAGCTGCCATGTGTTTGGTCTGGTTACGTATCCATTTTGTTAACTTTTCAAACAACTGTTGCTATGTTATTGTTAACTCTCCATATTACAGGGTATCTGCTAGTCGCCTTTATTGAATATATGCATAGACGTATGTATGTAAAATGTATGCACTTTGGCTAATTGATCTTCGAGCGCAGTCCTTGGCTCATGAGCGGCTTCACATCCTTTGGCTCACGTCCACGGGTCTCCGGCAGATGGCGCCAGGTTAGCAGCAGGCATAGGATGCAGACACACATGCAGGGCATGAAGGCAAATGAGCTCCAAACTAACTGCAGCAAAGGGAAGCACATGCCGATGAGAAAGTTACCAATCCAGGAGAATAGACTGCCCATGGACATGGCCACTGGGCGCGGTGCATCTTCCAGCAGCTCTGCAAGCAAAAGATCCCTTAGCAGACAATTCCCAAGCAGGCACTCGCAATACAAACCTGAGCCAATGAAGTAGGCAATGGGGCCAAGGCCCAACTGAAAGCCCAGTATAAAGATTAAGATGAACATGATGCTGACATAGCGTAGTCCATAGCTCTCTGTGCTGAGCATATAGTACAAGGAGAGCGACATGCCGGCCAGGGAGAGAGCACACAGTCCACAGGAGCTCATCATCAGCGGGCGACGGGAAAATTTACGCAAAAGCAGCGGCCCAAAGAGCGACGCAAGCAGATTGAAGCCACCAATGGCCATGTTTAACCAGGTGGCCGCGTCGGCGGAGAAGCCCGCCTCGGTGAGAATGGACAGTGAGTAAAAGAAGATCTGTAAAATGAAGAATCGCATGAATCTCAAACAGTTCAGTTCAGAGAGATCGAGAGAGAGAGAGATCACCTACCGCATTGATGCCACTGAGCTGCTGTGTGGCTTGAAAGGCACAGACCAACAACAGCGGCATAAACAGTTCCTTATCACACAACACTTGCCACATGCTGCTGGCTTTACAATTCGCCTGCAGAGTTGCCTCCAATTCATTGAGCTCCTGTTGCACATTACACTGCTTACCACGCAAACGTTGCAACGCTGTGGCGCTGCCATCCGCATCCGATTTGACCAGATACAGCCAGCGAGGGCTCTCCGGGAAGGCCAACAATGGCAGCAGGCAGACCAGCACCAACAAGGCATAGAAGCTCAAGGCATAGGGCCAATGGGCATCATTGCCCAGCAGCTGTGGCATGCTGACAATCTGGGAGAGCAGTATGCCAGCGGTGACGCCAATGCAGGTGAAGACGCCAACGCTGCCGCTAAGCGAGTTCGGTGCCAATTCCAGCAAATACATTGGCTGAGCGGTCACAATGAAAGCCGACGCAATGCCGCCAAAGAAACGTGCCGTCATCAGCATCTCCAGCGATTTGGCAGCGCGACACCAGGTGAAGAGTAAACCACAGATTAGCAGCATGACGCTGCTGATGATCAGGCAGCCTTTCCTAAATTAGAGAGTTGATGAATGCTAAATGCGACTGAATGCTAATGCTGTTGCTGCTCACCGTCCATATTTGTTGGTGCACCAGGCGCCAAAGCAGGAGCCCACAATGCCGCCAATCAGATAGATGGACACAATGCATGTCCATAACAGATTCAACTGCTGCTCATTGACATTGGTGTCATATTCGCTGGCCAAAATGTTGTCGCACCAGCCTCTGATAATCTCTGAGGGCGCATTGAGCACACCGAAAAAGTAACCCACCGGCACAGTGGTGCCAATTGTGGTTGTCACACATATCAGGAGCAATAACCAGGTCCAGCCGTGTCCAACATCGTTCACGTGCTGTCAACGAAAGAAGGAAATGCAACAACAAATTTTACATATGCAAAATCAAAAGATTCAAGACACAAACTTGAACGAGTGAGAGGTGTGTGAGTATATGTGTGTGTGGGTATGTGTGTGAATGTGTGTATGAATCTATCAATCACCATTATCACAACCATATTCCGCTACTTGAATGCACTGTCTATCGATGCTGTTGAACAACTGTGCTCCGTTGTTGACTCACAGCGCTCATGAAGTTCAAATACCAAACAAAAATATCGCCGCTACAGATGAGCGCGTGTCACGTGGCACAAACAAATAAAATATTTACTTTAAATGAATTGCAACAGCTTTAGTATTAGTTAGCTGTTGTACTTTGTTTTTTTTTTTTCTAAATTAATTAATATTTCTTATAATTTTCTCACACCTATTTGTGGGTTGCAGTCAAGTTGTGGCTGCTCGTGTCACGACGCGCACTCAACACAATGCGGTTTTCCTTTGTGATAAGACACACACACACACAAGTGTTATCTTAGCCGCTAATGAACAACAACTAGTCAAAAAGGTTTGCCAATTGTTTTTCTTTCTTTTTTTTTGTTAAAAGCATTTGGCCAACTTACAAATATTTTTGTAGTTATCATTAACTTGTCTCGTTTGGTCTTTGTGATGTTCTCTTATCAGTTATCAGACGATAAAGAAGAAGACTTACGTAGAATGAGATAGAACGTGGGAAACATACATATAGATATAATAGCATAATTGTTTGATTTGTTTTGTCTTGTTTATTTGCACATTATGATCATTGATTGCCATTGCAGTAGTTGAGTATAGAGTATTAAAGACATTCATGTTAAATACCTTTCTCTTTTGTTAACTAACTTATAATTGAACTATGTTTTCAGTTAACTGTTAACTCAGCCTAAGCACAATACATTTAATTAGCAAAAGTAACTACAGTCTTTACCAAGGCAATTAACTTGAACTTGTGCAGCGATAAGAATGCCAAACATTCTTATACCAAAACTCTGCACGTTATACAGGGTGCTCCTCTTATATGTTGTTAGCCTAGTTGCAAAGGCATTGTACTCTTATTGTCATTACAGACTCTCCCTTTAGTTAGCCTAGTGCTAGTTCTCAACGTTATCAAATAATATCGATACAAACAATGAGCTTATTTATAGTTAACTAATTACAATGAATTTTCCTGTTATCCATTTGTGCTCTAACGGCACTATTTGACCTTGGAGCGAAAGCCTTTAGACACAAGGGGTGCCACATCGGATGGATCCCGTCCCAGCGTTTCCGGCAGATAGAATTTCGTTAACAGGAAGAGCAGCACGCAGGTAATTGAGAAGGGTAGGAAGACAAAGGCGCCCCAGGCGCTTTGCAGGCTCGGAAATGCCATGCCAATTATGAAATTACATGTCCAGGACGACAGACTGCCCATCGACATGGCGACTGAACGTGGCGCCACCTCAAACAATTCTGCAAAATGAAAGTGTATAATTAAAAGTAGCAGAAAGCTAACATTTTGAAATACAACTTAGCCATTGACATACCTGAACCAATAAAGTAAGGAATGGGACCGAGACCAAACTGATAGAAGAATATGTAGCCCATGATGCAGACAATGCAGGCCCAGGCAAACCAGCTAACAGATTCCTGAAAAGAAATCCACAAACAATTAGAAGAATTCTCAATAAGCATCTGCTGTTGCCTCTTCTTACAATGTAGTACAAAACAAACGCAATGCAGAATAGAAAGAAGGCACAAAGCGAGCTGGACAGCATCATTAGTGTGCGTCGTCTGCAGGTGGCCATCAGGAGTGGTCCCAGCAATGAGATGGTCAAATTCAGGCAACCAGCACCCAAATTGGCCCACTGTGCGTTGGCCTCGCTGAAGCCAGCCTTTGTGAATATGGACACCGAATAGTAGAAGATCTGCAAGCAAAACAAGTTCATTAGTTTGAAACTAAGCTTGGCATATAATGGAATTACTTACCGCATTGATGCCCGAGAGTTGCTGACCACCCTGGAAGCTGCAGACAATGATCAGTGGCATCAGCAGACGAGGATCACGTAGCACATCACAGAAGCCACTGCTTTGGCTGTTATCATTCGATTCCGCTTCCATTTCGGCAATCTCCTGTTCGATCAGCTTGCCGGCATTCTTGCCACGCAGCCGCAACAAGGCTGCTCGTGCAGCTGTCGGATTGCTCTTCATGACGCACAGATACTTGGGACTCTCTGGGAACACATAGGAGGGCAGATAGCAGACAACAATGAGCACCATGTAGGCAGACAATGCATAATGCCACAGCTCAGCTGTGCCAAAGACGTCGGCAAGACTGCACACCTGGGCAACAACAACGCCGCCGGTGACGCCCACACCGCAAAAGACACCCAATGTGCCGCGCTGTGCTGGCGGTGCTATTTCCGCCAGATACATGGGCAGTGTGGCTGTGACGAGACCCGAGGAGAGACCCACAATCAAGCGACCCAGGATGAGCATTTCCACAGATTTGGCAGCTCGGCAGAAGAAGAAGAGCACCGCTCCAATGGTGAACAAGGCGGCGCAGATGAACATACATGCTTTCCTATGGATAAAATTAAAGTTAATTATAGATGGACAACGAGTTACAGAGTATATTCTAATCAAGCAGACTCTAGCACTCTATAGACTCTATAGCACTTAAAATAATTACTAGCTATTATGCCGATTATGATTATGATCAAGATTGCTTATCACTTAAGTGGTACTCACCTGCCAAATTTATTAGCCAATCCAGCGCCGCCCAAAGAGCCAATGGCGCCGCCAACGAGGAATATAGAAACAATCGACGACCAGAGGATATCTAATCCGCTCGCGCTCAAACTGCTGCCATACTTCTCATGTATCGTTTGATTACACCAAACTTTCATAATCTGTTTAAGATAAGGCAAATTGATTAAAGTATTACAAAATAATCAAAAGCATTATAAACTTACCGCTGCAGGGGCATTGATAACGCCTATGCAGTAACCTGTGGGGACTGCAGCTCCCAGGGTCGTGGCAAAGGCGACCAATAAGAGAAGTTTGCTCCATGGTTGTTTCTATAGAACATCAAATATTCATAAAGTTTATTTAATAATAATCATGACATGAAAGAACTTCAATGTCGTGCGGAAAAGTAAAAGTCATTTAATAATAAGAGCATAGAATTTTAGCATAGTATAGTATAGATGAATGTGCGTCAATCGTTGCTGACGCTGATTAATTTATTTCTTTCAGTAATTGCCACTAATTAACTGACCCTCCCGAAGTGAAGAGCGTGTAGAATTAATTGACATTCACATATGATTTATTTTTGCCATTGATAATTGAATTATCTGTTCCATATTTATAAATAAAAGTAAAACAGTTAACAGCTTCCACAGTAAATTTATTGAATAATTTCTGAACAATGTCAATGCCATAGCATATAGTGAGTTCAAAATATAGCTCATTAATTTTAGGGGGGGGGCACTGATAAGAAAGTCCGAAATACAGCTGATAAGAAATTTACCCATTTACATATTCGCTATATTCACAATATACACACGCATACACATGCAAATGTGTATTTCGAATTATATGTACACACTGATATTCTGGGTATATAAATATATATTCATTGTCAACAATGTTTGGGAAGAGACGATAAAGCAAAAAGCGCTTTTGAATAGAACTCTTTATGGACCTTGTGTATGCAAATAAGATACAGCTAGTCAGAAAAGTATTTTTACATGGCAATAAATAAAGTTTTCCTTTAAAAATATTTAAAATTAAAATAAAGTTGAGTTGAAATAAGTATACAGTCATATTACCCTTGGTATTTATCAATAGATTACACATTACATGATAGTAATAATATAAATTACACATTGATTATGTAATTTGTACTAGTACTTTTAGTACTCTGTGTATATACAATACATGCACATTTATGACAGACGTAGATCGCTTTATTTGTGCTTTAGTTCAGCTGCAAAGTAATGCGTAATGCTTTGTAATTTATATAAATACAAAACTACATTTATATACAATAACATGAATGCAAATTTAATTTGCCATTCGTGCTAGAGAACTGCGACTGCTTCAAAACTATCATGTTTATACATACATTTGTATATACATGCACTAATATAAAAACAGAATTACCGAAAAACCACAACTGAAACAAATCAAAAACAAAAAATTGCGAGTGAGATAGAAAGTGCATTCGAAGAACTAGATAAAAGTGCAGTAATGAATATGAGTAGAGTGAATGGGTCAACGATCTTGCGTTGTAAACAGAGCGTCGGTTTTGATGTTAAGAAAATCAGAAAGCAGAGAGCAGAGACACAGTAGAGAGATGCTACTTTTGTCTTTCGGCAATGCTCACCTGATTTGTGTCCGTCTGTTGTGGCACAATTTCAACTTTGAATGGCGGGTTCAAATGTTCCACCTCGGCTTGATTAACGGTTGGCATTATTATATATACTTTTGCTTATGCACTTTTGTTCTTGTTAACAATAAACTTCACTCAGTATGGTCGCGTTTGGCACACGTGTGCGTTTTAACAACGAGCGGTAATTACTTTGTTGCCACTTTGTATGCTGCCGGCGTGTGCATTTACTTGTTAGTGTTGTATAACATACAAATACAAATATGCAAACAATTAAACGCGTGTCTTATGTTCAACACAAGCGTAATTTGTTTAACAATTTTACCCGCAGATTAAAATAGATTTAAATAAAAACTTACCCTCATAAAAAAAAAAGCCAGCGGTATTGTTCGACACCTGTGAGCGACTAGCGTGAAAGCCTTTTGGTAGCATGCGGATGCTGCTTAACAAAAAGCTTTAACTCACCAAGAGAAAGTGCTAGTTAGCCAACAACAAAAGCTCTCCCATCATTGCAAAGCTTTAAATGCGAGCGGTCGTTTTAATCGATTAATCGATTGCATCAATACAAGTAAATTGTCATCAGTTGGCAACTCTAGATATTGTCAGCTGTTTTAGTTTTTTGTTGACGTTGTAGCGGTGTTCGGTGTTCAGTATAAATAGTATTATTGTTTGTTAATTTAATAAGTATAATTACAATATATGGCGGGGACTATGATGCCGGGCTATGATTCAGTGTTGTGTACAACAGCGGTGATTAGTACTGTATTTCAGTTTTTGTCTGGGGCGTAAGTAAATCAAAATTATCCTCATATCTATAATGCAATTTTTATGTTAATTAATGCAACATATATGCAATTTATTCAAATGCCGGCTGCAGAGTAATATGTCGCAAATATATACAAAAGAAAAGCACAGGTGACTCCTCTGGCGTGCCATTCATATGTGGCTTCTTATCGTAAGTACAAAAAATAATTACCAATTGTCGACGTAGACAAGATATCGAATACGATGCTAAAAACTTGTAAATATTTCTATTTATACAGCTGCAGTTTCTGGCTACGCTATGGTGTATTAACTAACGAGCAGAGCATCATAATGGTCAATATAATCGGTTCAACGCTCTTTCTGATCTACACACTGGTCTATTATGTATTTACGGTTAACAAACGTGCCTATGTCAAGCAATTTGCAATTGTTTTAGCCATACTTATTGGCGTTATTGTTTATACAAACAGCTTGCAAGACGAGCCCCAAAAAATGATACACATTACAGGTACATTACAGCACGTACTATACGTTCCATAGATAATCGTATTAACAATAATAATATAAATTTGCAGGTATTGTGTGCTGTATTGTCACCGTTTGCTTCTTTGCAGCGCCTCTCACGTCGCTCCTGCTTGTGATACGAGTGAAGAACTCAGAGAGTTTACCTCTGCCCCTTATTGCCACATCGTTTTTTGTTAGCCTGCAGTGGCTAATCTATGGCATATTAATATCAGATTCGTTTATACAGGTGAACATTTTCCCGTGATTTGCGAAATTTGCATATTTCTATATAAAACTATTTTCTCTATACATTCACTTCACTTTCAGATACCCAATTTCCTTGGCTGCCTGCTATCCTTGTTGCAATTAGGACTCTTTGTATTGTATCCGCCGCGCAGCTATAGTTATTCGGGCCAAGGCTATAAGTTGATAGAACAGGCAGTTCCCTTCTGAATTGATATATTACATTACATTATTTAGTCGTGTATTTGTATGTACTTATACTGCGCATTTTGCAAATGATAATTAAGCATGTTTCATACAGGTATATATATTTTGATATATCGTAAATGGTAAATATATCGCTTGCTTAGTGACTATAGACTATACGTATTGTAGCATTTAATGTAATATATATTTAGAAAAGTGAACTGCATTACTTTTCACTCAGACCAATATTAATTTACTTACACTTTTCATCACCTGATTTTCTGCACTCATCGGAATGTTTTCTTGGATATTCGTATGAACACAACACAATATCGTTCTCTCTTTAACACGTCCAGTTCAATTGCTTGCTGAAAACAAACTAATTCATATAAGAGAATTTGTATATTTTCCAAAAACAGAATGCAACCTTTATCTTCGGGTCACCATCGTTTCGAACTAATATGTTGATAATATTTGCATCTATTTTTTGTACTTGGAAAAACTTGCAGTTGTAATTCAATAAATTCGCGCCTTATCACTTAATATTTTAGCTGTTATTGTTGTTGTTGTTAATATTTATCTTTTAATAGTATTGTATTGGCATAATTGAACGGATAAGAATGTCATTGATAAGGTTCATATAGGTTTCCGTAATTGCTAAGCACTTAACAACAATTGAAAATACAAAACTTACAGATACAAATTGAGTACCATCAGTTTAAAATCAACAATTAGAAGTGATGTGTCATAGGACAGCAAACAAATTGCTTAAAATATAAGTAAGAGATACAATTCAAACTTAACAGGATTGTTGAGCTTCAATGAGTTTAGACAGTATATATGACATTACAGTTTGATTATAATTGCTTTAATTATTGAATTATGTGAGATATCCAGTACAAATAATATTTGTAAGCGTCGTGTGGCCCTATTGTCTAGGAGATCCAGAGCAAATTTATTATTAGCTCACAGCCCAACTATTTATTTCATTTCCTACAAGGGACATATTTAGATCTTTATGTATATTATGGTTGCATGCCTTAGGTCGAATGTGTTTCGATTTTATATGGAGCTTTCATGTCATATCATTCCACTTTATTCAAACATTGCGGCAAATAGCATGCGATTCGATAACAAAATAAAAATGAAACATTGCGCGTTATCGATATCAGCGAATACAATCGTTTCTGAGGTCAACAATTATTATCGTTCTTCGTCATACATCTACGGAAAGTTTTACATTTATTTTACGGAACAGAAAGAAAGACAAAAGCATTTTGACAATGCAGGAACAAAGCCCCGAACTGTACGAGGAGGTCAAACTATTTCGCAATGCCCGTGAACGTGAGAGGTACGACAACATGGCAGATTTGTATGCCATTATAAACACAATACAGCAGCTGGAAAAGGCGTATATCAGAGACTGCATTACGCCGCAGGAATACACGGCAGCGTGTTCCAAGCATCTGGTGCAATACAAGATTGCCTTCAAGCAGGTGCAATGTGATGAGTTTCCCACAGTGGACACGTTTGTGAAAAAGTTTCGCCTCGATTGTCCAGCGGCTCTAGAGCGCATCCGAGAAGATCGCCCCATCACCATACGAGATGACAAAGGGAACACATCGAAGTGCATTGCTGAGATTGTATCCCTGTTCATTACTATAATGGATAAGTTGCGTCTGCAGATCAACACAATGGATGCACTGCAGCCAGATGTCAAAGATTTGGCTGACAATATGAATCGCTTGTCGCTCATTCCAGAGGATTTTGATGCCAAGGAAAAGGTCGACAAGTGGCTGGGAACTCTCAATGAAATGCAGGCATCCGATGAACTATCCGAGGCACAAGTGCGACAGTTTCTGTTTGATCTGGAATCGGCCTATGCTGATTTTAACAAGCTGCTGCATAGCCAGTAATTGTTAAATAAGATATCGTATATATAAATTTAGTCTGTATCTGTATCTCAATAAAAACATAAAAATTGAAAACAAAATGTGAACTTTTTGCATTTGTTTGGATTTAATCGTATCTTTTATCTTCTTTTCTTGTATTTAATTTAAATATTAAGGTTATAATTATACAATACACATAAGTTTAAACCGATTACAATAATTAATTTTTGTTTGTTGTGTGTTTTCTCATTCACGTTACGTTTGTTTTTGTTTGTTTTTTTGTTTGTTTGTATTTGTATTTGTTTCTTCTTACGCTTATAAATCTGTTAAATCGTTTTACGCCTTTAATATTTAATAATTGTTATCTTTTATCTTTGTAAATTATTTGTATGCAATGTGAAAAATGGTACTTGGTATAGTTTATTATGTATGTATATGCAGATGTTGGCTGTATATATATGTATGTATGTGTGTGTGTGTGTGTGGTGTGTTTTGGTTGTTTTTGCTTGTGTATGCATGTGTATGTGGTATGTTATGTGTGTGTGTGTTTGTATACTTTATAAAGTTGCAAGCACAACTTTCAGTTTCGATACACTCTGTTGTTTGTTGTTTGAAGGAGGCGGCGGCGGAGGAGGACGTGTAGGCGACGACGCCTAACGCGGTGCGTTCGTAGTAAAAACATTTTTATTTTTTTTCTTATTAAGTAAAATATGATCTTTCATCATCTTCATACATTAAATAATCATCATCTTCCGATGAATGATGATGCTCCTCGCTCAACGCTTCACATTTTGCATATTCATCGGATTTATTAAGCGGCTGTTGATGTTCTAGTTGTGGTTGTAGTTGTTGTGGCTGTGGCTCTTGTTGTTGTTGTTGTGTGACGGCTTTCTCCTTGACAAGCATTAATAACTGATTTGTTGCAGTTGCTGTTGTTGTTGTTGTAGCTACTGCTTTCGTAGCTGTGGTTGTTATTATTGTATTTTTTATAGGCAACATTCTCTGCTGAATGATATTATTATAATTATTATAAATGTGAATGGGTGTTGTTGTTGTTGTTGTTGTTGTTAATGATGCTGTTGTTGCTGTTCCTACTACTGTTGTTGTTGTTGCTGCTGTGGCGGTGCGAAGGCTATAAAAATCGCTCTGCGGCTGCAAAGTTATTTGCAATGGCCGCCAAATGGTCTTCTCCGGAAGCTGCTAGTTCTGTCCGGTCCAGTACGAGGCTGGGTAGCTCTGTTTGCCGGCCGACTTTGACTGGCTGCTCGACTGTTGACGTTGTCCAGCACTGTTCGAGTCCTGCAAAAGGGAAACCCCAACAACAATGCCAAAGATCGTTAGTTTTGCTTCTTAACTTTGAGATTTCATATATCAATATCATTATACATAAATATCAATATATTTGGATTATCCATAAACATACAAATATGGTATATATATATATATATATATTTATGTGGGTTAGCAAAATGTATACACTCATCTTTATATATATATAGAGACAGAGAGATTATAGATACATATATTGTTTCTTTTTTAGGTATGTATATACTTTTTAATGGACATTTCCGAGTGTGATATGCATGATTTATGTTCTTTTTAACCCTTTTTCTTTCTTTTTTTCTTTGTTTTATATTGTTTTTTAAGCCATCTAATTGTTTACTATGATAGAATAATGCTATTTAATTTGCTTTTAGTTATGTGCGTGTGTTGCGTGCATGAAATGTGTTAGTTTTATATACATACAAAATTACATAGCATAGAGAGTAAGAGAGAATACACATTGATCTTTACCAACAAAAAAAAAATACAACAAAACAATTTTTTATTTGACTTGATACAACAAAGGAAACTTACCCGGCGGGATGAGCTATGAATCCTGCCGTCCATCTAATGTTGTCCCATAAAAAAATCAAAAGAAATTATAAAGAAAAAAAGTCAAACAATCGAACAATTTCCATGCATTTCACAATTTTCATTAGCAGTTATTTCCCTTCAATATTACCCTTAACCCATTAACCGCAGAATTTTGAAGCTCACTGATTTATGTTAATTAAGCTACGATACTATTAACTAAATTAGTTAGTACTATATATGCATAAAAAATGCATACACATACATACATATTGAAGTTGTATCGTTCAGCTCGTTAAGTTTGATCAAATGAATTTAACGAACGAACCGAGTTCCTGTTTAACGTTTGCAGCGTTCATTGCTCAAGCTCAGTCCTAAATTATCGATAATCGAATGAGCTAAGTGCCTCATTATCGTTAATTTAGTACATTGAATTTGGATCTTGTTCGCTCATCTGAACTGAATTTAGCATTTCAATGGAACTACATTTGATTTTAATAAGTATGTATGCATATGCAGAGACTTAGAGCAATTAAATCAAAATAACTAATCTACAGTGTAATTAAAACATGAGCCTGGCTATGTGATAAAATGCATGAAATGTTGTTATTAAGTTTAGTGTATGTAAAACAAACGCCACCACTGACTCTTCTTTATGCTTATTAATTTATACTTATAGAGTTATTGAAAGTAATGTGATAATAAATTGTGTGCCAGGTGCTGGTAAATTGTTAGTTGTTGTCGTTGGTAAGTTATGCATAATAATTTAATTCAATTTAATTGTTAATATGTATGTTCAAAAAATAGTGGGAAGAACAACAGCAACAACAACACAAAAATTATAGAGGGGTTCTACATCCAATTAACAAGAACTAATAAAGAAAACTATGCAAAAAAAACTAATAAATAATTTAGATTTGAGTGTGTTAAATGGCCAGAAAGGAGACATGCATTATAAATAAATATCACGGGATGAAGAAATTAGGTTAACAATAAATGTATATATATGTGTGTGTGTGTGTGTGTTTGTGTGTTTTAAAATGTGTATATATTGTGTGGAGGGATCTATTAATTTGGTTTTGAATGTTGCTTAAGTTAAATTGAATCTCGACCAGCTTCGCATTGAGTTCAGTCAGCGAAAAAGGAAATATCACTGACATCATTATCATTATCTTGCTGATGATTGTGATCCGCAGGCGCATAATTATGATTATGATTGTTACGATGATTATTATGATTATCATTGTGATGATGATGTTCGTTATTCTGATGCCACACTTGCTCACTTTCATATTCAACTTGTATGCTCTGTTCTTGATTTACACAATACTGCGCTTGATCGGAATTGTACTCTACCTGATGTATGGGCTGATGTATCATATTATGATGTCCGGCCGCTGGCATAGGCAGATACATGCCGTACTGTTGGGCCGATGTGCCACCAGGTGTTTGTGTATTGGCCATGTTAAATGGTGGCGGTGTGCCCGAATGGAAACTCTGCTTCTCATACGACTGCAAATATGATGAAATGATGAATTAGTAAAACGCGTATCCAACTTGTGATTATGATGATGTTTATGATACGCACATTGACCTTGTTTAGCGCCACATGACCCTTGCCGTACATGGATGAGGTCAGATCGGAGCCGGTGCCTGCTTGTGGCTGATTGGAAACCGTTTGCGTTTTGCTCTGTTGATTCACGCTGGACGAGTAGCCGCCCTTGCTATAATCCTGAGTTGTTTGAGAGAGCGTATCATAGCTTGTTGAACCATAACCAGCGCTATACGATGGCTTCGGGAACTGGCCACCGGATGCCGTATTTGCCGGCGGTATTTGTTGCTGTAACACAATGTAAACATTGTAAGTTTTCTCAGGTCTGTATAATTGTTTGTTCACTTACTTGGTAAATGGCTGGTGTGCCATATTGGAAACCGCCGGGCATTACATTGCCACCATAGAAATAAGCATAAGGAACATTCAGCATAGGCGCACTGGAGCCAGCTTGTTGCGACATCGTGCTTGACACCTGCAAGTAAAAAGCACATTAAAGTCAACATAACGAACAGAAAACAAAGCACATTAAAGCTTTAGCATATATAAGCTGCATAATTAAGCACATTTAACTCTAGAAAATACTTTACATTTACTTACATTACTAACAGGACTGGAATTATTGTCGGTGCGCGCAAAGCGTCCATCAGTCATGGCTGAGTAAGCCACAGATCCAAGATTATCCCGGCCAGCTCCTAAGCTGGTTGGCGTGTAGTTCAGATCATAGTATCCTTGCTGCAAGGGAAATTGAGAAAAGTTAGCCAAATGAAAGATGTCAACAAATGTTATGAGTTAAGCTGCGAGAGATTATGGTTTTCATTGATATTATTTTGGAGGGGGCACAGCGTTGCCAGGGCATCACGAAAGTTGTTTAAACAGAAGCTTGACAACAGCTGGCACTGCTGTGTGAGCGAAACGGAAACGGAAATGAACGAAATAACGAGAAAACAATAATCAATAAATGATGAATGAAAATAAATTAATTATTTACATTAAAAATGGTTAATAATAAATAGTGAATGTTTTGTTAAACAAAAATAAAACACAAACAAAAGTGCCAAGAAAATACGAATAATTTGTTAGTTGGTTGTTAAATTAAGCTTATAATAATGTTGTTGTTGATAATGATGATGATGATGATGTTGATGATAATGAGCGTGGAGTGGAGAGGATGCAGTAGAAATAGTTGAATCTCACCCACAATTCATGTGGAAGTGATATTGAAATATTTCTTTCTTGTTAATGATCTTTACAATTTTAAATGCCAATTTCTTTCTTTGATTTTCTGTTCTATGTTTTTAAATGTTGTTTTTTGTTAACTTGAAATTACTTTAGTGAATTTTGTTCAAATTGTTGCAGGATTAGGGAAGAAGGACGCATTTGAGATTGTTTTTGACGTTGCTTCTGATTGTGAATGATATGAGTACAATAACAATAAAGTGCAATAGAATTTCATTAATAATATTTACAAAACTCACACACATACATAACATATACACACAAACACGCCACACACAGACAGACACAATTTATGGATTGCTTTGGAAAACGGTTTTTGTTAATAAACATGGAAAAAATGGTAATGCACACTGAGAGAAATAGCTGCAACGTCTGTGAGCCGAAAGAGAGTGTGAGAGAGAGAGAGAGAGTGAGAGAGGAATGCGTTTTGGGAATGCGCCGAGAGCATTAACAATATATAAATTATATATATACACATATAAACATATGCTTCGATTTGATTTGATTTGTGATGTGAATGGAATTTTGGATAAGTTTTGTTTTTATGTTTGTCGCTTGATTAGATTATTTTTAATGGAATTTACAGAATTGATTTTGATTTTGAACTGATTTGATTTGTTGTTGGTTGCATTGAATTGTTGTTGGTTGTTGTTGATTTATTTTTTGTTGTATATTTTTTTTTGCATTTTGCTTTTCTCCATGAACTCACCACATGTGGCACTCTCTGTTGCATCATTTGTAATTCCTCGTAGGAATAAACTGGTTGCTGATAGTATGGCAATCCAGCCTGAATATATTGACTAACCATTTGGATGTTGGTGGGCACCATGCCGCTGCTGCCGCCGCCGCTGCCACCACCACTACCAGCACCACCAGCACCAGTTGAGCTGCTGCCACCACCGCCGCCGCCGCTGCCCGGGCCGGCGCTGCCCGTTGTAGCGCCATTGCCGCTGGCGCTGCTGTTGCTGCTGCTGCTGTTCTTGTTGGTCAGCGAGGCAAGCACCGCTGCGGTGCCCGCAGCCGTTTGTGCAACGGCTGCCACAGAGCCAGCATTGTTACCACCGCCAACGCCGACGCCAACACCGACGTTCGATGCACTGCCGCCGGCAACACCGCCGCTACTTACGCCCGCTATCGAGCTGCCGCCTTGGCTGCTAACTGCCGCCACATTACTGCTATTGTTGGCCGTTACGCTGCTCGCCGAGCTGCTGCCGCTTACATTGTTATTGGCTGCAACATAAAATATATATTAATAATACTTAAAATGCGATTATTTCAAATGTCAACTCACTGTTGGATACGACCGCCTGATTAGCACCAGTTCCACCTGTTACCGTGCCAGCCGGACCGTTGCCAGTGCTTGCGCTGCTGCTGCTCACGCCGCTGCTAGTGGAGACACTGTTTCCAAGTAGAAAGGCAAAAGCAAAGGTCCAGTTAGGGTTAAACACATATTGAGGGTTAACATTTGTGTGGATTAGTTGGGTTAGCAAGCGCGTTTAAGTGGAGGCATCGTTGTGTTAGCCATGGCCACAATTATCTCACCTGTCGTAGTGCGTTGCAGCTCCAGCGTTAGCTGCATCCTTTAGCTTGGCGCTAGCACTAAAGTTACCATACTGCGAGGACGAGTTGCTTGCGCTGCCAGCAAACCTGAATGCGGATATTAAAACACGGCAAGGAATCAAACAAAACGAAACAAAACGTATGGAATCAACATATATATCATTATATATATATATATATATATTTACAAGTCTACCCCGGTTAGCGGCAAGTTTTTAGTCTTAAATTCATTTAGCGGCTTACTTTCTGCTGCCAATGTAAGCCCTTAACTGGGACACATATAATTCTACAAGTCTATCTAGTATATCTACTAGTTGTTCTACTTTAATAGCCATTAAATGTTGTATATTATTCATTATTATTGTGTTTTTAATAACATTTCTCATTTCTCAGTTCTAGTTTCCCACGAGTTTAGAAGGAATCAACGATCGGACAACTATAACATAAAGCTGGCAAAGGAACAATCAGTTATTATTTTAGTTATAGCTTTTGCTATCAGATATGCTCCTTCAAATAGTTATGTATCTGCTTGACAAATTAATAAAACTCCTAACTGTCAATAATATTGATATACTCCCATTAATATTGATATTTTAACATATTGATATCTCCAATCAAATCAAATTTCAACCAAAATGAACTCAACATGCAAAGCTCAAATATTGGTATAACAAATCAGTTAATGGTTGATAAGAGAAGGGGGGAGGGGGTTGGCTTGGGAAATGTTTGGTTGTTAAAGCAGTTAATACGTACCCGCTGCTGTTGGAGAGACCAGTGCTGCCATAGACACTTTGGCTGGACTGGTAAGCACTTTGTGGTGTCGAATATCCCGATGTGAGATAGGCGGAGCTCGCATTCGCGCTGTTATTGCGATTATATATATATATTTATATACATATATAAATATGTTTAGTTGAGAGGTGGAGAGAGAGGAGTTAAAAGTTGGTAACAAATATAACAAATTAGTTAAAGCAAACAAAAGGTGAACAATAACGAACGCAAGCCGAGATTGAAAGTAAATTGAATTGAGTAGTGTATTGTAGCCTAGTGTAGTGTACTGTGCAGTGTAGTGTTGAGTATCTGTGGTAAGTTTACGCACCTGGAGCTATTTTGTCCGCCACTGCCGCTAATCGGAATGTTTTGTGTTGCAGCGTTGCTGCCGGCAACGCTGCCCGTCGCATTCTGTGCCCCAGCTGCGGCCTGTTGCTGTTGATAGGAGTTAACA
This sequence comes from Drosophila funebris, assembly GCA_018901825.1. Taxonomy (NCBI): domain Eukaryota; kingdom Metazoa; phylum Arthropoda; class Insecta; order Diptera; family Drosophilidae; genus Drosophila; species Drosophila funebris. The sequence goes on along the minus strand of JAEIFK010000346.1, from coordinate 1,894,646 downwards.
GCATTGGGCTGATAGCTGGCATAGCTTGACGGTTGATAGCTATTGGCCACCGACGACTGTACATTTGCATAGCTGGAGCTGTTGTAGCCCTGCACGGACGCTGACGTTTGGTAGGCACTGTTCGCCTTGTTGGCGGCGCTGCTTTGATACGCATTTTGATAGGGCGTGGTCCCATTGTTGCCACTACCCGCTTGGCCATAGGGATCACTCTTGGTCAGCTGATCCAATGCATTGCCACTCTGCTGTTGCGCCGTCGAGCGTGCCGCATAACTTGCAGCACTTAAAGCATCACCCTGTAACTAAAGAATGATTAAATAAATTAATGCTCTAGAGAGTTGCACATATATGGAGCATGATATGATTCTACTTACAATTTGCGCATTTTGCAGACCTGCCGTAAGCGCCGCCTGCTGCTGCTGTTGCTGTGACTTGGTCTGATAGTCATCCTGTTGCTGCTGCTGCCCATCGATGCTGACGCCCGCATTGAACTTCTCTGGGAGCGCATCGAAGCTATCGTCGGTGCCAAAGTCCATGCCACCAAATTGCACATCCAAATAGCCAATATTATTAAGCGCATTATCACCAGGCATCTCCACAGCCGTTGAAGGTATCTTCGATGGCGGCGGCAGTTTAACACGTGCCCGTCGCAGCGTCCCCTGCTGTGACTGCTCGCTGCTTGTGGGCGTGCCCACACTGGAGCCGGGCGCTGAGGCAAAAACATTCGCATACGTGCTGGGATACGGGGCCGATGAACCGCTGCTTTGGCTGCCATAGACGGCACCCATTGAAGGCTGAGCAGCTACTGCTGCTGCTGCGGCTGTCGGACTGGCGCCCTGTGACGTCAGCGAGTTGAAATACTGAGATTGTTCCGCTGAAAGTGTTGCCGATGGCTTTAGTGGCGTTTGCTGTTGTTGCTGCTGCTGTTGCAACTGCTGTGCCTGTTGTTGCGCCTGTTGCACCAATGTGGCAGCTGCCGATGCTGCGCTTGAAAATGTGTCTGCGACGACATTGGTGGCATAGGTTGAGGAGTTCAGCGTAACGCTGCCACCGCCAGTAGCGCTGCTCGGCGTGCTCACAACGGACTGTAACTGAGGCGGCGGATTACTAACCGCTGCACTGTACTGCATCATTGGCGTTGTTGCCGATGACGTTGCTGGCGCCGTGTTGCTGTCCTCGTTGCTGCCGCCGACCAGCGCACTTAGATGAGATCCTTGTGCCACATGATGCTCCAGACCTGGTGGCGCTGACAGTTCACTCGTTGTCCCTGCCGCACCGCCACCGCTGACAACATTGGCGGCCACCTGGGAGTTCAGATTGCTCGTTGTAAAGACTTTACTGTCCTTGAGCGAGCCCTCGTACTCCTCGTTATTCCAGTCGCCCCATGCATCATCGTGCGCCTGCTGATGCTGCTGCTTTTCAGCGTTCTGCGCTATGGTATTGTCCCAGAGCTCAACCTCGTGGTGATCCTCGTTGTTGGCATTGTTGCGAGCACCAAAGCCACGTTCACCGCGTGGTCCACCGCTGCGACCGCCCATCCGACCACCTCCGCGACCTGGACGTGACATAAAACCGCCGCCACGTCCACCATCGCGTCCTCCGCCGCCGCCGCCACCAACACCACCAGGACCACTGCGTCCCCCATTGCGCTGCCCACGATAGTTGTCATTGGCGCGATCTTCACCACGATCGCCACCACGAGATTCTCGCATATTGCGATCATTCTCACGGGCCTCTCTGCCGCGCCCTGCACATTGATAAAAGAAGCAACATAAAGATACCATATAACATCATGAGATTAACAATATTTGATACTTACAGCCGCGACTGTCGGTGCCGCCGCGTCCACCGCGATTGGCGCTGCGATTGCGTGACTTTTCACGCCTGTCCGCATTTGCGTTACCATCTGCCCAATCACCATCACCGCCGGCACCGTCCGCCACAGCGTTTGCAGCCTTATTCTTGCGCTTCTTCTCGTACTTGGCAAAGGCGCCCTGCAAATGTCAAATGGACTTTTAGAGTGATACACATTAATAGATCATAATGTACATACCTGTGGTAGAATCTCGATCAAGAAATTGGCTGCCGCCTGCAAGTCGTAATCACACTCGTTCAAGGCGCAGCAGACTTCCTCCTCGGAACGTTGGGTCATTGTTAGCAAGAGCGTGACTTTTTCATTGATCTGGGGATCCTCTGTTGTGCTGCTATTGGTTATCTGGGCAATGCGCAACTGTTCCGTGGTGGCCTTCGGCTGGGCCTTCTCTGGTTTCTCTGTCTTGTTCGCATCGGTTTTCTTGTTCACCGTTGCGGCATGTGTGATGGCTCCCGCATCGCTGTTGATGTTGCCACCGCCGCCACCGCCAATATTGGCGGAATTTGACTTTTTCTGAGTGCGACCGCCGCCGCCCCCCGAACGAGTTTGTTGTGTGCTCATCTCTATGTACACTGTATATACAAATTAGCTGCAAATAGCAACAAAAAAAAAAAGGCGAGACTTTGATTTTGAGAAATATCACACAAGATTTCACTTTATAACAACTTGAACAAAACTAGACTCTTGGTAATTTAACAAAAGCGATGCCTACTTTTATTCTATGGCCCATAAACTATTTTTCTTAGTAATGGAATGACACTTGTTAGTTATGTGTTTTTTTTTTTGCGCAATAACAAACTTCAACAAATTGTGATTCCTTTGTCTGCTTTGCACTACTTCTTCAAACATAATTTCACTTCAATTCATATGTCTGCTAAAAAACTAGCAAGTGTCATAAGCGCATAAAAAGATGTTAAGAGACAAGACGTCAGGTCGAAAAAGCAGAAAAAAGAAGCTAACTAGCCATCCCAGCTGAGTTCAATGTACATTTAATCAAAGAGAACGGAATAATGGAAGAACGTGAATAAACACACACACACACATACGCACACGAAAACAGACTAGCATACACATACACATAAGCGAAAAGATGCCACACGCATGAACAAAGTAGAACGCAGCATAAAACGAAGAGAATTTCAGAATAACAAAAACGAACTGCAGACGAACGGAAGAATAAAACATGAAGCGAACAAAAGCAATAATGCAACGCAACGAAACGCCATCAAGGCGGGTGTGTATTCGCAAACAGGTAATAGGGGAGGGTGCGGTGCGGGCATTGGAACGTGATCGACGTTTCAACAATGAGGAAGGTAAAGAGGGGTTGCTCTTGCTTGACTTTATGTCCAACTGCAAAATTATTGCATCCCTTTGTTCTGAACCATGCTATTCACTTTATATTCAATCTTAACATATTCGCTTTTTTTTTTAATACGCGATGAATAACAATTTTCGTCACATTGCTCATATCACCAAAGCTTTTGTCATACGCTCATTGCCAGACCAGCAGCTGCTGTTGCCGCCGCCGCTACCGCCACCGCATTTCATGGAGTCACTGTTTTATGGCATCAACTAAACAACCCCAAACAATAGTATTAAATAAAGTATATTCACTTAGTAGCACTTTAATATCCTCTACAAGCTGATTACTACATTTATTTCACACAAGTTGCACTTGCATTAACCGATAAAAAATACCTTATATGCGGTATGAATTGCACAGCTCTTGCATACACAAAAAATTGATTTATAAATTCTTGGCCTGCTCGCTTCGGTTTTCTGCTTTGCTTTGTGTTCGGTTTTCGTAAAACCAGAATAGAGGCGTCTCATTCGCTCTGTCGCCGCTGGGGTTCAAATTCAGCGTTGCCAGCACCAAAAGCTGCATTGTGCTAGGTATATAAAATGCAATAAAATATTTATGCAAATAATGCACTCAATTATTTAATGCACATTTAGTGCTTGCACTTCATATTTATAAATTATAAACGAAGTTTATAAATAAACAAATGAAATGATAGTATCTGGGGTTGATACATTGCCCAACACTAGATACACACTGGCATTTAACAACACTGAAAGCGAGGGCATTGAAACCGAATAATGTGCACAAAGCGGAATGAAAAACCGGACAAAATGGTGTACATTGAAGTAAATCGAGCACCCACGGTTGTTTTCAATATATGAACACATATTATCACTATTAATTCACACTATCATAATTGTTTACTAGTGTTTAGATATGAAGCGTAATCTTTTGTTAGTTGTATGTGCGAACCAGTCATTGACTGACTAGTAGGCCATGTGCACCACTTCGACGCCATTTCTGCAAATAATACACTAGCTGACCCTTTCACTCTTATGTAAATCAATGGACAATGTAATTATATTGACTGCGGCTCCAGACAGCGGGCTAATTGTAAATTTTCAAAGTGATTTTAATACTACAAATCTGTTGATTATTAATGGGAAAACACCGCACATTAGTGCAACTAGACAATAACTACACTTTTACACTAGTTTTGTATATTTATCGCGACTTTTCCACGTGTAAACAAATTTTCAATGCGGAGCCAACCTCAGTACCTGCAAATGCGAGAACGCACTTATATTAAAACAGTGCTGCATATCACGCAGGCAAAGAAATATCGAATACCACCGACTAAACGACAATCGATAACTTTCCACTATTTGCGAATCATGTGTATAATTACTGGGTTATTTGAATAAAGCAAAAATTAAGGGAAAAATAAATTCGCTTCTTTTTCAAATTAATGAAAAATTTGTATTAGTATTGTGTTATACAAATAGGAAAATTACAGAAATCGAATGCAATTCGATAACGAAGCGGCATCCAAAGGAGATTTGTTTAAAGCGCAGGCGGCGTTGATACATCAATTGCTGACTTATGTAAATAGGTTAAAGGTAGTATGTAAAGGGATATTACGAGAACTCAAATATATTACCATTTAGTTATTGGAAAGTTTGAATTTAAACTGCCGATTCTGAATAACGGAAAAGCGAAATATATCCTTAACCGGTATGAAATTTTTATGATTGAAAAGGTAAAAATAATTAATATATAAATAATTATATATTCGAGCTGAGGTTTTCTTTGAAAACCTTTTGTAGTTCTGAATCGTGCCAAATGTTCGGTAATTTTCCCAATCAACTTTATTCGATAACGATAACTGCCCTCATTTATCTTTGAAAGTGGCGGTAAGTTCAAATAGAATATTTTCGCATCATTGCATCGTAATGGCGGTCTAAAGTTGCGCAATTAGAACGATTGCATTTTGTGCAAGAAACAAACAGCAGACGTCCAATAGTTACTGCAAACTCGTTGGCTGCCGACCGACCCGACTCCGAACCGGCCCAACCATCAAGCTGCTGCTATTGGCGTTGTACATTATTTTTTGGCCTAAATCTGTAGGCCTTGAGGAATCGTCGAAATCGCTTCGACTTGTTTACTGAGCGCGCGCAGTTGTAGCGGGACTGACTCGAAACTGCAACAAAGAGAGGCAAACAGCACAGCAGTATCAGCAGAAGCAGCGGCAGTAGACTCAACAATAGAGCGGCCGTCGCGACGGCGGCAGTGCTGTTTCGTCTTTTGGCCCATTCAGATGTGGGCAACGCGTGTGCGTCTGTTATTTTATTATTATTGTTGTTTATTATTTAAGCTTTAACTTTTGCTCGCTGCGCTTGCCCTTTCGTTTCGTTACGTTTCGATACAGAGTTGAATTTATTTTGTGTTCGCATTCGCTCCAGAAATAACTACACAACACTACAAGAGGCGCGCGTTTTTTCGGGTGAGCGGAGTGGAGGTTAGTTTGTTGTTGTTGTTGCTGCTGCTGCGCTGCTGCACCTTGCGCGGCCCGGCCCCCTCAAAACTTCCACCACATCCATTGAGAAACAATCAAGCCAAGAATTGCAGTGAACGTGTATGTGTGTGTTTGTGTGTCTATGTGAGTGCTGAGAGCGCGCAGCTTTGCAGTCGAATGCTTATGTGAGTGTTCGTGTGTGTTTGAGCATTTTCTTGTTAGAATGCACCTTGTGGTATTTCAAAATCCGAAAATTGCCAAATACAAACGCCTTTCGGAGACTGTTGCGAAATATTCCAGCTGCGCTGAAGGTAAAATCAGCAACAAGAACAAACACAAGGCCCATTATTGTCTATTGTTGTTCATGTTGTTCTTACGAAAATCCATGTGGCTATTTTAGACACTTAAATATGTATGTATGACCATTTCGAAAGGCATTTTGGTGTGTAAATGTGTGTAGTGTGGATCACTTTTAATGTGGATTATGTGGATTCCAAGGGTAACACAGCCTCTGCGTCTGCCTTTGCTTTTATTTTGCTTTCCAAAATATTCCCACACATACTCAGAAGCATAGCACCAACGCTTACACACACAATCATACATACACATGCATTGGCCAACATTTACCTACGTCACGCCCACCTGATTTCAGTGCAATCGCGTTGGCCCAGTTACGGGCGTGCGCGCGCTCCAAGACAAAATACTCCTACAAGGTCGATTGCCTCTATATGTGTATTTCTATACCAGTTTCTAAACTTGCCGCAGCCAGTTTCAATTTCTACTGGGATTATCTGGTGCTGCGACTGCGGCTGCTGCGCTGTGCTGCGCTGCTTGCAGGTGCTGCGGCTGCTGCTGCTGTGGCTCTGTGGTTCACTCATTACGAACGTTCGTTATGTCTGTCTTTTTTACCTTTTCGCATCTGCATGTGTGAGTGTGCATGTGTGTGTTTGATTGTGACATAGAAACCAACTAAGAAGTATGTGGCAACTCATGCTGTGAGTCTCATGGACAAAACGCAACGCGAAATGAAAACAAATTCAAGTTGGGCACACACACATATGCACTTATGTACATTTATAATATGTATGCGTGTGAGAGTGTGTGTGTGCCTGTGTGTGTGTTGATTTGTCTCCTTGGATGCATATGGGTTTTCAATTCACGCACACATTGCACGTTCCCAACTAGCGACACTATTTTGCACACACAATTTTCCTCAAATGCACACGCACAAGCCCACACACAGATGCAACCTGCGAGCTTGCAAAAGATCTCTGAAAACGGGCGCAACTTAGCTCACGTTTCCTCCTCTTCCTACACTTCTTCCTTCTCTTCATTTGCTTCTAACCATGCCGTGTGCTCAATTTATACACATACACACAGGCACATATAGCGTGCTTTTCTGTGTGTGTGTGTGTGCAAAAAGCTCAAATTCTGCATCTCTCCCCCGCAATGCAATGCCACCCAAACGCCTGCCTGACACCCGCGATTGCAACTGCAACTGTGGTGCAATAAACGAACGCATATTGCGTTGGCGTCAGCGTTGGCGACGACGTTGGCTTGGATGCGATGTGATGCGATGCGAAGTGTTGCGATGCGGTGCGGATGCCCGGATGGTAGCGACAGTCCGAGGTCGTAGGTAAACTCAGCAACAAAATGAAAAAGCAAAACAAAAACAGCAACAACAATCTTAACAAAAAGCAACACACTCTAGTTACTATCATACGAATAGGCCGCAGTCGCAGAGCGCTCTTCAGGCCCACTACCAACTAAACCTGTTGACCTAATTTCAAATTCTGCTGCTTGCGCCAGTCGACTGCGTATTGTTGTTGTTGTTGCTGCTGCTGCTGCTGCGGCTGAGAGCTCGAGCGCGCCAACGATTGGCAAATCTTTGCGCAGAGGTATGGGTTGTTAGGGGGATCATGCCATGTGCCATTACCCAAATGTATTCAAGCTATTATGTATTCTGCAGAAAATATTAAAATTTATAATGAATCAATAATTATTTATTAAATATTATTTATCAATTCATTTGTGGGAGCTAGAATATTTAAAAAAATCTAATATCGTTACCCTTTTAAATGTAAGTAAATGTTAATTGCTGTAAATTGGAGATAAAAGCTTTTTATAACTTTAGAGTCAGTCTTGAAGTCACTTGTCATCCCCTGCTTAAAGGGAGCTGCGACTACGCCACTGGCATTTCCGTCCCAAAACAAAACAGAAACTGAGACTGCCAGTCAGCCAGAGACGCTCGGTCGGACCGTCGCTGTCATACACACACACACACACACACATTTTGTACTTCCACCAGCTATTGCAGTTTGCTTGCGTTTCAGTTCGTTCGTGCGCGTCGTCGACGTTAGCGCCAATAAGCGGAATCGTCATCGGCAACGGAATCGGAATTCAAAGTGAACGAAAGACAACAACGACGACGACGCTTTTATGTTGGCGACTGATCGAAAGAATCCGCGCGTAGTGAAATTCGTGGGAACGCTGCGCAGGTGTTCGTTAAGATCATAAAGAAAAAGAAGAAATAGAAGTAGAAGCAGAAACAGCAGCCGAAAACAAATGCAATTTACAATTAACTAGAACGCAAAGTGATACAAACATAAATAGAGTGCGAATAAAAAGCGTGTGAGTACTTGCACATATCTATCGGAAGCCCAATAATGTACATACGTCCCAGTAACCACAAAAAATTGCGGTCGCCGCATGCCCCAATGCGCCACCGCCACCGCCATGGTCGCCACCGCAAACTCTGCTGCTGCTACTGCTCCACTTGTCGTCGCAGTGACGAAACTTAGTGTGTGTGTGCTGTGTGTGTTTGTGTGAGCAGAGAAAATCAAGTGAATCAAAATGAGCGTATAATTAGGTCAACACAAAAAAAATTATACGCCAGCCAGTGCCACTTACCAAAGAGAGCGAAGAGTGTGCGAGCGGCACGGAACGGAACGAAACGAAACGGGCCATAATTTAGAAACTAATTCATGCCGTTTTAATCAAATGCAATTGATATATCCAATCAGAAACCACTAAGAAAGTTGTATTGTTATTTGGTGTCAAATCCTTATTTGAGTGTCATTTAGCTAGTACTTAAATATGTTGTTATGTATGTTGGCTGACAAATGCAGCAGCAGCAGCAGCAGTAGGCAGCAACAACATCAAAACAGCACAATAACAATGCAGAGAGCATAAACAAAAATGCACGCCGCATGTCCACTTGATTCCCAGTTGTATCGAACGCTCTCACCATTTTTACTCTCACCTTACACTCTGCTCTCTCTCTCACTGTACGTTGCTGTTCTCTCACACTCACTCATTTGCTCTTGCTCTTGGTGCTCAGCTGAGCAGTGTTTTGGCGCTGCCCCCAACTGAACTATTTTTTACGCCTTTTTCTTACCGTTCGCCTGCTTTTCTCGTGTGCGCCTGTGTGTGTGTAGTTATTGTTGTTGCTGTTATTGCCATTTGCTTGTTGGCCGTGGCAAGTGTTTCGCAATGAGCGCGGCGGGCGCTCGCTGCTGCAAGCCAAAATGAAATCATCGCCGCTGAGGCAGCAGTGTTGCTGCTGCTGTCTCTGCCGCCGCATTGGCATTGATGGGAGGGAAATTCCTGTTCCACTTTCTATTATGGGAGTAGCGTCGCAGCCGGCGTCGCTGCCAACATCGGTGTAATAAAAGCAGCAGCAAAAGTAGCAAAAGAGCACGTAGCATTAAAGTGTGTCACCGTGGAAAGTGGTTTGTTTCAACGCGTCAACGTCGGCTTCGGCGTCGTCGTCGTCTCGTGTGCCTGTGTATGCTTGTTCTTGTTGGCATCTCCAAGCACATGTCACTCACACACACTCACTCACACATATATACCAATAAGAATCCAACTCAGGCTTATGGGGGGCTGCGTTTGGGGAACACTTTGGAATGGTTCATTGATTTGCGCTCTGATGAAAGCTAACCAAAAGCAGAGACAGAATCAGAGTGAGGGACAGAGACAAAATGATAGACAGAGACAGCAGCAAAAACAAAAGCAAAGCAATCGTCGATCGACCGACTGACTCATTTTGTTGTATTTATTGAATGAGGACAAGAGAGAGGAGGAATAGTAGATAGGAAAGAGGGATGTGGTGAGGGGGAGGGAGGGGGGACATCATCATCATCATTATCATCATCTGTATGACACTAGAAAACCGGTAGGTGAATGCTGTTAAGGTCAAATATGTTATGTGGTGCGTGCATATGATTAACCATCATCAATGCAATGATTTATCAACAAACATTTAAATTTGAATCGTGAGCTAAACAGCTTAAAGCTATGCAAAAGATACATTTGGCCTACAACGCGACGTCGACGTTTCTGTCGCCGCCGCAGTCGCCGTCGCAGTCGACGTCATTAAGGGCTCTCAAACTGTTCCAATTATGTCTCTGCTCTGCGCTAAGTATGCGTGTGTCTGTGTGTCCCTCTCAGCGTGTGTGTGTGTGTGTGTGCGCGCTCTCATTTTGTTAGCAGCTAAAGCAAAGGAGCTTTATATTTATTTTCATTTTGCTTTTGGGTTTTAGTTTAAGTAGTTTTTTTTTTTTTTTTTTTTTTTTGTAGAAAATGGGAACAGCAAGTGAAAATGCGGGACACCCTAGGCGTCGCTGTAGACGTCGCTGCTTTGGTCTGTTCTGCTCTGGTCGTTGCCAAGATGAAGTGTGACCCAGTTGCACTCTAAAACTTGACCCATTGACTCCATTGAGGCAGCTAACTAGCAAACAACCAAACTATTAAACTACCAAACTACTCTCGCATTTAGTATAATGCCAAAACGTCAAAAGCATGCTCATAATTACCCATACCTCATGATGCAAATCCCACAGCCAGTAGACACACACACACTTGTACACATATATGCATGTAAATACATGTGCATATGTGCCACTTGGGTTCCACTCAAAAGGCAAGAGAAAAACAAGAAACAGAAGCAAGTCCAACGAAGTGGAAATACTCTTGTGTTTCTAATAAGTCAAGTGGGAAGGCAGATTCTTATAAGAAGGTGGGCTTAAATAATATAAGTAGTTGTGTGTGTGTTATAATTGTACTCATAGCAATTGTTTCAGCACTTATAATTAATCCACAGACATGTCTTATATTCATAGCTGTGACTTGTCTTATACTTATCACTTATCAGTCAAACTTGTCTAATCAATGCTGTGGACTCAACAGACTTATTGTTTTGGCATGCTAGCATCTCTTATATCTATGTATGCTTCATATTTATGATTTGACTTCTTCTTACGCCTGATCAACACTGCTATTTCAGCAGACTACTCATATACTTCTCCATGTAACATGTCTTATACTTTTTACTTGGCATACTACTTAACTACTTATAATACTAACAGGACTTATGCTCTTTGTTAATCAACGCTGTGGATTAAATAAACATATCTTATACCTATGCATATAATTATGACATGATTTATTTCGAATCAGTGAAACATGTCTGATATGACACTGCTCCATACTTCTATTTCAAGAGATATGTCTTATACTTATACTTATATTTAAGCCCTGGCTGATCAGCAACAACTGCCAGCTTATAACAACGCATAAAAGAGAACACTCACAGTGTGCGCAACTTTGAGTCGATTAATTCTATCGATAAATTGTATTGCCAAACGCAATAGATTATGTTTACTTGTATGTAAATTGAATTTTAGAGTTACAAAACGAGCTGGAAATATGATAATACCCTGTATATAATAGGGCAAGGGCATGAATGAAACCAGTTATGTATCTTTCTGTATTTTTTTTCTTTTTTTAATTTCAAATTATTTACATAAATGTATCTCTGTGTGTGTGTTTGAAATAGGCCTAAAGTAGATGGCCCAGCGACATACATTTGTACCTTAAAACATGATGATGAAATGCCACTCGCCCTCAATTTGCATGACCTGCCCCAGAGTTGAATGCAGATACAAATGTATCTACTACATAAGTATCTGCACACATTAAGATACAAACATATGTGTAGCTGTAGCTGTAGCTGTGGCTGTGGCTGTTGGTGGGAAGGCAGGCAGTGAGGGTGAGAGGGAATTGGATGAATTTGATGATCGTCCATGGCTTTTGGTCTTTTGTGATCTAATGTTAATGCATCTACAAACTATTTCAAGGTCGCATCATAAATTAGCTGCAACAAGACAGCAAAACTTGGCCCAAACTAAAGCTAAACGTTTGTCGATTCATTTCGATTCGTTGCGATTCGTTTTTCGAATTATGTTTAAATATTACTACGTTGCGAGTTTAGCACAAGCTACTAACTAACTAAATGACTAACTAACTAACTTTGACCTATTGACAAATCGCATAATTAAAATTACTTTAAATTCTTTTTTGTTTTATTTTGAATTTTAATTTACGAATTTAAGAATTGAACTCAACATTTTGTATCTTTATCTGCAGTGTGTATCTATGAGTGTAAGTGTGTGCGTGTGTGTGTGTGTGTGTGTATTTGCCCACCTGCAAGACCAGTAATTGGCCTCAATAACTTTGGTATTTTCAGCTGCAAACGTGGCGTCGTCCGCCCAAAAATGGTTACAGCCCAACTTGTTGTTGTTGCTGTTGCTGTTGACTCTGTTTGCCGTTCTTAGCCAATTTGGCAGTTATAGACAGTTAGACAGTTAGACAGAGTCACCAAATTGCACCTCATTCCCCCTATCCCCCTCTCTCTGCTCTCTGCTCTCTGCTGCCACACTTTGCTCTCCTCCAGACGCTTGACCTCGATTTGTTTTATTACAGCACAACTTGATACCACTTTGTCATCTTGGCTTACAAAAAAAAAAAAAAAAGACAAGCAACCGCTTCGTTTTGGCCTTAAACAGGTGATCAATTCTCTTCGATTTCATTGCAGCAATGTTCTCCTAAATGCATTCAGTTTATGGCAATGGATTAAGTTAACTGACTTTATGGCCATAGATTCTTCTCGATGTCTATTCTCACAGATGTCAGATCTTTATATATATATTTATATATATATTTAGTTATATGAACAACTTTTGATATGTTTATTCAATTTAATTTACACATTAATTTAGCATAGTTTTATTTAAAATCTAAATTTCAATCCCAGCTTTGCTTCATAAAGTCGCTTAATAAAGTTCATTTAAGAAGAAAACTTTGCTTTGATTAAAGCTTAATAAAGCATATACATATAGTCGTTGTCAATATAAATCTGCATATGAACTTTGCTCTAGTTAATTAATTAGTTATTCGCAATGAAGTTCAAGTTCAGCTTCAGTTTCAGCTCACAAAGTGACTTTAAGAAAGTTGATTATTTGAAATTGAAGTATGGGAAGTTTTTCACAATGATTCCTTAATCCTTAATAGTTACTCCTCCTTCCTCATTTCCCTTCCCCCTTTTTTTCCTCCCTTTACTTCCTCCTTTTCCATCCTCCTTTTCCTTCCTCCTTTTCCTTCCTCCTTTTCCTTCCTCCTTTTCCTTCCTCCTTTTCCTTCCTCCTTTTCCTTCCTCCTTTTCCTTCTACTTCTACTTCTTCTTTTTCTCCTTCTCCTTCTCATTCTCCTCCTTCTTTTTTTGCTTTGTTCATCGTTTTAATTCCTTTTCTTTCTTTATCCTCCTTCTTTTCGTATTCCTCCTTCTCCTTCTCCTTCTCCTTCTCCTTCTCCTTCTCCTTCTCCTTCTCCTTCTCCTTCTCCTTCTCCATCTTCTTATTCTTCTCCCCCTTTCTTCATTTTATTCCGTTTATCTACTCCTTTCCTTCCTTCTCTTCGTCCTACTCCCTCTCATCCTCTTCTTTCTTCTTTTCTTCCTTACGCTACTTATTCTCTCTTTAATTTTCGTTCACCCCCTTTGTCATCCTTCTGCTTTTCCCCCTCCATTTTCGTCTCCTCCTTCTCTTCCTTCCTTTCGTTTCCTTACTCCAACTTTGTTTTTTGTCCTCTCCTTCATCGTCAGTTTCTCTTTCTCTTGTGTCGTTCTCTGAAGAAGCTTTTCTAGTTCTTCTGCAAGCTTTAGTTCTCTGAACCAGTTCAAAGCGTCTTAGGAACAATTTCTTAAGTTCTCTTAACTCTTGCTGACCTGGCTAAAGGAATGATAACTAATCTTCAACTATCTCTTGCTTCCCCATCTCTCTCTCTCTCTCTCACACAGATGGCCGAAGCTATCAGCACAGCAGCCAACAGCATGGAGCTGGCGCTTAAGGACACCACTGTGGGTGGACTTATTGTGGACATGACACCGACAACGGCAGCCGCATTGTTGCACCACAATGCGATGGCATTGAGGAGTTTCAAGGAAGCCGCCGCCGTTGCATCAGCATCAGCATCAGCATCTGCATCTGCATCCGCATCGGAATCCGAGCAGCCGGAACCGCGTTCGCTGACAACGACACCGACGCCGACGGCGACGCAGACGCAGCAGCAGCAGACGGTAACGTTGACGGCAACGAATCTCAGCACGGGACCGCATTCGCCGCCGATGACATTTCGCTGTGAGCGTTGCGAGAACTTTGAGACGAGTTCGCGGGCCACGTTGCTGCTGCATGTGGTGCAGTGTCTGGCGGGGCAGGCGGCGGCGGCAGCGGCGGCGGTGCGCCTGAAGAGCGAGGAGCACGAGGAGCCGGAGAACATGAGCGTTAGTCACATGGACACGGGCAGCAAGTGTGCCGCGGAGACGGCTGGCGGCGGAGCAGGTGGTGGTGGTGGTGGTGGTGGTGGCAGCAATGGCTCCAGCTCATCGGCCAGCTCCTCGCCGGCGGGCAACAGCAACAACAGCAGCGCCAGTGCATCGTCGCGCAAAGTGTTCGAGTGCGATGTGTGCAACATGAAGTTCTCAAATGGCGCCAACATGCGGCGCCACAAGATGCGGCACACGGGCGTCAAGCCCTATGAGTGTCGCGTCTGCCAGAAGCGTTTCTTTCGCAAGGATCATCTGGCCGAGCATTTTACGACGCACACAAAGACGCTGCCGTATCACTGTCCCATCTGCAATCGCGGCTTCCAGCGTCAGATTGCGATGCGGGCGCACTTCCAGAACGAGCATGTGGGCCAACACGATCTGGTTAAGACGTGTCCACTCTGCAGCTATCGTGCCGGTTCCATGAAATCGCTGCGCATTCATTTCTTCAATCGTCATGGCATCGATCTGGATAATCCGGGTCCCGGTGGCACCTCATCCCTGTTGCTGGCCCTCGAGTCTCAGGCTTCGGCAGCCGCTGCCGCCGCCGCTGCCAGCTATGTGCCACCAGCAATGGCAGCGATTCCCCAGCAGCAGCAGCAGCAACAACCACAACAGCAGGTGGCTCCTCCACCGCCGCCGCCGGCCAGTCATCAAAGCGATAGCGGGGAATCGATGAGATCTCTGGAGAATGCAACGCCGCCGATGCACTTCCTCACGCCGCACGTGGAGATCTCCACGCTGAGTGAGAATGGCAACACGGAGCTGTTCAATGTAAGTCTCTCCATCCACGAATCATGCACAATTTTCCAATTTGCTTATGAGCGCTTAGCTGATTTGCGTCTTGCGTGAATCTGCTTTACAGGGCAACAACAACAACAACAATAACAACAACACGAGCAACAACAACCACAACAACAACAACAACAACAGCGATCTGGACACGAGCAGCAACTGTGGCGACAAGCTAAAGGAACATGCGCTTCTCCTGCAATCCCCCCGTTGTCCTGGGCGCTCCACAGGATTTGCCCATGGATTGCAATACAAAGGCCACGCCCATCTCGTCCAGCACAACAACAAAGAGTCACCATCATCACCATCAGCCGCATCATCATCATCATCATCATCATGAGAATCACATAACGCCCTCCATCAGTCTGATTCCCATCAAGCAGGTGCGTCCCCCCAATTCATTTTGTTCCAATCCTGGCCAGCGTTTAACTGTGCTTCTTCTTAACGCCATAGGAACCACTGCTGGATGATGTGGACAAGAAGGAGTCCCTCAATGGCAGTGCGGCCTGTGATGCCAACAGCGACTCGGAGATCGCTTCCAACAACAATAACAACAACAACAGCAATAGTAACAACAACAACAACAGAATCACCTCATTGATTAAGGTGAGCTTGGTAGCAATTGACAGAGCTGAGGCTAGTACGCAGCTTGCGAGCTAAGAAGTGTCCCAAGAATATCTAACATGACAGTTCCATGCGTGTGTCCCAAGGCTTTTCAATGTAGTATCTCAACGAAGCTAGTGTCCCAAAGAAAGCATCTCAGAAGAGTTTGGACATTAGTAAAGCATCCGGATTATTACAATAAAGTGTCCCAAAGAGGTGTCCAAATGGGTGTCCCAAAGGGGTGTCCCAAAGAGGTGTCCCAAAGGGGTGTCCCAAATGGTTGTCCCAAAGAGGTGTCCAAATGGGTGTCCCAAAGGGGTGTCCCAAAGGGGTGTCCCAAAGGGGTGTCCCAAAGGGGTGTCCCAAAAGGGTGTCCCAAAGGGGTGTGCCAAGAAATGAGTATCCTAAAATGTACCTCAAAGAAGTGTCCAAAACAAGTGTCCCAAATTGTCCCAAAGTGTCCCAATCAAGTGTCCCAAATTGTCCCAATCAAGTGTCCCAAAGTGCTACCTGTTCAGATTTGATCTCTATATAGATATGTAGCTGCGTACTAATCTCTATAATCTGTTCGCTCTCTCAACTCTCTTTTCTCACACACTCTCTCTATGTCTCTTCCCACGTCTGCAGGTTTCGCCACTCAAATCGCTGCTGCGCGAGGATTTGAAGCGAAGGATCTGCGCCAAGGCGAACAATCGGATCACAAGGAATGCGACACCATTGGAGCACGAGCTGCAGAATATGCCACAGAATATGATGAATGGCAGCGGTGGCAGTGCCACAGTGGCTGGCGGAGCGGTTGGCAATGGGAGTGGAACGACAACGCCCAGTGCCAATCACAATGGCAACAGTTCAACGCCAATTTGCAATGGGACGATAACATCGACGGGACAGGAGAGTGATCTGCTGTTGAATCGCAAGCAGATACTCACTTGCCACTTTTGTGGCATTGAGTTTCCCGATGAGACGCTGTACTTTCTGCACAAGGGTTGCCACTGCGAGAGTAATCCCTGGAAGTGCAACATTTGCGGGGAGCAGCTCAACAATGTCTACGAGTTCAATTCGCATCTGTTGAGCAAAAGTCATCAATAGCAGCCACAGTTTGCTGGCAAGTGAGCAGTGCCAGCGGCAACGAGAGAAATGTGAGAGAAACAGTGAGAATGCGTTGAAGATGCAGCTCAATTCAAGAGAGAGACAGATAGAGAGAGAGAGAGAGAAACTCAACTTAGATTTTAACAATTAATTCAAGTTTATTTTCAAGCAAAAGCTTAAAAACAACAACAACAATGAGAGCTACGTAGTTACCTAATTCCCACACACACACACACAACACACAACACACACACAGAACCAAGAGAGAGCGAGTTGAGAATGTTGTAGAAATTGTTAGCAATCCCCAATCCTGTTATGTAGTGTTAATTATTGCAATTTTAGTCTGTAGTCTTGTGTAAGGCAATAAATCTATATAAATCTATATTTCCAGCCAGTTTAACTGGCAGGTTAGCTTACGTCCTGCGTCTGGCGTAACGTAACGTAACGCCAAGACGTGTCACGTAAGTCAAACGTCAGTTTAGTGCGACGCCTCAAAGGCGTTCAAAATGGTTTTAAACTAGGCATTTTCATATATACATATATACATATATATATATATATATATATTTACCACACACACACACACACACATGTATATGTATATATATATATATATACGTACGTTCATAACTAAGGGCTTTCAATTTGTTATATTTTTCAGAGTTTATATAGCGCAAAGCAAGCAAATTTCATTATAATTATAAATATATATATATAATTATATTATATATACAAAAGCAATACACTTATAGCCAGACACACAGTTTTAGCAAAATCACATATATACTCCCCACACACACACACACGCAGGCACACACACACACACAGAGACACACAGAGACACACAGGCGATATATTATTATACTCGTACCTTTTACTTAGCTCTTAGTTAAACTAACTTATATATATACAATAAATACAAAAATTACAAATATTATAATTAATTAAGCATTAAGCTGGGAAAACTGCGCTTTCCAAAAGCCAGACAAAAACACACACACACACATTAAAACAAATACAGTTTTTCTTCAAATAATAATATTAGAAACAACAACAACAAAATTCGCACAGTGCTGCTCAAAAGTTTGCATACAACAAACGTACACGCTACGCATATGTGTGTGTGTGTGTGCGTGTGCGTGTGCGTGTGTGCGTGTGTCGAAGAAAGCAAAGTAAATGAAACGATTTCTTTTTGTAAAAACATAACTAAACAAAAATGATGCAAATGTGATACAAAATTGTTGTAAATAATTGGTAAAACAATAACAAAAAAAAAAAAAAAAAAAAAAAAGTACGAGTAATTTGTTTAAAAGAAAAGAAGCAAAAAGAATATATAAAATCTTAAAAGATAATGAAAACTATGCCTTAGATGCCTATATACGATACGAGCACGTTTTGCGTATACACTGTACAAACAAACAAAAAAGAAATAATAGTGAAGAAATGTGAATGAATGAATGGATTAAACTGTTCGATTAGCGATATATATCGA
Source organism: Drosophila funebris (assembly GCA_018901825.1). NCBI lineage: Eukaryota > Metazoa > Arthropoda > Insecta > Diptera > Drosophilidae > Drosophila > Drosophila funebris. The sequence continues at coordinate 1,876,320 of JAEIFK010000346.1, read as the reverse complement.
TATATAGTTAACTTTAGTGTATAATCAAAATTGTGGTAAAACAACTCAAAGTTCCCCTCCACCTCCTCCTCCTCCTCCACCTCCTCCCTCCTCCTCCTCCTCATCCACACAATCCTAGTTCCCATTCTAACCTCACACTTTGCTGACGTCACTCGGGGGTTGTATGCAGCCTCAGATGAGCTGCTGTGCGCCAATTTTACTTCAGATTCAACATCCGTCCATGAGGTTCACAAAATGTCTAGAGTTGCGGCATATGAATAGTGAAAATTGTTAATATTATTTGTAAAATACATAAATATATATTATTATAATTATTGTTTCGGTTTTGCTTTTTTTTCTATCGCTAGACAATTAGTTCAAGTTTATTGTTAGAGAAAATGAAAAGAAGAAACAAGAGAGCAAAATCAAACAACAATATAACAATATAACAGTTATTGTTGTTCTATTGTTTAGCACAGTCAACTAATGGCAGGGCCTGCAGCACTTGCATTTCACATACATAAACAATACAACATACATACACACACACACACACGTCTCACACACATAAGTTGTAGTTACCTGCATTGCTCTACTCTAGCCAATTAATTTGATGTAAATGGTTTGTTGTGTTCACTTAATTTTTAACTTAAACTTAAACATTATTCATAATAATAAATTTAATATTAATATTAATTACAAATAATACGTAAACATATATTGAGTTTTGCTAGTTGTATTCTTTTATTGTTTACTTCTATTTTTTTATTATTAAACATACACATTTTGCAACAAAAACAAAACATAAACATAAAAATACAAAAAAAAACAAATAAAACAAAACATTGTTAATTAGAATACGAACAAATTGTTATACACATAGACACAAAGAGCGCGACGGCCGGGAGAAAGACAAAGAGAAAGAGAAAGAGTAAGAGAAAGGAAAAGAAATGAGATAACAAATGCAATTTTGAAATCAAAAAACGTTTAACGTTTCGTAATGTAAATGCAAACAACAAAAACAAAAGAGCAATTGAGCAATTTTTAGCTAAACCTTCATGTTGAATTTTTAATAGATTTAAACTGGCTAAGAAATAAAAACAAAAAACATTTACTTAATTAGTAATTATAATTATAGCTACAACAATAAAAGGCATGTTAATTTTTTTTAAAAATAAAAATGGTTTAAAACAACAACAAATGCAGTTTTCATATTTATTTATTTTATATTATTTCAGTTAATAATTATTTCAGTTAAAGCAGCAACAGCAAGGAAATTCCTTGCATAAATTTCCCTCAGCAGGGGAAATAATTCAAAAGAATGTCCACTGCTTGCTATGCTACCCTCGAAACAGCAGCATCAAACTGCTTGCCAAGCAGTACACATTGCTTAACGCTGATTGGGCCAGCACTGAAGAGCCAATCAACAGAGTGCAGCGAGCCACAGTGGTGCGACAGCTGCTGAAACCAGCAGCAAAATTTAATGTCATGTATATAAAACAAATTGCGCAGACGCATAAATATAATAAATGTATTATATACATATATAGGCATTTCTGTTGTTGTGGCAACTGTAAAAAACGAACGGGCAAGTGCTTAGTGAATGCTGAGAGTTTGACAAAACAATAAGCACAGTTGATACAGTTGTTAAAACTACAACTTTATCAACTTTGATTGCAAACTCTGTTAAATATATAATAGTTGGATTATGTATTAAACGCACAAATCCGCTCAGTCAACGTCAATGTGCCTGCTGTGTGTGTGTGTGTGTGTGTGACTGTGGACTTGGCTAAGGTAGATTAGAATAACAGCTTTGGATTATTCCTAGCGCTATATCGATGTCGGAAGCAATGAAAATCGTATTTCCATTTCTATGAACTGTGTTGTTGCTGTTGTTGTCCATTTGCCAATTTTGTTGTTGGCAACAGGCCATATGCTCACTGCTTTTGGCCTTAAGCCGAGGTGCTATGTTTGGGCTGGCAGCGGCAATTTGTTTGCAGTTTTGTTTGCGATTTAGGGGATAATGCGCCATAAAGCCAAACACGATTGACTGAGCTCAAAATCCCGCACACAGCACACTAACTTAACAGCGGCTGCAACTAATAGTTATGGGCTAGGGGCGAGGGTGGGGGGTAAGGGTAGGAACAGGGGCAGAGAGAGAGAGATTGAGCCTGATCGTTGGTAAGGATAATGCATGGAAATTCCATTGTCCAATGCATCAATAGGCATAATCGCAACATCAATATTTACCCTAGGCATACAAATGTCTGAGTGTGTGAGTGTGTGTGTGTGTGTGTGTGAGTATGTGTGCTTTAAACAATACACACAAATCCGCTGGCAACGTTCCAATGAGACGATTAACACCTTAAATATGTCATTAGAGGCGACAAATGGAAAATACATTGACAGCCGAAGGTTTCGATAATATCTGTGGCATCCACATCAAGCGCAACACGATGCGGTTGCAGTTCTGCTCATTGTTGCTGTTGTTGTTGCTGTTGTTTTCAGTTGTCAGTTGTTGTTGCTGCTGTTGTCATTTGGTGCGCGGCTCGAGGCTCGAGCTGGTGTCGTTGAAGCGCGTGTTTTTATTTTCAAACGGCGATTATTTGACTCTAAGCCGATTTGCTTCAGATATCGTCTACACACACATATATACACACACACACACATATACACATATACATCTATGCACATACATATCTACATATATCATTTTATATATATTTTGATTTGATATAAATTTGGTTTGCTTTGCTTCATCTCTTTTCGCTAAATAAGCCTTTACTTTAACCCTTTGCTGCATCATATTTTGACTATACCTGTGTGCGTGTGTGTGTGTGCGTGTGTGTGTGGGCTCTAAACCTAAACCGCTTAGATCTTGACACTTCGTAAGACGATCTACTAAATGCAAATATGTTAAGACTTTTTAAATGAGCTCTAATTAAATCCCATTGTATACTGTGCTAACGCTGTTAACGCTGACGAACTGCTTGAATTTCTGTTATACAATCACAGTAGAACAGCAGTAGTTCTACATTAGTAGAACATTTACTTCTACTTTTATACACAGTTCGCAATTGTGCAGATATTAGAAACTAAAATTTGTATGCGAACTTTCTCTAATAATTTGCTAAGGAAGTCTATGAAATTCGTATTTATTTTATTTAAGGGTTTTGTTTACTTAATAAAACATAATACAAAAGTTATTAACAAAATGCATATAATTATGTATACTTCAGTTATAATAGAAATAAATTATAAAAAATATATTAATAATCGTTTTTGAAATTTAACAAATAATATAAAATATGTTAAGATTATTTTATTATTTAATTTAAATTTTAAAATATATTAAACCCCGCTTTTTGTCTGTTTAATGAAACATATTTATTTAAATATAGTTAACTTCCTTGTATCTGAAATTAACTTAAATAGATTTTATTCAAATACTTTTTCAATTTTCTATTAGTTTAATATCTTTTTTATTTGATAAATTATTATAAATATATACAAATTAGTTTAAGCATATTTTGTGCATATTAAATCTCTTATAAGTTTATAAATAATGTCAAATATATTCAAATTAGTTTAAGCATATGCATATTTGTTGTCAACATTACTTATTTAATTGTATATCCGTTTTAAATGATTTTCATTTCTTTAATAATTTTAATTTATATCTTTAGATTATGTCCAAATGAATCACAATGAAACCCATGGACTTTGCCGTGACCTTGCTGATCCCACACACACACACACACACACACACACACACACACAATCCAGATTTGAAGCTAAAGATTCCCATTGATGAGGCCACATCAGAATCATCACGTCATCGCAGGTTCAAATTACATTTAATTGTTAAACATTTGCAGTTGCTGTGCAAGAAGTGGAGAAGGGGCGAAGGGGAGAAGGGAGGGAGTACTCATGATGCCTAATAGATTTTGTGCAGAAATCTGCCACAAAACGTGGCATGTTGCGGGGCTTAATTTGTAAAAGAGAGATAACATTTACACTTCAAAAAGCATGAATGCTCAACGGAGGAGGAGGTGGAGGAGGTGGAGGAGGAAGGGATGTAAGCAGCATAGGCGTGGCAGTTGCGGGTGATGGTGGTGATGATGGTCTATTCCCAAATGTAATACAATAAGTTGCAGGCTTTGCTGCGTTGCGACTAAGTGAATTTGAATCTCAATTGAATTGCGAGTCGGAGTTGGGATTGGGATTGGGCTTGCAGATGGGAGACGGAGACGAAGACGGAGTTGGGTCTGGATATGCTTTATGCCTGTCTGCGTTCACTGTGAACCCAATTATCTTTCAATAAAAAGGGGGCAAGCAAAAGTGCATCCTCAAGTTACACACATACACACACACACATGCTCTAGAAAGTTGTGTTAGCTGTTGTTGTTGTTGTTGTTGTTGTTGTAACGGATTTGTGTGTGTTTGGCAAATCCGTAAAGCCAAAACGGCAACACTTTATAGGGGGTTGCTGGCCAGTCTCCCTTTCCCTCTCACTGTCATTTCTCCGTCTCTCTCCCTGTATCTCTCCCCCTCAGCTGCTGCTGCTGTTGTTGTGTAACCTAAATCTTGCCTGCGGGCAAAACATCTTTATTAATTCATAATTCAAACGGGGCTGCAGTTTCTACGCATTTTTTTTTTTTTGATTTGACTTCAATTTTCAACAGTTTTTCCATTTTGTTGCTGTAATTTAATACGATATTCTTTTTTTTCAATTTAAATGGAACAATAGCGAATGGTAGAACTGAGTTGTTTGTTCAATTGATAAATTGCAGCGCCAATTTAGAAATTTGTCTGCTTAAATTAGTTAATAACTAGTTGCTTAGTTAGAGCAGCAGCTGCCACAACAATAATTTTGTAAAATATTTAAAAGAATTTTGATCTCGTTTCTTGCTTCTCACTTCTCTTTCCCATTCTCATTTTCATTTTCATTTTCGTCTTTGCTTTTGTTTCTAATCCGTTTGGAAAATCTCTAAATCCCCGTCGCAAGGGCAACAATAACAAAACAAGCGAAAAGCGGAAATGTTTCAATCAGTTTTTGGCTGTGCTGAGTGCTTTTGTTAATACCCTAGGCCTGAGCATGAGACTGAGCATCAGTCGGAGAGTCATGAGAATGAGCACAAGGATGAGATATTGGGATATTGTTGGGACTGTTTGGAAATTTGGAAAACCACAAAATGGGCGCAACCATTTGGCTTGGGCTCTTTAGCACGAAACTCTTGGTTTCCCAGAGCAGCCACAACAGCCACGCCTTCAATTTGCTAAACGCAAACGCCTTTTGTTAGCCCCTGACAAAGCCCCGCACAAAGATAGACAGTTACATAGATAGATAGAGATAGCGAGACATACAGACAGTGAGTAAGAGAGGGAGAGAGAGAGAGAGGCATCTCTTTGCCTTTTCAATGGTTTTATGAATTACGCATCGACGCCTCAATGCCTGCTCCCTTGTTTGTATCTTCATCTTGTGCATCTCCAACTCTGCGCACCTTTCGTCCTGCCAAATGTATCTCAAACTGAATCTGACTCCTTGTCGCTGTCGCTGTAGCTGGGCTAAATCTCATTAGACGTGACAACAATAACGTTTTGTTGCTCATCTTTCACTTGGTTATCCCGATGATGCTCAATGACAATTAACACAAGTGTCGAATTATTTGTAACCAAATGCCAACGCCTTCAGCTTCGTGCTTGACTACGCCTCTGCGTAAGCTTGAGACTACCTTCTACTCCCACTTCCTTTACTTTATCTCCTCCTCCTCCCTCTCCTTAACCTCCTCCTCCTCCTCCTCCTGCTGCTAAAGGGTTTAGTCTGGCATGTGTAAAGTGTTTGTCTTGCGCATTTAACGCTGCAAATATTGTGACAAAGCTAAAAGTTTCTTCAATTTGTCACGCCAAATTATCATAATAATGCTCCACCCGCTCCCTTCGGCTTTCTCCCCCTCCCCGCCCCCACTGCTCACCCACACTTGGCTGATGTTTCTTTCCTTTTCTATTGATTCTACGCCCTGTTGACCGCCAGTTCAACAATTGTTGGCACAGATGCGTCTGGGGCATGTTGTCTGGTTTTTTTTTTTTTTGTTTGCCCAGGGAATTTGCATTACTAACAGTTCCCCTGCTACCACCCGCCTTCCCCTCTCTCCCTCACTCTGCGGCACATTCATCCCCCCTCAAACTGTATGCAACTCTTTCCGTTTTCCGTAAAATTTATTCAAAACGCGTTTGTCTATTTACAGTACATTTACGCACTTAATGATGGGGTTCATTTGGTCTATCTTCCTCTACATCCTCCTCCACCTACTCCAACTCACGCTCCCTCCGTTGCCGGCGAAAAGTGAGCAAATGTCAGTCAAAAGATTTCAAGATGTGAGCAGCCAAATGCTTTACTTCAATATTGTGGTAAACGAGCTTTGTCTGTAAGTCCGCATCGCCCTTTAGTCAATGATAAGCTGCTGTCACAGTGGACTAAATCAAGCAAATTCAAGCAAATTAAAATATTTAATTAGTTTAGTTGTTTGATTAGAAACTTATGAAAATTCATAGAAAATTCAGCATTAAAATTTAAAATTCTTTCAATTTCTCTGGCGCAAAAGAAGGTCATTTTTATTCTTTTAAATAGAGTTCCACTCCGGGAAAGCTCCTAAACAATATATTTTATATATTATTATTTATATATTAATTTTAATATTATATTCATATTCGTTCCATAAATTTATAAAAATATAAGTAATAACTTAAGTAAATTTAGCAAAATGTTGTGCAATTTGAAATGCATTTCAGTTTTTAGTCAATATTTAAATATTTAAAAAATATATATAAGCCGTTTATAATATAAATATTATAATATAATTGCTTTTTTATTTTATTAAGATATAAATGGAAATATTATATATTAAGGATATTTCAATCCTATATATTTCTTGTATCTTTAATTTTATTGATGTTTTTTTATTTGTTTATATATTATATATTTACCTATTTATTTATTTATTTAATGATTTATATATTTGATTATATATTTATTTATTCATCTTCTTATTTAATTTAATTTAATGAATTAAGCATTTAATTATTGTATTTATTTCATAATTTAACTATTTAGTTGTTTAAATAAGCATATTTATTCTTTGATTTACTATTCATATATCTTATTATTTTTATCAATTCTTTTATATATATATTTTCAAATTTTGTTATTTAATTTTATATATTGGATTATATATTTATTATTATTTATTAATTCATCTACTTATTTATTTGTTTAATTCAAAATATATATTTTAATTTTATTTATTTCATTACTCAGTTATTTAAATAAGTATTTATTTATTTATTCATTTATTTAGTATTCATATATTTTTTAAATTTATTTTTTAACTATTCTTTTTATATATTATTGTTAAATTTATTTATTTATTATTTCTTTAATAAATTTGAAGCTATGATTTTACATAAAAATTCTTTTTTATTTCTTTTCTTTATTTTTTAAGCGAACACTTTTTTGAGCAGTGAAATGTCAATGCATTACACTGTGCTGTCTGCTGGAGTTTGTTAAGCAACAATTGGAGCTAAAGTTGTGTGTGTGTGTGTGTGTGTGACGAGGGAGGGGGGGCGCGAAATAAATTGCGTGAACCATTTGATGGAACAAAGCAGGGTGCATAAATTCAATTTTAAATAGATGTAAACCTTTTGGGCCCATGTCGTTGTCAATGTGAATGTGAATGTGAATGTGATTGTGGATGGGAATGTGGATGCTGATGTCGATGCCCGGCTTGTCATTTTGTGGTTTAACTAATTGAGTCGCCTTGTAAATATGTAAATCGGCAAAGCAGGACAATTCAAGTTAGTGCTAGCACAACGGAGGGCAGAGAGGATGGCCAACGTTAGAGGAAGGGCAACGTTAATTTGTTATAATAACAAATGAGCGACTGTTGCGACAGACTGTTTGTTGTTTTAGCTGTTGTTTGCCACCGAATGTGGCTGCAACACGCAGCTGACAAGCTGCGAAAAAGCTAATTAAAATGTATGTGAATCATCGAATGTAATTGCAATTCTATTTATCGGCTATCGATTGCGGCATGGCAATGTAAGCAGCTGAACAGAGAGAGAGAGAGAGAGAGGGAGCTGCAGAGGGGAAACGGGGAGGAATGAGGTCAAAAGTGTCACATCATGCTTAATGATGACGATGACGTTGCGACGACGACGGCGCCGAAAAAAACAAAAACCAACAAAAAAATTGAAAGGGAAAATGCGAATGGAAAATTAACTGACAACGTGGCGTATACGCAATCTGTTAAGATTTTGACTGCGAGACGAGCGCCAGCTACTGATAATTGCAGGCGCTTTCAAGTGTTTGCCACACTGAAGCTGACTGAGAGAATGACGAACTGTTTGACTGACTGACGGACTGACAACTTCCACATGGAGCTGTGTGACTCGCTCACCTTGTAATTTGAGCCCAAAATGTAAGAAGGAAGCACTTTATGTACTTGAACAACTAGTCAGTCATCTAGGTTGTTGTTGTTGTTGTGGTTGTTGTTGTTGTGGTTGTTGTTGCATCTAATCGCGCCACAGATTAGATCACATATGCATATATTCTATATATATATATATATATATATGTATGTGTGTATATATAGAATGTGTTTTTGGGCTTTAGACAAATGTTTCCCAGGGCACTTTTCAGTTGCCCTCTCATAATGACTCTGATGATGCGTTGCATGCTGTATGCTGTATGCTGCACGTTGCACGTTGCACATTGAATGCTGCATTTGTGTGTGAGTGACAGTGACGCGTCAGTTTTGAGTTTTTGGTGGCCTGCCACAAGCGTCAGCGTCAGCGTCATCTTTATGGATGCATCTCTGTTGTGGCCTGTGTGTTATTTGCCCACAGGCACGGATATTTTCATAAGGCAGCTAAGTAAACCACTCAAGTAGGACATGTCATCGTTGGCGCCAGTGTTCAACGACGCCGGCAACTGCCGCAGTCGGTTCTTACCATTTACCATTTACCATTTTACCATTTTATGGCAAAGCCAAATGTTGCTGTTGATATTATATTCTTCTTTTTTTTTTTTTTCTGTTTTTGATGTTGTTCTTTTGCTTTTGATGTTGTTATTTCCTCTTGTTGCCGCTGCTGCTGTTGTTGCAAGCTGACTTTCTGTCTGCAGTTGCGGCTCAATGGCATTTTCAATATGTTTGCATTGCATGTATATTTTCCCAGTCAGCATTTGTTATTTGTTTACACAGAAATTGATATTTTATTTCAAAATACGCGATAACAAAGCAAATGAAACCTTAACTTAAGTCCTACACTGAGAGAACGCGAAATGTGGCTAAAAACTGTTGAATACCAAGTCAGTTTAATGGCTTAGTTAGTTCTTCTAAAGGTCAACTAAATGTTCTACAAATTATTATTATTATTAATTATTGCTAATTTATTTACTTTTCTCTCTTATTATTTCTCGAAATAAGTCGAGTTATCTGAAGTTTTCTTTTTTCCAGTATTTCTTGGTTTTAAAACTGAAGTAATATTTGTTTAAAATAAAATGCAGCATAACAAACTATTGTTAGAAAGTTTTGTTCAAGTTAAACTGTTTTCTAGACTCATTTATTAAATATCTACGCTAAGAACTATTGGAAATTTAGACTCTGCGTGGCAAGTAGACTGTTCCAAGTTGAATCTATGCATATTCATTATATAATTCATTAATTCATTATGTTTTGATAGCAATCTCTAGAGTTTATGTAGATTAAATAGATCCAGCAACTTTAGCTTTAATGTGGAACATTTTTCAACAAGTTTGAACTGTTCTTTTCTATAAAGAATACCCAGTAAAATGCGTATATATGCTGTCTAGCTGCCTGTTCTTTAACTCCTTGTAAGATCAAGGAACAACAGCTAAACAATTGCTTATGATCATAATGACAAAGCAAATGTTATGCTCTGTAAGTTTTAGTGATTCTAAACTCTAAAACCATTGCAATTTCATATTCTTTATGCCTTTCTAAGCCATCTCAAAGTATAGTTATATTCAGAATAATCAGAAATTACATAATAATAGTAAATATTCCTTTCTATGTATTATTAATATTCTGAAATAGATTTAAAACTCAATTTAAATTGCCTACTCTCTATATTTTTCAAAGACTCTAATTGATTTGTGTTTTCATTTAAATTTCCTTTTCGATTTGTAACTCAAACTCTTTCTCTTTATGTTATTTAAGTTTTCTTTATTCAATTTCAATCCCAATTTGAATGCATTAAATGAATTAAATGTCCCAATTTTCTTTTCTTTTTCATCATGCTTTCTATATTATTTAAATATTCCGAAATCTATATTGATAATTTTGTACTATAAAATCTTAGTTCTATCTAAATTTTCCAAAATTTATTACTAAACTCAAATCAATGAAATTCCTTTTCTCTGTATTTCTTAAATATTTTTAAATCAATTTCGATCCACATTTAAAATCTTTTCTCTGTTTTTTTTTTGAAACATATCTTTTTCTCTCTCATAAACTTCAAAATATTCCTTAATTGATTTTCAACTCACTTTAAATGTAAGTAATTTAATTGAAGCTATTTAAACATTTCTAAATTAATATCAATCACAATCTCAAATTCCATTCCTTTCTCTGCTTATTATTTATATATATTTCTCTCTCTAAATATTCTCAAATTGATTTCTCTTTACATTCTCTAAATACTCGCAAATTGTTTTCACTCACAACTTCTGGCCGCCCTTGTGTTGAAATAAGAAAGCCAAGTTTGATGTTCGGTAATGATTTAAATTCTTAACTGTTTTCATTTCGTGTTTTATTGCAATCTAAATGTATACGTAAGCTCTATGATTTGCATACTTAAACTCTATTTACAATATACGTACACACACACATACACACACGCAGAAATTCGAATGAAAAACTTGTTGAAATTTCAGTTTTAGTTTCAGTTTCAATTGTTGTTTCAATTTATGTTTCAATTTCAATTTCCGTTTCAGTTTCAATTTCTAATTTCCATTTATATTTTGAATTTGAATTTGAATTTCAGTTCCCCAATTTCGAACCTCATATATGCGCTCTTTAGTATCTTAAATAACTATCTTTGAAAAGTGTGCGACATTGTTATCAATATTTCAATATATCTCCACAGGATCAGCTCAGGATCATCATATGTACTGTACTTAACTGTTATTTAGGAAAGATCTCAACGTTGGAGTTGGAGTTAGAGTTGGATGTTTGTTATTGCTTTTTTGGGGGAGATGGAGACTCCCAAACTGGTTACTTAACTAGAGTTAAAGAGTTAACTTAAGCTAGGAATTGAAACAATTTTGTTTAGCTGGGCCTTATCGTTGTGGTGCATGAGTAGGTTGGGGGGCGGGACTGGAGGCGGAGGCGGAGGTGGAGGTGGAGGCGGGGAACTGTGCAGAGAAACCCTTGGGGCAAGGCCACCTCAGACCCGCTGATATCATGTGATCTCGGGCGCAGTATGCTTCAGTTCGGGCGACGTGGAGAAGGGGCGATGCAACAGTTGTCCACTGTGATGGTAACCCGTTGTGGTGGTGGTGGTGTTGCTGCTGCTGTTGTTATTGGCTGCAACTGCTGCCGCTGCCACAGCTGCCACAGCGGTGGAGTTGAGCTTTTCGGGAGAATTGATGCGTAACTTTGGGGGCGGCGGTGGCGCCACAACGCCACATTCAACACTGTATGCAGCCGCATAGGCCGGATGGTGTAGATGTGGTGCCGCTGCAGCGCTGCCATTTAGCGTCAACGATTGTGGCAACTGCGGATGCGGCCTGATGACAATCGGCTGAATGGGAAACTGTTGCGACATCTCCTTCAGGTTGCTAAAGCTTTGCAGGTAGCATCCGGCGTTGAACAAACTGCTTGCCGCATCCAACTTAAATGGTGGCAAACAGCCAGGCAATCCACCAGCTGCACCACCACCACCACCACCAGCACCACCACCACCAGGTATACCACCACCATAGGCCGACGGCAACTGTGCGGACGTTGGCGATGGCAATGCACTGCTCAAATCCCTTGGCTTATCATCGTCCACGCTGAGACTCTCCTCGTTGGCGCCATTGGACATGCTGCCCGGACTGTGTTGCAGTTGCAAGCTGCTCGGCACCGGCGAGTGTGTGCCCAATGATATATCCGAATCGGAGCTATCCGACGGTGTTGGCGATGCTGCCCCATCAGCCCGACGGCTGCGGCAGCCCATTCCCGAATTGTTCTGGTTGTGCTGGATGCTGCAAGAGAGAAGGATGAGTATGAATTTCAATTTGTATATATATAATTAATTAAACCTAAAGTTTCGAATGATATACATATATACATATAGATAATTATTATCTTATAGAATTTATTCTACGTAGATTAATCCTGCAGTTAATTCAAGTGTTTCCACATCTCAAGAGATTGTAGAAGCTTGTATAATTCTTAATTAAATAATTAAGAGTTTCCGTAAATAATTGTGTGATATTCCATTTGAACAATTGTTAGTCCAGTGAGAAAGTTGACAGAGTTAAGTGTTAAAGTTTTGCTAACAAATTATAGATTATAGAGCTGCAAGTTTCGTATGTCTTTAATATAGATAATTCAAGTGTTTTCTCAACTTAGCAGATTCTGAAATATTGTAATATCTAATTAAATAATTATTGTTGTGCGGAAACAAGTTAGGGATATTTGAATAATTGTTGATTAAACGCGTAATATCACTTGAAAACAGAGGCTTCAGTATAATAATTCATTTGAATATTTTCTAGACAGTTCAAGAACTTCATTGACTTAGAAGATGCGATCTTATATTATCAGTTATTAAGACTCTAATTCATTCCATTTGTAGTCTCCTTGAATATCCTAAGATTTCTCAAAGTAATCTTTGAATTGTATTACTCATAAATTATAGGAAAGTCAAGCATTATCTAGGAGTCATCAATAAGCCATCGAACATTCTATAATACTGTGAGTAGTATTCCAATCAAAGCTTATAATAATCTTTAAATATTTCTCAAATCAATTCTGAATAAATACTGTTTTATAACTGAAAAGATATTGCTTTAATTGTAAAGCATCTATAAGATACTGTACAAGATTAATTTGCTCATTCAAGATGAACAAGAGAGGCAGAAAGAGGCATCTCCGACCCTATAAAGGATATATATGCTTGTGGTATTTAGATTTACCATAGCTCAATTGAGACTACTCTCTTAAAGTTGAATAAATATTTAAATATTGTTGTAAATAATATAGAAAGTTTCAGGATTTCTAAAACACAAAAAGGAGTTTCACATATTCACAATATTCAACTTTATTCAAACATAATATTCATTTTGAATTATCTTTGAAATGTTCCCCTTAATATTTCAATAGTTTTCGAAATATTTCAGTAAGCAGAACTATAAGTTTTTGAATAGATCATCTTGCCTGCCAATCCACAAATGTATGTTTAAATAGAGAGAATATTAATGATATACAGATTTATAGACACAGCACAACAATATAAATCAAACACTTAAATGTTAAATGATTAATTTAAAAGACAATTAATCAAATATTTGTTGTGAAAATCTCTCAACATTGTGAGAGACATGAACTTTCAATATTCTCAGTTATTAAATGAAATTTAGATATGAAAATTTGAAGTTCGTTTAGCATTTAGCTATGCTGTTCTATGCCAGTTGCACGGTTAATTAGTGAATGTGGCAAGGCATGTTGCATGTTGCATACTGCAGATTGTGGCATGTTTGTGTCGGTCAACACGCCCCATTTCGGGGCGGCTCATTTGTCGTTGGGCACGGCAGGCGGTACATGGTACATGGGCCATAAATCTGAGACAACTTTCACACATGCTTAAGACAAATCATCTGTGGTAAACCAAAAAAAAAAAAAAAAAAAAAAAAAAAACAAAGGTGTGCTGCCACAGATGACTTGATTGGTTTGAGGCAACTGCAACTGTCGGTGGCGGCAAGAACAAATAGAGACATCAGTTGTATGCTGAGAGTGCCACAAATACATCATCATCTGCATCACAACATGACTCCTGCACTGTCATAATTATCGGTTAGGATTCGCTCAACTTGCCGCAATTTGTTGACCCATCAGCATTAATAATGCCACAAGAGTCGTAGAGTGGAGAGTGGAGAGTGGACAGTGGAGAGAGGAGACTGGAGAGTGGAGAATGGAGAGCTGAGAGCTAAGAGAGTCAAGAGTTGAGTGTTCGGCAGTCGGCACATTCCCTTGTCCTTTGCGGCTCGTGTTGTGTGATTAATGATGTGCTTTGGGAACTGGCAACTGTGAACTGGCAACTGTGAACTGGCAACTGGCAACTGTGAACTGGGAGAACTGGGAGTCACAGCTCAGCTATAGCTGTTGGAAATGTATCTGCGGCTACCTTTTATTTTGTTGTGAGGCATGAAAATGGAATCGTTTAGCTGCCTAATGCGCCAACTTGATGGATTAACAGTTTACCACATGCTCCCCATGAACCTCATGATCCATTCCATTCTCCTGCCACAGATCTTTGACTGTCTGTTTTATTTCTTTCTATATTCGTTGACTACCCGCTGTTGAGAGTCTACCACGATTAATCGAAAGTTAGGGTCGCAAAATGGCGGATAATTTGTGAAATTGTAGCTGATTTTTTGTGTGGCAGTAGCAAATACGCTTCAATGGCGACAACTTGTGACTCCTGATGTGGCACGGGTCGCAAAGCCCAAGGCCGTCTACAGCACGCTTGGCTTGAGCCAAGTTGCAGCTGAATCTGAATCTGATATAGATTCGCATATTTTCCAAGCAATTGGCTAAACAGATCAAAGAGAGAGGAAGAAAGAGAAAGAGAGAGAGAGAGAGAGAGAGGGAGAGAGGGAGGAAGAGAGAGTGGGTGAAGCAGAAGGAGAGCCCAAAAGGGTTACTCCAATTCCAATTCACTTGGCAATCTGATACTGTGTGGCACCTAAATGAAACCGAAATGACACGTATGTAATTACCCGCGTGGACACAAGACTGAGACACAACTGACAACCACATCGATAGCGAAA
This sequence comes from Drosophila funebris, assembly GCA_018901825.1. Lineage (NCBI taxonomy): Eukaryota > Metazoa > Arthropoda > Insecta > Diptera > Drosophilidae > Drosophila > Drosophila funebris. Next base: position 1,861,283 of record JAEIFK010000346.1, on the reverse strand, counting down.
GAGTGAGAGAGTATACGAAAGAGAGAGAGAGAGAGAGAGAGAGACAGGCAGAGAACCCTTGCTTACCTCTGCTTGGTAACCTGAACCTGAGACATTGAAATGTTATAATCGGCTCATGTCAGAAGATTCATGCATGTATCTGTATATGTGTGTGTGTGTATCTATACCTCTCTCTTTCCCTCCCCTTTCTCTCCTTCTGTGTATCTGTAGATTAATTCAGCTGCAAGAGCTGCTGGTAACATGATCTGATCATAGGCCAACAACAACAAAAAAGAAGCAAAACGAACCCAACAACACAACAACAAATTCAAAAACTCTTTTCGAAACAAATCTGGCTTTAAATCGATGCCTCATCAAGGCACTGTGACATGCCCAAAGACTTTGGATCTTGTTAATAGAGCACAAGTTCTAATTCAATGTAAACGCCTATGGCATTACCGACTAGCGGTTACCCTATGTCTGCCTAACTTTGCTAACTTTTCAAATAGCAAAATTTTTAGATTTAGCAAAAAACTTCAAACGTTCATATCTTTGATAGAACTTAGTAGATTCTGTTGCAACCTGTCATTCTAAGCCTGCTTTTATGTCTTTATTGTTAGTACAGTGACATAAATATCGATTTTTTATTATTAAAATTGTTTTCAACATTTTTTTACTTTTTTTTTCTATTTATATAATTTTTGAAAATATTTTTTCACATCAATTGATATTAAAATGCAGCAATTTACATTTGATTCTGAAAAGTTAATTTTTCTTGTAAAATGTAACTTAATATTGACTTGTAAAGTTAGTAAATAACTTGAAGCAATCATAGTTTTGTCGACTCAAAACGGATTTGCAAGCGGAATATGTTAACGGTTTCAACTCTAAATGAATTCTAATTCTAGTGTTTGAAATTAGGCGTTTGTTCTATACTTTGGAAAATACCCCTTACTTTGCTCTTAGCACAAACTGTTTTCGAGATTCAACTACAAGGCGTTGTCAATAATTGTGTCATTCAAATTGAAAGTTATAAATTGTGTCAATATTTAGACAGCAGCAGCGAGAAGTGTCAAATCCCAGGGGTGTTCGTTGCTCTTAAGTGGTCCGAATAACGCTTTGGCTTCTGGGGTGGATTGGTCTAGAACGGGGGGGGATTTTGAGTTTCTCGATTTTGGATTTGTTTCCGGCGCTAAACGCAATCAACGTTTATTTTGTCGTTGTTGGCCTTTTGCGCTACGAGGATCTGTTGACAAACAGGATTTAAATTTGTTCAATTTGAATATTGTTATCTTTTGCTCAATTGCAGTCGGAAGGGGAGAACGCTGGGATGCAGTGCGTCCCTTATTTGCACAGCGCTACAGTCTCGTTATACGCATTTCACTTGTCAATGAGCAGTAGTAGACACTTTCAATGCTCAATGCTCAATGCTCAATGCTCAGACTGAGACTCAGACTCATCAACATCAACTACATCGATATCCACATCCGGTCATCATCATCATCATCATTATGAACATTATCGATGAGCTTGACTTGCTGTTCATTCTTTATTTCATTTTCATTGCTTTAATACACTTTCTACACGTTGCTGAAGTGGGCGAGGCAACTCTCCTCCAACTTCATCTTCATCTTCAGCTTCAGCTTCAACTTCAACTGCCAGCCATGTTATAGTGCATTGTATCTTGTATCTTGTATATTTTTCTCACAAGCCACCGAAACGGTAGTTGTGTTGTGCAAACATCTTCGAGTGCCTCGCCTCGTCTCGCCCCGCATCGCCTCTCCGCACCACTCCTCGCCTGGCCTGGATGGACTCTGTCGGGCCTTGCTTGGACTCTATATCTGGTATCTGGCATGGGTATGGGTACTTATCCAGCTCGAGTGTGCCTGTCCGAACGCGCAGCCAAGTGGGCACTCGGATTTGGATATTGACAATGGCTCCAGCTTCTGACTGTCTCACCTCTCCTTCCCCACAACTTACGCCTCCCCCCTCCCATCACTCACTGGGACCTTTCTTCATTAGAATTGGAATTCATTGCTGGGAAATCGATGGCAGAGCCTCTTGAGCTTTACTTTTGTCAGAGTTCACAGGGTCTCTCGTCCTTCAACTACTCACTCTCTCACTTTCTCACGTTCTTTCTCTATCTTGCTTTGCTTCTCATGGTATAAAAGGTTGAGTTAATTTCTCTAGATGCGTGTTTCATATTTTGATTGATCATTGACATTTACAACATATTTGTGTGTGTTTATTTGTTGTTGTTCTCATACAATTTTATTACACTTTTGTATCACAAACACACTAGAAACCTCTGCTTTCCTGCCCCTCTCCCCTCTCCCATCGCCATCGCCATCTCCATCTCCATTCTCATTCCCATTTCAATTGCCGTTGATTTCATTTCGTTTCGCCTCATTTCTCGTATTCTGAACTTGACAAATTGCTGCCCTTACCCCGCATTCCCCGTTGTCCGCATATTTCGTGCCATGTTCATTGACACCCGCCCACTGTGCCTCCTAATTTGGCTTCTGTTTTTCACAGAGTGGTTGTGCGTGCGTGTGTGCGTGTGTGTATGTGGGCAGATTTTTAGTGGCTATCACGAAACTCGCATTTCATTTGTGTAATTCACGCAATAAAATAATCTGAATTACACGATGTTCATCAAGTGGTGCTTCATAATTGAATGAACTCAAGTCCATAATTTGGCAATTGAATTAGCTGCTAGCAAAACTGGAAATTTCTTTTATATACTATCTATTAATTTCATTAGTTTTAACTGCGATTCCATGTAAAGTTTGCACGCTATGTGTGTGCGCACATTTAAATGAGAATTATTAAATAGTTAACTTATTAAACGGTTGACAGTTAACAATTTATACGGTTGCACCTTGTATTAGACTAATAGTAGTATTAGACTAATTTAGAAAAGTAGTAAAAGAGTAGTAGATAAATATAGAAAAGTTTTAGAAAATATAAGAAAATGATAGAAAAGTAGCATAAATTCTTAGAAACATATAGAAATGTAGTAGAAAATGTTAGAAAAGTAGTAGATATTTATAAAAAAGTAGTAGACATTTATAGAAAAGTAGTAGAAATTTATAAAAAAGTGTAGACAAGTTGTGGATAAATATAGAAAAATATAGAGAATTTTGAGAAAATATAAGAAAATGATACAAAAGTAGTAGAAAATGTTAGAAAGGTAGTAAAAATGTATAAAAAAGTAAAAATAGAACAAAAATATAGAAAAAAAAATCTTGGAATAATTTAAAAAATATTAGAAAACTATTAGATAAATTTGAGCAAAATATATTTCTATATATCTATATATGGAGTACTATCAAATCTATAGCAATCATTCACATAATAATCTCAAGAATTCATTATGAACATTAGCTTGCCACATAAATCGATTATACTATGCTTTGCTAAGCATTATTTTGGTATTACGATATGCCGCTTTAAAGCCTCATTTTCCCATAGAGTGCGCAACAGAGCATAACAAATTGTTGTTTTAACAATTCGTTGGTAACATTTTCCGCTTAATAACTTAATATCGAACCTTTCTAATGCAGTTGTTGCCGTTGCTGTTGTTGTTGTTGTTGTTGTTGTTGTTGTTGTTGTTGTTGCTGCTGTCTAGTTTTCGGTTTTGATTGATTTAAACAACCTAACATAGATAGCGTTTAAGATCATACACCAGATGCAGAGAAGCAACTGTCTGCTGTCCTTTGTGGCTGCCTTCTGCCTACTGCGTCTGCTCAAGTGCAGTAGCAAAAATGTTAACAATTTTTTCAGCACTCCAATGCTTGAAAAGTCAGCGCCTGTTATTCAGTCCGTCAGTCTGTCTGTCTGTCCACTCCGCCTCTCCCTCTCCCTCTGCCTGCCCATCACCTGGCTCTGTCTGTAAGCTTGGGTTAGAATGTCTCAGTTGCGCTCTCTCATCATTATTGCTGGCGCTGTCGATGATGTTGATGCCGCCATCGTCATTGTCTGTCAGTCTTCGGCATATGAACGGCTTTTAATTTCATATTTTTATACATATATATATATATATACATATATTTTTATATTTATTTCATCTCTTGCTTTTTGCTGCTGTTCTTGTTGCTGTTGCTGTTGTTGCTGTTGTTGTTGTCTCTCATAACTCAACTGAGTTGCCGGCAATTTCTTGTCTTGTTGTCTGCTTTAATAGCACGATGACTACACGAAGAGTCAAAGTCAAATATCCAAAAGTCGAACTAGGACTGACGACGCAACTTGCTTGCCCACTTGGAGGATTGGCGCACACACACACACACACACACACACTCGTGCTGTGACTGTAGATGGAGTTGTAATGTTGCATGTATCTTTGCTAACTTTACAAGGCGAAATAATCGCCATCATTTTAACTAATGACCTGTTCCAAAAAGGCGCTTGCCATTCTTCTGCTGCTTCTTCTTCTTCTTCTCCTTCTTTATCTTTATTATCTGCTTCTTGCTCTTCTCTTCTCCTTCGTCTACTGCTTCTACTCGTTGTTGGCGCTATTGTGCAGATTCATTCAGTTTGTGGCAAGCTCCTAACTTAATAAACACGATTCGTTCGCCTGCAAGATTTCTAAAGAATGCCAAAATGTTGTCTCGTCTCTCTCAGTCCAGGTTACTGCAAGCGTTTACCGGGTGCCGGGTAGGTGGGAACAGTGGCAAGAAGCAGAGAGGGGACGGGGGGCAACAGGTAGAAGCAACTTGAAATATTTGCGCATCTGCAGGAGCAGCGTACTTCAGTTCTTTTGGGAAGCTTACGGAGCTTTCTGCCATGTCATTCCACTTAACTTGCCATCTTTCACTTGGCCGTGGTCGCATCTCCGAGATCTGCGATCTGCGATCTGCGTTTTGTGATCTGCGATCCGCGATCCGCGATCTGCGATCTGCGCCCCGCATCGCGTATATTTTTCATTTCAACTTCGCGCGAATTGGTCGAGTTTTTAAGTTATCTTTTTTTTTGTATTGCTCCCCCTTGCTTCAACTTCTGCTTCAAGCGGTTACACCTTTCAACCGCAGGCAGCAACTTACATTGTTGTTGTTGTAAGTCTACAGCTGCTGTTGTTGCTTTGGTTGTTGCTGCTGCTGCTGTCGTCATCGTCGGCGGTCATTTTAATGTGGCCAAAAGCGACGACCGCATCAAACGGCAGAAATTGAGAACGCTTCGATGGATGCCGCCGTCATCGTCAACGTGGATTCGGCACGGATCAATGAAATGGAAATGGCACGCAAACGCCACAGCAGGGGCAACATCGCTCTCTACTACACTACCCCCCCCCCCACGCTCTGCCTTCCCTAACAGCCTTCATATTGCTGCTCCTGTGCATGATTCCCGCTTCCACTTCCACTTGGCTGAGAATAGATATCATTTTACGCTCGTTTGCTTGACGGCGCTTTCAGAGCCAACAGCTCGGATTACACACACGCACACACACACACACATATGGAGGATGGTTTGCTTCTCTAATAGCCCAACTAATGATGCAGTCAAGCGTTAGACATTAACTTACCGATTCTTGGCAGCAGCGGCACGATCCCGTTGACGTCGATTCTTAAACCAATTGCCAACTTGCGTTGGATTCAGGCCGGTGGCCTTGGCCAGCTCACGTTTCTTGGTTGGATTCGGATAGGGATCCTGTAGGTACCATTCACGCAGCAAACTTCTCGTCCGCTCCTTGAAACAGTGCGTCTTCTGTTCCCCATCCCAGATTGTGGGCGGCAGTGGAAACTTTTTGCGTACGCGATATTTGTCAACGGGGCCTGCAGTGAACATGGAGGAGTTATAGTAACAGTTGTGGTTAAAGTTAAGGTTAAATATAATGATAGAGATAAAGATAGATATAAATATGGATTGTTATAGATACAGATAAAGCTTAAAATAAAGATATAGATACAGATACAGATACAGATTTATATATTGATAAAGATATAGCCAGAAGATAACGGAGGAGGATAAAGGAGGAGGAGTTGTCGATAGAAATGTAGATTGATACGGATATTGATAAAAATATAGATAGATAAAGATGATAAATGTGGTTATAATAGATAAGATACATACAATTAGAAACATAGATAGATACAAAAGGAGACGATGATAAAGATAGCTAAAACTATGAATATATATAGATTTAGGTATAAGATAGTTGTAGAATAAGAGTCACAGAATAAGAAAGTTCACATACAGATAGACAGACGTGAACATAGTATAGATACAATGGATACCATTTTGAAGGTTGAAATTATAGGATATACAATATATATACGTAGCGAAAGATATTGAAAGAAAGCTGCTTACAGATACAGATGTATAGATTGAAATACAAATATAAACGCAAAGAAAAATACAATAATCAAGAAATATACATATCTAAATAGACTTAAAGACAGAGCTGAAGAGAAAGATAGTTACAAAAGCTGAACAACAAAATAAATGTATACAGAAATAGATCAAAATAGAGTTGCTTACTCACCCAGCGAACGACCACGCAGCTTCTCAGCCTCAATGTAATGGGCTTCCAGCCACATTGCCTGCAGTTTGCCATAGGATGCTTTAGTAAATTTATGATTTTCTATTATTGCATAGAGTTCCCTGCCAAGAGGATGAAGAACGTAACAGTTAACCAATGATGGAAATGCATTTACAAAAAAACAAAAATGTCAAGTCAATTGAGTGGACAACCCTATTTACGATGCAAAAAGAAAAACAACCCTGAAATTCTATTGAATAAACGTATTCTAAATGCCAAATGTCCTGCTGTGTTGCTGGCGTTGATAATGAATTTTGTCAACTGATTTCTTCCCTTCCGCCGGCAGCTCCTCCTTCTACTTCTACCCCTCCTCCTACTCCCCCTTGTAACGTAAGCATATGTATTTTGAAACAATTTCATAAGCATTGATTGCTGTCGTCAGTTGCTGTCGTTGACAGCCAAGCTGAGTATGTCAAATTGTTTTAATTGGAAGTCATTTATTTACCAGCTCAAAGCAATCAAATCACTTTGCCATACACGTCCGATTTGAACTTAATGTATATAGGCATTATATGCATATATGGATATAACAGACTTCTCTTATATATAGTATATTATAACATTTAAATCGCTTAAGTTTTGTGCTTTAAAATTAAAGGTAATTGATTTGCCCAATTAATGTCAACTGAAACTAGTTGCAGTTTGTTAAATATATAAACAAATAAAAATATCTAGTTGTTAATATAAAATGTAATTTAATTAAATAAATAAATATATTATTTTTATTCGTCGATATAAATGCGAAATTGAATCATTGTGCAAATTCAATAAATATTCATATATTTGATTTGCTCAGGAAAATGTTTAAATATTGTTATGCAAATGAAAAGTCGATGAGAAAACTGCATAAATATTTCATTGAGAATTCAAATTGCACAGCAAAAACCATTTAAACTATTCAAAAAGTGCAAATTCTCAGATATTTTAATACAGTGAACTTAATTTATGTAAGTCAATTGCAAATCAATAACATTTTTGCTAATAAAAATACTTTGTTTGTATAAATGTCATTAGTGCAGATTTCTCAGCAATTTGACTAGAGTTGCAACTTGGCTTAAACTGTTGTTAACCACTTGGTTAAAGATGTTGCCAGGCCCATTAGTCAACGGCCTTTTAGCCAGTTTGTCAGTGCGTCAGTTTGTCAGCTGTCATAAACAATCTATCAAACTTGATTCAGCCATAAATGAGGCTATAATGAAACGTATGATTGTTGTTGTATAGTATAGTATGTTTTATGATATCTTGGCCAAGATGGAGAGCTGAAGTGCCGACGTGTTTGTCCACTTGTTAATAACCTGATCTTGAGGCCAGTAAGTAAATAACGTATGCGCTATAGACATGTATCTATGACCAGCTAAAGTTGTTTGTCAATCATGCAGTTAATTGCATCAAGATCTATAGATCTTTGAGATCTTCCATGTGAACTGCGGGAAGATCTGCGAATCTTTGAATCTTCGAATCTGCTGAGCTTCCAGCTTCAATGAACTGTTTCCGGCAAATGCAAATGCAAATGCTTCTCTTCTTTATTTATATTTATTTGTAATTTGAGAATTTATGCAAACATTCCATAGAGAAGACGGAAGCTGTGATAGTAAGCGAGAGGAAGAGAGAGGGAGAGGATGAGAGAGGGAGGGCACACTCTTATAGAGTTCCCATTTTCATTGTTCACTCGGTGTTTTATTAATCAAAGTTTGCTTCAATTGTTTGGCCAACGAGTTCTTTAATTAGTAAATTAATGCCTTTGTTTATTAATTTAGCAGCTCATTGTGTAGTCTTATTACGTGTCCAACTCCAGAGCAGACAAAGCTTCTGGGCAAAACTATCGAATAACCAAAAGTGCCCTGTCCCACTGTCCCTAACATATTTACCCTTGTTGCCTTGGCTCGAGGTTAATCAGAGCTGTTATTTGAGATGTGCTTTTGTCTGCATTTGTTACCCAAAAAATTCATTTGGCTAAATGGCTAAATAGAGATCGAGTCGCGATCGAGATCGAGATCGAGTCGGTAGCCTACCTGAAGTTTCCCACATGATAGGCGACAACTGCCCGGGCACGTAGCACAGCCTCACAGTTGAGTATCTCATGCATGTTGGGCAATGCAACTGGCAGACTCCATAGGAAGCGGGCCAGTCTCTCTATGTCGCCCGAATCTTCAAGGGTCTTGCATACGATTTCCACTTGGGCGGCGGAGAAGGCGAGTGTCGGTACCGCCAATATTGGACTGGGTGCTATAATCTGATGATGTGTGGGCGAGAATGTCTCTGAGGGCGGCTGTTGTTTGCCCTCCGTCGGTCCAACGGCCATTTTATTCGTTGAATCCACTGTGAACAAATTCGCATACTATTCCAAACCAAAACGAAAGAATTTTGTATCGAGTACGTATGTTGTTAATGTAATTGATCACACACAGTCACAGTCACTGTCACAGTCACAGTCACTTGAAAGTATCTCTTTCGTTGTAATATATATGCATATATATCAGTTGATTAACTTGGCATATTTGCTCGCTTGGCTTATTGGGGATCACTCGCGGCGCTTTGGGGATCCTTTTCTTTATTTTGTTTTTCTTTTTTGTTGTTACTTATTATCGTTGTGGGTACCGATAGCAGCGAGGGTATTACTTCAAATGAATGCCAATGAGGCAGCTGATGATTGCGATACCCGACGACAACGACAACAACGAGAGTGCAACTGGCTGCTGCTACTGCTGCTGTTGCTGCTGCTGCTGATCCAAATCCGGATTCCGTTTGCCACTGAGACCGTGCTGGGGCGTGCTATGGATATAACCAAGAGAGAGCGACCGACCGACCGACCAACCAAACGAACAACCGAGCGCACAAAAAATACCTCAAATAATGGTCTTGTAACTGAGCTGCCTACTATGCGATGGACGACGACGACGACGACAACGACGACGGCAATGGTAACGTCGTTGGTTACGATGGCAACACGGCAACGCACAACAATGACGCGCCACAGATACAGATACTCTGGCAGCAACGGAGCCAGCAGCTAGTAGTAGCTACTGCTGCCAGCTGCCAGATACAGATACAGATACAGATATACTTCACAAATACAGATACAAAAACGAGTTGCAAACGCACACTCACACACTCACACACACACACATTTAGCTGAGTAACAGATACGGATACTGAAACACCACCATACCATGTCAGGGTACACAGGCAGAGCGACAGTGGCAGTGGCAGAGGCACAGGCAGAGGCAGAGACAGTGGCAGAGGCAGAGGCCGAGGCTGTTGGGTAGGCGTTCCTGGGCCACTAAAGTCGCAAGTCGCATTGCGCTGAGTGGCCTGCCTGGTCTAACGCTATAGTCATCTCGCTTTCGCTGCTGGCCAAACACAACATGCTCGGCTGTTACACTGTCTGTCCTGCTTGCACGGCGGCATTGCGGCTGCGGTGGTAGTCAGCCCCGGTTGCGTTTAACTGTAATGTATATAAGCCCTACACACAGACACATATGCACATATACACGCACACACACACATAAGTCTGCTATACATGCATACAGTTGCAATTGCTGGGCTGTTGTTAGAGATGGGAGAGAGGAGGGCAGCATAACAGAGCAATGGTAATGGTGATGAGTGAGAGGCAGAAGTTCGTTGATATTGATAAAGAAATCAAATAAAGCAGCAGAAACGACAACGACAACAGCAGCAACAGCAAAGCGCACAGTGGTTCAAGCACATGTTAATAATTTGCCAATCAAAGTTGACTTTATTTACATGGAAAGCGATCTATTTGTCTTATAGATTGGCTTAAAAGATGATAAACAATTTTAGAATCTCTTTAGCTGCACTCTAAATTTGTAATATTAGATGAAATATTAAATTTATAAGGATATAGATAAATAAATAAAACGATACAATGATTAGCTTATTATCTGTGCTAATGAGTTAAGGATTAATTATATGACGACAATGTATGCTAGTAGCAGAGTTAGTTTTTGATATATGATACTGAATGAAAGATCAATTCTTAATTGGTTGAGTTGAGAATATATGATTGCTTTACATAAATTAGTAGCGAATGCTTTCTTAATTTAAGCATATTTACTAATTTGATATTTGATAATAATATGCATATAAATCATATTATATATAATGTTTATTAACTTAATGATTGTCAATAAATATAGCCCATGTTGAAGGGCAGTCTGAAATTTGCAAGCTTGACTACAATTACGTAAACTGTTGCACCACGGTAGCTGCAACATATTGTATAAGTGTAGCAAAATGTTTGACATGATGTGGCCGGGTCGGCCGTGACTGCGCCTCTTCTAACGGCACCGCCGTGAAAACCCAACCCAATGCAACCCAACCTAGTCAACGTTAACCCCCCTGAATGCGAAACAGAATACAAAATACGTAGTATTACAAATTCAGGTTTCATTTTGGCAGAAGAGAAAAGTACAAAAATAAAAAAGAATATTAAAGAACTTTTGATTATGCCGTCAAATAAGGGAAATATTTACCAGCGTGGTTTGCTGCTTCATCATAGTCAACGTCAGTTCAAGACGGAGTAAGGAAAGGGCACAGCGTTGGGGGGAGGAATGAAGGGTTGGGGTGTGTATAAGAGGGGAGGATGTAATGTTCGCGCTTTGTCGGAGTGTTAACAGATTAGTTGTTTACATGCCACAAGTAAATGAGTTTTCAAATTGCCGCCATGCAGAGGCGTGCCACATGCCCATGCCTCAATCTCTGCCACAGTCTCAGCCAGTGTCCGCCGAAACACCCCGTTTCCCCGCTCTCAGCTCTCAGCTCTCAGCACACAGCTCTTATTGCCGTTGCTATACATATGTATTCGCCATTGACACGACACGACCCGATACGACGCCATAGCCATATAACCATATAGACCAGAGTCATAGCCATAGTGAGAGCCATTGCCGTATCCGTATCTTGTATCTCGCCCCGACGCTTTGTATCTGAAACCGGGTGTCGATGCAGCTGGCAGTTGCCGCTGCTTGGCTCTTGTTAAATCTGAACGATGACTTTTTGAGTAGTTGGTTGAGCATTTAGGATAATTGCATTACGATAGAGAGACAGAGAGAGAGACAGCGAGAGAGAGGCTTCGTGGCAACTACGGCTATTGATTGCGATTGTGTCACACCAACAGAATCAACACCACCAACACCAGCAACAACTGCTTGTAGATACATTCAAGTTACTCAAAGATACACGCTTAGATAGCGCACGCATTGCGCCAGCTCCCACAGCCTTCAGCCACACTTTGTATATAGTATCCATCATTATGGTATCTATCATCCATTATGCGCCATCGCGTTTGCCGTGACATCAATAAATGTTTTATTTTATATGACGGATCATTTCTAAGGGATGGCCATAGATAGACAGCGAGTTGTGGCAAAGTGCAGATCCTTTGTATACTATATACTATACTATTTACTATGTATGTTAGTAAGTGTTATCTACAAAAGTTTCTCCAAACTTTTTTTTTGTCTAAATGGCGCTTTTTTAGAGATTTAAGCCATACATATTTTACTAAATTTAAACTTCTTGCTGGTTTAATACTCTAATATTTATTTACTTGTTTATTCTTTAAACTTTTCTGGTTACTGAGTTTTTCTTTTACTGAGTTTAAGTTAAAAGATTTCTTAATTTCCCAATGAAATTCCATCTTTCTCTCCAGTTTTAAATGTAAGATTTAGCTGAAATGTATTCAAAAGGCCAATAGAACTACTAAGACTACAGTTAATATTAATTTGAAGCTCTTGTAAAGCCACATACCCATTTTACTTATTGCTGAAATTAGAGTTAAATTCAGTTGAAGCCATAAAAAAATATATAAATGAAAGAAAGCTTTCAGTTATTGAAGAGTCAATCAAATTAAATGTAAGTATTACATTCCTTACTTTAAACATTTTTAACTGATATACTACCAAAATATAAACAATATCAAATCATATCAAAGAGTATACTCTATAGCTGAGGGCTTATAATATTTTATTTTCAATTGCAGATATTAAGATGCCACTACCAACTCCATGCCAAGCTCTTCAAATACTTCAAATACAATTCGATATAATAAGCCAAAAATCAGTTGAAGTTATCCCCAATATCCATGGCCGAGTACAGTGTATGCCGCTTAAGCTATAAGTTGATTTTGGTTAACATGCAAAAAGCAATTTCAATTTCATTCAAATTGCCTAACGAACCAGCAATCATCTCTCATACTCAGCTCTCTTGTTCTTCTCGTTGATAATGATATTGTAGCTAATTCGCTGGGGGCGCTAATCAAAGTATCCAACTGCAGATGCAGATACCGGCAACTGGCAACTGGTAACTGGTTACAGTTACAGTTACCAGATAAAGCCCAAAAATATCACGCTGTCAAATTGTGTCACTGGCTCAATGAAATCATGCGCTCAGTGGTCCATTAAATGACAAAATGTGCGCTCGCGTGCCCATCGCAAACAACCACGCCCACTCCATAGTGAGAGAGAGAGTGGGAGCAAGTGAGAGGAAGGGAGCAAGAGACATGGACGAAGAGGAACATTCACAAAAGACTGAAATGTAATTAGGCCAAATGTGAGTGCGAGTATGCTGAAAATCCGTTATACTGTGTGAAATTTCATTTTGTAAAAACAATTAAAAGGCAATTAAAAGTGTTATTGCCAGCGCGCTTGGTTGAGCTTTAAAGGCTGCCATCATCTGTGGGGCAGTCTGGTGTGGCACTAACCGCAAAAAGGGCCCAAAAAGCTAGCGAACCGTTTTAATAAACTGAAAGAATAATTTTGGTTGCTTTTTCAGTATTTGGCCCGCGGCTAGAAAGTACAATTTTGGGGCACACACAATGTGGCAAGGACCTCTACATATGCCACATAGAGAGAGAGAGAGAGAGAGAGAGAGAGAGAGAGAGCTAGAGAATGAGAGACTAGAGAGAAACGTTAGATAATTCTATTTATGAGACAAAGTTATTGTTGCCTTTGAGACTCAATTTGTTTAAAATAATTTAATCTGATTTCATGTACCTGAATATTTATATGTTCTGCTGTGAGGGAAATACATTGTCTGGAAGCTCGGACTCAACATGTCAACACCCCGCACAGATACACACACACACAGATACACAGACACACCGGCACACACACTCCAAGTGGACCTCTTGAAGTCCAATTTATACGAGCATAAAAACGAAACTTGTCGTAAATATATTTTATTGTGGATTTCATTGCTGACAAAAGGGATCAAAATTCAATTTAAACGTTAGACAAATCGTTTTTCTTTGAGCCTTGGAGAACTTTGTGTTGGCTTCGTTTTACGTACACATTAAATACAGTTCGTTAGCCCTTTAAGAACTGTACAAAATGTAGAATACAAAATACGAAATACAAAAATTATTAACGAAAATGCCAACGCAAGCAGAGGCTGGTAATTAAAAGTTTTGTCGTTGCAAAATATTTAATATTTTAATTTATACGCAATTTAATAAATCGTCAAATATCAAAAACTGGACACGCCAGGCGCACTGATTGAAAATACTTGTATATCCAGGTGGACTAGGTGAGGCAGCACTCTCGACCAGCCCAATACCCTGTAGACAAGGCTTGAGCATTTCCGCTTCTATAACTTTAAAATTTATTGTGCAATTGTTATGAAATTTACATCATATTAAGATTGCAGGTAAACATATTGTTTATACTTATTGAAACGCTTGTCGATAAATTTACAGAATATAAAGATGTATGGTAAATATTCTTTTATAAATTATTATCTAAACTATAGCTTTATTATGCGATTAACTTTTGGAGTTAGGATAGACACTCAATTACAAACACTTACCTAACTTTAGCATACCCATTGGCAGCACTTGCTGCTGGGTATGAAATCAGAATAGCTTCATAAGGCGCGCCAAGGGAACGGGCAACAGAAACAAAAGCGGGACACGATCACCAATTGCTTCGATGATGATGAAAGATCGGCGCTGTGGCAAGGCATTCGATTAATTTACATCGTTCTGTTTGGGGCCGACAGACTGCGCCGGCGTTTAGAGCAGCAGTTGGAGCATTGCAGACACAGTTGGAGCATTGGAGATGGAGATGGAGTGGAAGGCTGGTCTGCAGTCACATATTTGTGTTGTTGCTGTGCTGTTGGTGCGATTGGGCTGCATTCCATAGTCATAAGGCCCCAAATGGAATGCCTTTGGGCATTAGGTTGCCCAACAATCTGAGCAATGCACGGCAAATGTATTGAGCTGCATTTAATAATTATGCCCAAGGAGAATGAGCACAACAAGAGGGATGGAGTTCAACTTAAAGTTGAAGTTGAAGTTGAAGCTGAAGCTGGACGACGAATGTGCTTGATGACTGTGTGAGCGTGTGTGTAAATGAGTGTGTGTGTTTGAGCGACGGCAAAGAACAGAGTCGCAATTTTTGGCAAGTTTTCGGCCTAATGGAAATGTCAAAGGCTCAGTGTCAGCTGCGCGCCCAGAGACGTCAGGAGACGAACATTTGGCTGGTCTTTTGGCTACTGTGCACCACTGCGCATATTAATCAGCTTCAGCCTCGGACGCAGCGACACCACCAGCAACAGCAACAGCAACAGCAGCAGCAGCACCACTAACGATTGCTTGGAACTGGCAAGTGATACGCGGTGCGAAACATGCGTGAAATCTTCTCTGCTCTGCTCTCGACAAGATTAGGTTGCAGCTGTATGTGTATGCGTGTGTATGTGTGTGTGTGGTGTGCCTGTCCAACTGGACTGCTTGCCTTCTTCTTCGTTTTGTTTTTGTCTGTCTTGCCACGCAAAAAGTGTGAAATTGTCGACTACTGCTGCAAGACGGAGTGTATAGCTTGGAGCGTGGGGCATGCAACTGACGCTGTAGCAGGTAGACAGGTAGAGTGAAGTTGTCTCTTGCCACTGCAGCTTTAATTAAGTCATTAACACCAATCACACGGGTGGACACTGCCAACAACTGCAACAATATCGAATTTGCCATTTTTGGTCAAAATTATCTGGTTGCAGTCGGGCCAACGATACTGTTGCCAATAAAATATCAATTATACGAACGCTACTCGCTACTGATGTTCGTATACCCTAGGGCATCCTCTGGGGTTTTGACTAAGGCTGGCACTTTTCCCAGGCATAACTATCCCACGGTTAACTAATGACAGCTCTACAAACAAATCGCTTTTGCATAACAAGCGCTAACTGGTTAATTACCAGTGCGATTGCTTTACACATTTCCCGTAATCAGAGTTAAATCAGTCTATAAGTCGCTTAATCGGTATCGGTGCTAAGAGACCTGATTATATACGGCATATTTCATGTAATTACAACGAGCGGCAAGCTTTCGCTCGTCATAAAGCAACAACAAAGAAACATGAGCAACAATTATAGATAGTGCCTCGCCTTCTCTCTCTCCCTCTCTCCCTCTCTCTGTCGCACTCCTCTCACGCGGTAGCGAGTGTCAATTAATGAGCGACGTCTGTCTGATCTGTCGCTCTCTCAGCTTGCCACAAAACAGAAACGTCAAACAGCGCGTCAAATGCGCAATGAGCTTAATTTGTTGTGCGCCTGCGCACACACATACTCACATACACATACGTACAGAAAAAACTAGCTGGCCATCTCGCTCGCACTCAATTGTCACTCAATCAGCCTTTTGTTTTAATAGCGGAGAAGGGGAGCAGCGACTCGCTGGGTAATTGAACGCATCGCAGCCACTTTATGTTCTTTTTTTGCGCCTGCCTTTATTTCCATACCCTGCAGTTGTAAATGCTTGGATCGGGTATAATAGGGGCGGTAAAGGTAGTGAATATACTTCAACAATAAAGATAGAAATGTATAAGGCACAATGAGCTTAACTCTTCCATTTTTCTTATTGTTCTGTGGCGGTCTGTCAATAACATCGCAGTAGGAGTCCGATAAGAATCGATAATATGTGAACAGCAATTGATCATCACTAATAATTGCTGACTAGCAATTTTAATTGATACATTAAACCGCTTTATTAAGTGATGCTAGCTAAATGCAGAGTATTTGTTAGTTCAGCACTGCAAAAGCGACTAAGTTGCGGCTCTTTTTTTTGACGTTCTATATAAATTGTTGTAACGCCTATTCGGAGCAATGTTTTGGCAAGGGGCAGCTTGAGCTGACTTGTATGTTGGTATGAGATGAGAAGGTAGCAAGGAGAGTGGGGATATTATATACATGCGCAGTCCATTGTTCTTAACATAACTCATTAAGACTGAAACTGGGCATGGGTGTTGACGTGGACGTAGGGAATGTAGTTGTGTTTGTGAATGTGAATGGGCCTAAACTGGCTGGGCCTATTAATTAGATAACTATCTTGAGAAATTGCCCATTTTCAAATAGTCGGCGAGCATTTGTGTAATTAGATTTGCTTTTCACAACATTTACGTTTTGTTGGTAGCAGACCCCGACGCGTCAGTTTGGACGTTGATTGCATTTGTCGACTGACTTGGCCCGACTCGAATAACTTGGGCGATTAATCATTGCCGGACCAACAACAACAACAACAACTGTTTTCAACTGTTGGCGACTCAAGTGTGGAAGGGAGACAGATAGCTTGACAGGAACGTGTGTTATGAAGAAGAAGAAGAAAACGCCTTGCGGTTTGTCACAATTTATGAGGTGATAATTATTCATCGCGACCCACAAAACTGTCATAATATTGTAATTAACATTAAGACTCGCAATCGCAATGAAATTAAACGCATTTCATTGCAATTGCTGCTAGGCTGTTGAACGTAACTTTCACCGGCCACTGTCCATCCTGACATCGGACCCTAATGTGCACACATCATAGTTTTGTCCTTTACTGACCAAGTTCGTTTCCTTATTTCCAGCCGTTCAAATCGAATACGGAAATGAGCCACCGCAGCCGTCATTGCCGTCAGTTCAATCGATAACATCGATGCTGACTAAGAGATAAAAAAAAATAAGTAGAGAAAACGGAGAAGTAAAATCCACAAACTAATCACCAGTAAAGGAAATGAACAACAGCCCAATGAAACCTGGCCACAGTTAAATGGTAATCCAAAGCGAAAGGCAACGAATCAAATCTAAAGAACTTGCAATACGAATCCTCTCGCATCTCGATTTCATTTGACACCATGACAAATTTCATTTAGACAAAGTCTAGACCTCTGATCACAGTTGAGATTAAAGATAAGGATTCCTGTAACTGTAACTGTAACTGCTGCAAGAACTAATTCGTCCTAAATGAGGTTTATGCAAGTCAGTAAACCAGACACTTCTGTGGGAAGGTAAGAACTGAGCTACAGATTGAAAAATAAATATTAATCCTATCTCTTTAAAATCTTAATTGATGTACATGAGGCGTACAATATCAGTGATTAGTTAATCACAGTATTTATTCAATAATTATGTACGGTATGTAAATTCCATCATAATCAGCGTTTTTGATTCGAAAATTGATCTTTGCTCCCGCCTTTTTCATAGTCAATGTATCATAATTTACTTAAAACTGAAACCATGTCCCCATCATACCTATTTAGAACTTACTATACTTCAAGCAGAGTTATATTCCTTTTCCCTACGTATTCCTTGCACAACTACTATAACTTAGTCTGAACAACAATGATATATATATCAAAAGAATAACATTTTCTGTACTTTGATAATTTTTTCATTATTACTTCCCTCACTTCCCTTAATTCTCACCGATTTTAATTCATAATTAGTATTAAAATTTTACTTGTATGACTTTTGTAATATAATTGACAGCGCTACAAAGTGGAACTTGGAACTCTGGAAAGCACCCTTATCAAATGTTTAAGGTTCCAAGAGAAACAGAGTGTTGAGGCCAACTGAGTTTTGGATTATGCTAACATTTGGCATAGTTGTAATTTGAATCTCAACATGGAACTCAACACGCAGCAAGTTGATTGGCAATGCTTCCTGCCACCTTTTTGAAGCAATTGAATGGGAATTGTGCCCTCCTAATGACATAATGGACTTTTCGCTCCATGAATTTGCCACGTTGTTGTTGCAACAGTAACTTTATTTTTTTTAATTTCATTATGCTGTACAAAGGGCGTGCCTGGAGTTGTGACCTGGCTTTTATAGACTATCCAATGGTCTCTGGGATTGGGATTGGGACTGGGATTGCGATTGCAAGGAGGAAGAGGCGCACATTGTGTGCGAAATTTCAATTTATTTGTATTGCAGAGTTTGAATAGCAGCGAACGAGCGAACGAGCGTAGAGCTAGAAATATATCTGAATTGGAATGTTACAGCAGCCGCAACATCTCAACCTCAACCACTGGCTGTGGGCAATGTTGCCACATAACGGCTTTTGTGGCATTCAGTTTCAGTTCGTCTATTCGGGGGTTGTTTGAACACTTTCTTTTGCCACAAGCTGCTGCTGCTGTTGCATGTGGAGGACGTTGTGACTCTTGGAAAAAGGGGGGAGTGGTTTGACGCCCAACCCAAGGGGCGCGACCATGCGGCGCCATTTACAATCAACTTTCAAGCAGTGGCGTAGTTCGGCTAAGTGTGTTTCCAACGGGAGGCGTAATTGGTTGATTCCCAAGGACGCTCGCCATCGGTAAGCTAAGGATTAAGTAAGAGAATGCTATATTATGAATTTTAGTTTACTATTTATACACTGATACCTTTTAATCAGTTGTATTTACAAGAATATCAACATATCCAAAGTACGCCCCTGTCCAGTTGTGTTAACTTCAATGTATCCGTTCCGTATCCCCGCTCCCTTCCCACTGCAACGAGACAGGAAGCTCACGTACTCAATGAACATATTACAAAATGCCTTCTATGGCTGTCATATGCTCATGTAACTGGCTGACAGATCTACGGAGGTGGGGAAGGGCGGAAGGGGGGCAGCAGGAGATGGAGGGAGGGTGTGCTTTGAATTCAATTTGAAGTGGGTACGAATGCTGTGAACTGATGCTGTGCCTCCACTTTCCTCTGTCTCACTCTCCCTCACCCTCACCATCTGCCTCTTCCTCTGCCTCTGCCTCTGGCTCTGGCTCTTCCTCTGCCCTTGTCCCTTTTGTCAGTTTCCGAACATGTTGAAAATCACATAATGTGTCATTTAATAATCAAGTACAATGACGACAACGGCACACAATGTGCAACAACCGGCAACCGGCAACTGGAGGAGGAGGGCAACGTAGGGCAAGGAGGAAACGTATCGGAGAGGGAGGGGAGGGGCAGAGAGACACAAAAACGAAACCAACAATATCGCCATTAGGCATAAATTGATGGGCGAGTACGAATCCCGTATGCATCCATACATACATACATATATACAACGGCCATTGGCACAATCAGACCAGGCACACACACACATGCATACACAACACACACACACACACACTCGCACATGTGCAGTACATCATATAGAACACACACACACACACACACACTTGCAATTGTACATATGAAATGAGACTGAGACTGGGAACAGATGAGCTTCTTTACCCAAAGCGCTCTCACTGTCTCTGTCTCTATCTCTGTCTCCATTTCTCTCTCTCTCTCTCTCTCTCTCTCCCACACACACTCTATACATGCGCATCCCTGCGGCGGGTTTTGTGCCTTTAGCTCTGTTTGCTTTTACCGTTCGTCGGCGAAAACAAAAAAGTTAAATAAACGTTAAATGAAAAATTCAACTCAATTGAATTCGTTAGCGTGAAATGTCGTTTCTCTCTCGTTACTTCATCTTCTCATCATCATCATTATCATGATTATCAACATCATTTGCTGTTTGTCATACGGCCATTGTTGTTGTTTTGCCTGTGAAAACGTGTTGAATGGCAGCCATTGGACAGGATACTTTTGACAGGCATTGTTAAAGCATCGCTTGGACATAATTCAGATTCTCAGATTAGATCGATTGACGAAGACAAAGCAACAGGAACAAGGAACAAGGAACACATCCTTTTCAAATGTGAGTTAAAGCGCAGCTATTTAAATTCAAATAAGCATGCGCACTGCTTGCTGTCACTCAATCGCACGCTGCAAGCAGTGTGTTCTTCCCAAAGGCATAGCACTGCTTGCTGGCACTTTGTACATTTGCTTGCACAACTTCTGTGTTTATTTGGCGATCGTGAATGAAATTTTTCATTATAAAATAAATAAATAGAAATTTAAATATATGTTTAGCAATAAATGCAAAGCTTATTTATAAAGCTGATAAGCGAAGTAATTCAGAGCTAGACAAATACACATATCTAAATCAACTTAACTAACTAACTATACACAATTTGATATGCTTTAAAGATGCATAATTTAAATATTTATATATGACTCTTAAGCTTCATTCACTTGCTCTTCTCTTTTCTTTATTAAAGGCAGCTAATTTCAAAAAGCAATTCATATTTCCAGCCCATAGTTAAGTGTATTAAGTTATAACATGTTTTTTTTATCTTTCTTCTCCACAAATTCAATTCAATTTCCTTTATATCAATTTGGCATTCCAACTATTATTGTTACATGTGTACATAGTACATATGTATATGTAACTACACTTCAATTTAAAGTAGAAATGTAACTGCAATAACAAACAATGTGTAAATACCTGTGCCTCTTACCTTTTGCCCAAAATATTTGTATGGCGTCAGATACAATTTGTTGCTGAGTAATTTTATTAGTTATAACTGAACAACGCATGACAGAGGGCAGATGGGAATAAGGGGAGGAGGGGGGAATAGTGGCAGTGGCAGGGGCAGGGGTTGTGTCTGCGGATACCTGCGGATGGACGACGCTGCAACGGAAGTTGAAAATAACCCAATGGAGCAGGTATACAATATAAGATACACATACATATATACATATATCTAAGTATATATGTATCTGTATCTATATCTATATATATACATATATTTAACGCAAGGAATGGAAAAAATAAGACAGTTTTTTGGAAAAATGGTTGATCATAATGATGATGACGGCGCAACGACGATGATATGGCACAAATGCGCGAAATGCGAATGAATAGATACATATCTACATGGCAGCATACAGATACAAATACATGCATATATATATATGTAAGTATCTTTAGCCCAGAGTATGCTGTCTGTCAACGCTGTCGCTGCTGTCGTTGCTTCTGATAATCGCTACCGTGCGGGGGCGACGGCAGAGGCACCAGACAAATTGCCATTTACACCACTTACAACAGCAGCGACGACAACGACGGCGCCGACAAGTGCCAGATACAGATACAGATACAAAGATACAAAAGATACGATACACAGCTACGACTACGGCTATGGCTACAGATACAGATACAAAGATACATTGTATATGCACAACATTCATCTAGGGTTGTCTCGCTTCGTCGCAAGTGCGGCAATTGCGCGTTGCGTGGTGGGCGTGTCGCTGCCTAGGACACACCCCTTTGCCAATGGCAGACCATACACACACACACACACATACACACATAGGCAAGCAGACACACACACACAGGCATAAGCATAGATACATAGCTTGTGCTACAGTTACAACATTGAGATACTTTGTTGCTGCTGTTGCATTGTTGTTGCCGTTGTTAACGTTGTTGCCGTTGTTGCAGCCGCAGATTTAAGAAGCTGCCGTTGACGTTTTGAATAAATTTTAATTGAATTCGCACAATGAAACTGTTTACTTAACCTGCCACTTTGCAGAGATGAGCTTCAGCGACACACACACACACACACAAACACACACAGACAAACAAACAACGCACACACATAGACACAGATACATTGTATATAACGGCAAATGCGGCATGCATGTGTGGCAAGTGGCAAGTGGCATGTGGCATATGTGCTGCCATTTAGCTCTTGGTTTAATTACAGCTACCGAGGGATTTGCGTTAACACTTGTTAAATATGCAACAGCGCCACAAGTTGGGGCAAGCTAATGAGTTGAATGTGCTCGAAACTAATTGCTAATATACATATGTATATAAGCACATGTACCTATGTGTATGTGTGCATGTGTGTATGTGCCACAGTTTGTTGCACTGCTGTCAGTTGCAAGCGGCACTTGCAACACTCTGTTAATCCACTCGCATAGCTGTAAGCCCTAAACCGTTAACGCTTTTTACAAGCGCAAATTTATGTAAGCTCAAACCGCCTTAAAATAAAACATTAAAAGCTTTATTAAAAGCGCATTTAAGTACTTACACTGTTGAGCAAACAACTGGTAACGAGCTATGTATAATTATTGTGTTTATCAAGTAAATTAATTTACATAAATAATGACAAATAAGCTAAAGCACATTTACCATTTAATATGAAATAAAGTAATAATCCATAAAAGCTCTAGTTAGTAACTACACTGGTAAACAAAAAACTGTGAACAACATAAGTATACTAAAGCAACTCTAAAGCTGACTTAAGTAACTTTAAAGCATATTTAAAATATAAAATAAAATCAAAGCTCTACACTGTTAAACAAAAAACTGGTTCAACATAAAAGATGAAAGTATTAATTGTTTAAAGTAGACTTTAGTAGCTGAATTCAGAAGCTTTAAAGCTTCTTCAGATTGAAAGTAAATTCAGTAATAAAAGCTCTTTTCAGTATCAACAAGGTGTAGTGTAATTAAGCAATAGCTAATATATAAATTAAAAAACTCAGCAAACTGAGCAAATTTAATAAAACATTTAAATGTATTAATCTAGCTTTGGGAAGCTTTAAAGCTTCAACAAAGCTTAAACTTAAGTAAAAGATTCGAGTGCTGTATCAAGTATAGCAATGTATGTTTGTATGTTAAGAATACCACTTAAATTCCGTCTCTATATGTTTCTCTCTCTCACTGCTCTCGCTATCTTTCTTTCTCTTACTCCTCTCTCTATCTTGTTCTCTCTCTCTATTTTATTGCTGATTTCCAACACCTTTCAGCAACAACAGCATCTTGTCTTATGCTTTTCATCTTGGGATGACAACTCCTATCCATTTCCATCTGCCCATGGACCGCCCCTCCCTCTCTCATCCCCTGCCCCACTCCCTTTGGCGTTTGTACTTCCGTCAGGCGAATCACGTGTCAGGTAAAATGTGTGCACAGCACTCCTTCATTAAGTTAATAACAGTTTCCCCAACACCAAAAGTACAAAGTGAAATTGCGAAAATCCGCTACACAATTTTCACTGGCGCTTTTCCCACTCCCCATCGGGTGGTGGGGGTAACTGCTGCTGCTGCTGCTGCTGTAACTGTAACTTTGTGTGGCATGCAGCGCTGTGTAATTTGCCAATGCGTTGTTGGCCTTGTGATTCTGCAACGGGTTTTGTTTGGTTTTCAATTTCAGCCGCTGCAAAAGCTTCCCGGATTGTGTTTTACATCTTGATTATCTTCCGTTTTGTTTATGCTACATAAACATGGACAGGGGACAGGGGACACGGGATACAGGACACGGGACCCAGGACAGGGGATAGAAAAGCGGAAAGTGGGTGTAAGTCAACCCCCGGGAAATGGAAATAATATTTCTATTCAAATCCATTCAAGGATAAGAAGTCAATCAGTCTTCAAAGTGCTAAGGATTTTGCACTTTGTCAAAATTCAAATTCTGTATAAATTCGAAGCCAAGCAGCTGGCCTGAAAACTTAATCCGTCAGCTGAAACAACCCCAAGACGTTACAGCTACTGCTATTGCTACTGTTACTGTTACTGTTGCTGTTTCCCCCCCCTCCAACACACACACACACACACACACACACATCCTCCCCCCATCCCAACTCACAGAGCGAAGTCAAAGGCGTCTGGTGGCACGTGGCAACACGGCAAGGGTCTGAATCAAAAAACGAAGAAGAAGCCAACACGTCATTCTTCAATTACCCTTTCGTCGGAGAGTTGGAGACGCCGAAAGATGAGAGATGTGTGCGGGAAACGGGGCATGAGGAACGGGGGACAACGGTCGCATTATCGTAATCGCATCCTAATTGCGAGAAAATTACGCCCACGTGCGGCTGTAACCTGATCAGGATCAAAGGAGCACACACAATCGATGCCATCTATTGTCAACGTTGTTTATTTTTTCCAACTTTTATACAAATATATTATGACAATTTCGCTGGACAACGCATCTGTTTGTGACTTGTGAAATAATTTAAATTTATATTAAAAATATTAAATATATATAATTAAAATTATAATAAAAAATTTACTTCTTTTTATATATCATATTTAATTATTATTAATCGAATTCAATCTTATACGTGTGCTAATACTTTTACAATTTTCTGGTTATCGCCCATGTTTCATGCGACTTACACTTTCAATAATTTAAGTATTGACAAAGTAGATAAATCATATCTAAACTAATCCAATCTTTACTTATACAATATATATTAATTGCTGTTTATCGCTTCAGTGGCTTGCGATTTAACTTTTAAATAGTTTAGCCGAATCTAGATTATTCCATTGGTGCCGGCTCCTCAGCGGCAATTAGGAAACGCCAAAGAACCGGGACAAGAATCGCGGCAACCAATTGACCCACAAAATAGGTCCAAAGACCATTGAATGATAATTGCACCACAGCGGGTGCCAAAGAACGAGCAAAGTTCAAACTGCAGCCAGAGTAAGCATGCTAAAAATTATAATAATAATAGTTATAGTTCTAAATGTAATATTTACGATCTGTATACTCACTCCAGCAAAGCATAGGCCAGCAACTATGAATCCGATGCGCAGGGATAGGGAATCATAGGCAGCCTCACTTCGTTTATCCCAAATGGCACAGAATGCGAACAATAGAAAGGAAAGGAGCAGCAGTTCGATGAATATAACCTTCCATTCATCGACATTTTGGGCAACCAAGGTTAGACAGATGTTCTTGCTGTTTTCCGGCAATGCTCCATATGCCAAACCAAAACCAGCAAATGCCCCAAGAAATTGACACAGAAAGTAGAACAACATCAGTTGCCACTCCATTACACCGACGATCGTTGCACAGACACTGACCCAGGGATTGAGATGAGCACCGCTCAGGAAGGCAAATGTATGCATTGCTGTCACATAGGAGAAGCCCCAGCCAAATGATGATTCAACGGATGATCCCGTATACTGCGATATAGTACAACCAAGCGTCATAAGCATCGCTGTACCCGTAAATTCGGCGAGTAATTTCTTGACTAACTCCATATCAAACTTGAAATTTCCCATGGTTTATAAAGGATTGTATTAAATTTCAAAATTCAAATATATAAATAAATAAAATATTTCAACTTTCTAGCTTCAGTAATATAACTCAACTGAACTTTTTCCTTAAACTGACTCAAATACAACTATTTAAGCATCAGATTTAAGAAAAGCGCCTACTATAAGTAAACAAATTTTAATTCAAATTTTAACTGATGCGACACACACGATAATACATGTCGATAAGCTGCTGCTCAGTTCAAATAACTTTTCCATAAACTGTCTCAAATAAAACAATTCAAGCATCTAAATTAAGAAATGCGCCTACTATAAGTAATCAAATTTGAATTCGAATTGTAACTGACAACACACACACGATAGTACATGTTATCGATAAACTGCTGCTCAGTTCAAATAACGACAGTGTGGCAACGTGTCAATTCGATTGCGCAATTGCAATCCAAATCGATGGTCGATCGACCACCAATCAAAACGATTTGATTTTAAATTTGAATGTTAAATTAAATAAAAATAAACATATTATCTTGGCAACTTTTATTTATATCAAATTTTACGTATATACAACTATATACGAAAATGATCTGTTACTCAGACTGATAGGAAAATTAACTCGACTAGCCAACAATTGCTATTGAAAATAATATAATAAGATTGGTAAGTGGTTATTCACCACCAGCTTCGGCCTTATCATCTTTGCCTTGAAGGTAGAGAAAACGCCAAGCAACTGCTAATAAGGCGGCAGTAACGAGAGGTACGGCCATGTAAACGTATATGTAGTCCCAATAGGATGCAGCAATTGCTGGCCACAATGAACGGAATGGATTCATGCTGGCTCCGGTATATCCTCCCTGCAAGATTGATTGATATAAGTATTGATTGAAAAGGTAGTTTTTTGAAGTGTATCTTACCCCAGCAAGACTACAAGCGGTGACTACGATTCCAATGCGCAATGATATTGTCTCTAGCATTGTCTCATTTGCAGCATTCCAGGAAGCGCACATGGCAAATACCCAAGCTCCTGTCATATAAATCTCCAGAAATATGGATTTCCACCAAGGTTTGATTGAAACTGCTGTGACACAAAATTTAATGTTCGATATATCGGGGCGAATCAGACCATAAGAAATTCCAAATCCAGCAGCTGATCCCAGAAGCTGCATAAGTATGTACAAGAAGCCATCGAGAACTTCAACGTTCTTCATAATCATGGCAGCCACCGATATGCAAGGATTTATGTGAGCACCAGACAGGATTCGGAATGCTTGAGTTGCGGCGATCACGGAACCTCCCCAGCCTAGAGCATAAGCAATGGAAGCAGTGGCCGATGAACCAACAGAACAGCCTACAAATTGAACTAGTAGGCTGGCTAGAAATTCGGCCAGCAGTTTAACAAAAAACTCTTTATCGAATTTACCCATTTTATTTAATGGATATTTTTGTCGAAAAACAAGAAACTTTCAAAATTTTGCTCAGCTTGGTTGAAATTTGTATTTCTATCTGAATTATTTTTATATTTTATTCAGCTAAGTAAATGGAACGATTTCAAAGGCTTCTATGACGGACTTTTTAAACAAAAATTAACAACTGTGAGTTTGAGCTGTTCGATAACAAACGCCGATTATTATATTCGATTACTCAGCGTATGTTGTTGCAGGGTGACCATCTCACTATATGAAGTGGCAACGCCATTGTCTGCCGCTTTTCAACACTGTCCAGACCAGGCCAGTAACAAACCAACCCCCACAAAATGGCAAACAATTCAATTTTGAATTTGGACTTCAGTCCGCAGACGTCGGTTTTGCCAAGTAAACGTGCTTCTTTAACGCGCTGTTCGTACTCTTTTTTCCATTAATCCACACACACATACCTATATCCACCTAATGCGTGTGTCGGCGCGCGGTAGCTATAAATTACAATAGAAAAAATCTCCCCCTTGCTACGTTGCTGCTACAACAAAAATCCTAATAGGCATAAGAATAATAATAATAATGATTATGTCGTTGCTCTTTGCTCTACAAGTACAACAATTACCATAATTTTTGCAGCATCGAATCGTTACATGAACTTTTAGTACTCTTAGTTCTGCTCGTTGGCGTCACAAGAGACACTTACAAGAAAAGAGAGTATAAAAACACGGCTCGGTCGGTGGTCATTCAACAACCTTTTTGGTATGATATCGATTTTCCGTTATAACGTTATACACACACTTTGACCGAGTTAACACAAATATAACGCGCCGCGCGCAAGCACACGCCCCTCTGGAAACCACAGACCATCCTCCCGCACACCCAGTCTGCAGCAAGGGTACGGGGGTGTTTGTCTTTGTCTCAATGTCTGTGTGCTGTAAGAGTGTGTGTGTGTGTTGAGAGTGTGAGTGTGACAGTGTTTGATTGGACTGTAAGCGGAGCTGTTGATGCAAAGTGAAAGTGAGCAATGTTTAATTGTTGCATATCGGGGGAATTCGCATAACTCGCATTTAGAAGCATGTTTCATTTGGCACTGATCAAATAGGGACGGACAAACATTTAAAGTAAGTAAATGTAAATGTTAAATATTATAAGCTTTTACAGAAAATGTTTGTGCAACTTTCATGCGTACACACAGAGTCATCAACTTTGAGAACGACTGTACGTGTTATAGCTCAATTAGTTCAATTTATTTTTAATCCGACTTCTGTGCAAAATCAGAATCACACAAATAAAATCGCGCATGTCGCGTATTGTGCGCTTAATTTGTAATTCACTTTTTGTTGTAGTTTGTAGTTATATTTCTATTCCTCACCTCTAGTACTCACCACTTCTCTTCTCTCTCTCTCACACACACTCTATTTGTCTCTCTTCTATGCTCCAAGCAGGGACACAATTGTAAATAGCATCATCAGAACATCAGCGATAGCAGAGGCGACAACGCAAACATTGACGTCGCAATTCTCTTAACGATCATTGAGTTGAGTTGAGGCTGTGTGCTGTGTGTGTGTGTGTGTGTGCGCGAGCTTGCATCTCTCTGTGTGTGAACTTTTCAATATGGCAGGACAAAGGCCGATGTTAGTTCAACACATGCATGCCGTGGGCACTGTTAGCTGTCTGCTGTTGTTCTTCTTGTCGCAAACGTTGGCCCAAGGTACATCCCAACAGGTGTGTCCAGAGCAAGGTGACATCTCGCCCTGCATATGCACGGTGAAGAAAAATGGTTTGGATATTTTATGCGAAACAACGGATCTGGCACATATTACAAAATCCATGGGCACATTGAAGGGCAAGAGTCCAATTATATTCTATCTGAAGCTGCGTCACAATAATCTGCCCAAGCTTCAAGGATTTGTATTTCTCGCTCTGGACATTCGCCATTTGACTATACACAACAGCAGCTTGGCCGCCATCGAGGAGAATGCACTAAGTTCGTTGGGTGCGTACACAGTTCTCCAATATATATGTATGTAATTGCAATAGTTTACAATTGACAATGCAGGCAAAGGACTTACACAGCTGGATGTTTCATTGAACCAGATGAAGACGGTGCCATCTCAGGTATTTATTAGCACTATTATAATTAGCATACATAAAAAACACTTTAAATAGATATCGAAGTGATATCGATAAGTGTAGCTATCGATTTTGGAATTCTGATTGCCAGCCATCTTCTGGCGACATTTTGAAAACATTAAGAATACAGTGAATAACAATTTAATTTTTGCAGGCGCTGCAACATTTGTATCACTTGTTAATATTGAATTTGAATCACAATAAAATCACCGTTATACATAACAATGCCTTCGAGGGACTGGACACATTGGAGATCCTAACGCTCTATGAGAATAAAATCACACAGATCGATCCCGAAGCATTCCGTGGCCTAGAGAAGTACGTAAAATCCTTAAAAGTACATTTTATCATTGATTGCAATGTATTGAATATTTAGAAAACTGAAGCGTTTAAATCTGGGTGGCAATGATCTGTCTCAAGTGCCGCAAAAGGCGCTCTCTATATTGGATACACTGAAAAAACTGGAGATACAGGAGAACAAGATACGCACCATCAGTGAAGGCGATTTTGAAGGTAATAATAAAGTTATAGTAATAATAGACAGCATCTAAGGCTTAAGAACTATTTTACAGGTCTACAGAACTTGGATTCGTTGATATTAGCACATAATATGATAACAACCGTGCCTGCGAATGTATTCTCTCACTTAATTCTACTCAACTCACTCGAATTGGAGGGCAACAAGATCAGTGTAATTGATAAGGATGCATTCAAGGGTCTAGAGGGTAAGCAGATTGAGGAATCGCAATTAAAGCTGACATAATGCCTTAATGAATTCACAGAGAATCTGCAGTATTTGCGTCTAGGCGATAATAATATTCATGCTATACCCAGTGAGGCACTGCGTCCATTGCACCGTCTACGTCATTTGGATTTGCGCAACAACAATATCAATGTATTGGCTGACGATGCGTTTACAGGCTACGGCGATTCGCTGACATTCGTTAATCTACAGAAGAATGAGTAAAGCCCGCAAAGTGCACAAATCTTTATTGGAATTGACTGTCATATTTATCAATATTATTGTTGTTATTATTATTGTTTAATTTTAGCATCAAAGTGTTGCCCAGCACATTATTTGAGAACCTCAACTCGTTGGAGACATTGAATTTGCAGAATAATAAATTGCAACGCATCCCGCAGGACACCATGGAACCGGTCATCGATACTCTACGCATAATTGACATCACTGGCAAGTCGTTGATCTTGGCTAAGCTAAGCGTGCATTTTGAAATTAATTCTAATTCTTGTATTGCATTCGTATAGATAATCCATTGAATTGCTCCTGCGAATTGACCTGGTTCCCAAAACTGCTGGAGGATCTGAAGAACAAGGACGATGAAATGTCACAGAAGAAGAAGCCACTGTGCCACATGTCGCTGGACAATCGCGAGTATTTTGTGCAAGCGATGCCCACCGAGAAGATGCACTGCGCTGGCCTCAATGTGAGTCCCTCACCCACGAGCGGCGGTCTCATGCGGATACTGCAAGTGAACATTTTGGCCCAAATAGCCATGTTTAGCGTGGCGTTTCTGAGTAGCGTTTAAAATGCTACTTTAAGCAGCATACACGCAATCGTATCAATTGCATTCACATCCGTTTTTTCCGATTAGTTATACACACACATACACACACACACACACACGCAAGTACACAGAAACACACAGACACACACACGCAAACATTTAATAGGTGGTCATGATGGATCATCATCATCAGACATAGACGAAGTGATACTTATGCCCCCACAAAAACCAAAAAATCAAATCAAAAACCCAATGAAAAAAAAAAAAAAAAAACAAAACAAAACAAAAATAACCAAAGAACTTTTGTACGCCTACAAACCTTTTTCTGTGTTGTTGTATTGTATTTTTTATTATAGATTATAGTGAATCCGTGAATTATGCAACTCTGGCAATTGTTAGACTCAGAATGCACCCAACCAAGAGCAACAACAACCAAAACAACAGCAATATCACCCGCAAGTGCCCCCATCGTTAACTGAATACTCAAATACACCCACCTTGTTGAATTGATAATTTGATGCCAATGCCATAAAAACGCGCTAAAAAGAAAAACAAACAAACAAATATTTAAAAAAAAAAAAAAAAACGATAAATCATAATTAACTAAACACAAACAAACACAAATACTCCGAACACAACAAACTATAATGCAGTAGCCCGACAAATGCTGCATAAAGAAAAAAGAAAGAAAAAACAAAAAGATTATTAGACGAATCGTTAATTGTTAACGCTTAGCCTTGCATAAGGGAACTAATCGTAATTGTAATCGTTGTAAAACGACATATTCTATTGTAGCTTAGGCTTAAGATCCACAAGAGAGATTCTTCAATGAATGCTCCGCAACGCAAACATATCTGAAAAAAATGAAAGAAACGTGAATTGTTAGTAATTAAGCGATATTATTATGATTATTATTGTAGTTCAATTAAGAATTCTGAGAGAAACTTTACATGTTTATCGTAACTATATGTAATATCTATTTATGTACCTATCTATTGTGTGTAGTATGTCGTCGTCTTATCGTCGCTGTTGTGAGATACAATCATTATAAAAGACATTGTTTGTTGTTTATTTAACTGTTTTTTGCTATTCAAGTTATTTCAACTGCAACCTAGTCGAAATTTTTGCAATATATTCTATTATTTACAAAATACATAATACATATTGCTATATACAAATCTATGTGCAACCACTTTAAATATTTACAAAACGATAATAAGAAAAAAAAAGAAAATTGTACGCGTTCAAACGAGAAAAGAACAAAACATTTGCATCAATCAACAAGAACTGATTATGGAATAAGTAGTTTGTACTCTTTATATGCAAGATTCGAGAAGAATGAAAGGAAGGCTAGAAAGAAGAAGAGCAAGAAGCGGACACTTTGTTGTCCCGCATATACACATACATATCAATTATTGTATACATAATAATCGTTATATATATATATATATAATGTAATATCGCAACATATCAAGAGATGTCCAATTATAATTGGTTCACTCGTAAAACAAAACTCACAAATTTGATAGAGACCACACTAAAAATACAATTTTTGAAATTGTTTTTTTTTATATATATAATTGTATATGTATGTTTCTATGTATGTACCTCTATTGAATTGTATTTTAACTAAGTTATAGGCTATTTATATTTACATTTACCTTAACATTTATATATTTGAACATTTTTATTAACGTTTTACACGTCTTTTGTCATTCGGCCGCTCGCCAGATTGGTTGGGTCAGTTAACCACTGGCGAGCTTCCGAATCGGAATGACGAATCCATTGAAAAACCAGAAAAATATTTCCAAAAGAATACGCTGTAAACCAACTCGGGTCAGTTTTGGCATTAGCTGTTCTTTTTCAAATATTATAAAGACGAAACAATCCATGAGCCAATTCAGTTGTAAAATGCTTCGTTGTAGAAGTCAAAGTGTGTGAGGCATTGTTTGCCATACAGACTATGTTTTCTCAATCGAATCACTTGCGAATAATACAGAATAAAGAATCATATTGGTTACTAACACAACATTCAATTGGTTTATTAGTCACATGGCTTTAAAGTACAACGTCTTTGGCAGTGGGAAACCATTAAAGGCACTGGCAATGGGCACAGTGTACGCTCCCATGTTTGGAAAACCAATCAAATCGCCTCTGTTCAAGTTGGGTAAACGTAGATCTTCAGATATCTACAAAAGGAATTTCAATTTAAGTTCTATAACTGTAAACAAGTTAAATTGTAGAACTTACCTTATCCAACGCATCGCAGCTGGGACCCCAAATCAAGCTCCTGAATGTGGGCAAGTTCTCAGCACCATCCTAAGATACATTTAGGCTTGTTATAAGTAAAAGAAAAGTTAGACTTTGTTGTTTACCAAATAATGCTGCGCTGTGACCGTTTGATGATCGTAGAGTATACAGTTGAAGGAACCATAGACACCATCGTTCAAATAGTACATGATCGTGTGCAGTTTTCCTGCTGCATTCCGCACCTCACGCTTGGCATGGATCTTGCAGACAAGGGTATATGCGGCTGCCACAAAGAAGCGTCCAGGTTCAGCTATAATCTCCACACGTTCATCGGCAAAATGCTTGTCCACTGCCTTATTCACAATGCCAGCTATCTGTAATTACATTTTTAAATTATTTAGTTACTTTATTTAGCTCACTCTACTTACCTTTGCGAACTGCACATCATCGCTGCCTGGAAAGCCGCCTCCAATGTCTAACAGCTTTAGATCGTAGCCCAGGAGTTCGCCAAATTTGAATATATTCTTGGCCTTCTTGATGGCACGATCGTAGGCCTCGAATTCACTGCAGCCGGAGCCTACATGAAAGCTAGTTCCAGTTACCTGGAAAGGCAGATTTAGATACGATATATAGTATATATATGTATCACTTATGTATATATAATCCCCCTCTGACTCACAGTCAAGTTTAAAGCTTTGGCTAGCAGCATCAAAGCCGAAGCATCGATGTCCGCATCGCAACCGAATTTATCGCCCAACGGGCACTGAGCGGCCTTTGCCTCGCATTTAAAGCGAACAATCAGGCTGGAAAATGAATGAAAAGATTAGAAAGTGTCACAACTGATTAGAGCAAATACATACTTTGAATTGGGATAGTGTTTGTATAGTTTGTAAATCTCAAATTCGTTGTCCACCGTTCCCTTGACTACATGATGCTGGCGAGCGTAATCCAGATGACTGACGGGGCGACAGGGATTGGCAAAGATAATCCGATCAGGCGAAACATCACAGTCCAAAACCTAATAAGAGAAATATCAATAAAATAGTAAGTAAAGAAAGCTAATTTCAGTAGATTTACGCACCAGTTTAAGTTCATTTTTGGAGGCACAATCGAAGCCTGCGCCCAGTGTGGCCAAAGTTTGGACAATAATGGGATCATCATTGCACTTGACGGCATAGTAGGGTTTGATGCGTGGCAAGTGTTGATGCCACAATTGGAACTTACGCTCCACGCTGGACAGATCACATATATTTAATGCCTCATCGCAAGCCTCCAGCTGTGCGTCTGCTATAACCTGTCGTACATTGAGCACTTGCTCATAGTAATTGATTTTATTTGTCGACATCTTTACGTGCGCGACGTTCAACGATTACTGATTAACTAGTCGGTCCCTTGAGTTGGTGATTTTGCCATTGTTTCCGTTATCAGTTGAAACATTTTCGAATCTCAACAGACTTGCAATGCATTTAAAAATGTAACGTGCGCGTGTCCAGACGAATGTCCATCTGTATTATCTATGAATGGGAAGGGGGAAGGGAACAATGCGCCTCTAATTAGCGGCGAAAGGTCAAGGGGCGAATATGCCACGTATGCTATGTAATTAATTGTGTTTGCCACATACGTACGTGCCACGGAAATTATTTACAACCTACAATATTTGGGATCGTAAATAATTTTAATGCGTCGAGCATGTAAAATCTAATAAAATGTAAATTTTCCAAAGAGAACTTCAAAATGCGCATAATTGACACACTTCAGGGTTACACGCACTTCAACTTGCATGTGCATTTATGCATTTCAATAAACTGCCCCAGGGCTGGACAACTGGCAATAACCATAAAAATGCTTGTGAAGTGATTGTAGAAGGGGGAGGATTGCCATTTCACGGAGGGGTGACTGGGGTGACACTTGTCCATGGGCAATCGACCGCCCTCAATGGGCAATTATAAATTAAAATCAAACTATTGAAATTGAAACCGATATCGCAATTGACAATTCTCAATGTTATCGATCAATCGTTAATTAGTGGCAACTCACCCTTTAACCAGGTAACGGTAACGGCAATGGCAATGGCAATGGCAAACGGCAACGGTTAAATAAAAAATTGTCAGCTGTCAAAAAGTTATTGAGCGATTGACAAAAATGCATCAAGTCACGCCGCTGATCGGAAAATGTGGAAATTCTGAAAACTCATTCTCAATTCCATTTCCATTGGCATTGGCATTGCAATCAAATATCATTTTTGTCTGCCCAGCCCAATTTGCTGCGAGTGTCATCATTCATTCATTCGCACATTCAAACATTCATTCGTTCTCATCCAAGTGTGCGTACACTTTTTGAGTGCTCACATGTCCTGGCCCATGTCCTTGCTCTCACTTCGCGGCGCACTTCAATTTGAGTGATGTGACAAATGTGTGTTACAAGCCGCAAAGTGCTTCAACTGTTTCAGTTCTCGCCATCGTATTTGCCGCATCAAGTGGCACACAACTTAAAATTTACCGTTGTCAAATTGTAAAACTGGTTTTGCTAAATTTACACTAAAATGCATTTAAATCATTTTGTAATAAGCCCACGAAATTCAAATTCAAATGCAAATGTCATTAATTATTTGTAGTCCCTTTTTTCCTCCAGTCACACTCTGTTCCCATTAGGTCTATATGTACTGCTTTCAGCAACCAATTCTTCCCTCCAAATTGCTGTTAAAACTTGAATCTGCCACAACAGCATAACAAATGTCGCCTCTGCCATATAATTATCAGTCTATGTCAGGTGAAAAGTTCACAGAGCTATTAGACGAACAACACATTTACATAAACGTATAGAAATTTATTTAAATTGAATAATAACTAATTACTTAAACACAATTTAGATAGATAGCTCGATTGAGCTTTAATTGAAAATCGCATCACATTTGATTATAGATATGGGAGTATATAATTTATATTACTATATATATATATATATTAATAGCTATTAATCAGAACTAAACAACAACTCTCTGTGAAAACTGAGAAGATTTAAATATTCCATATTGTTACATAGTAATATAGTGATATATAAGATAAATATAAATATACTGCAATATTTGATTATTGTTTTGTATATTAATCTCTGTGAAAACTGAGAAGATTTAAATATTCCATATTGTTACATAGTAATATAGTGATATATAAGATAAATATAAATATACTGCAATATTTGATTATTGTTTTGTATATTAATATCTTAATATATTATATTAAACTATCAATAATAATAACATAAATATCAATAGTTGAGTTACTTTTCTCTTAGTATTTTGTCTTAAACATGTTGAGAATAAGTTACTGAATTCCCTTTCTAAAAACTATTTAAATATTAGAAAGAACAGAACTTCAAGCTGTAAGAAGAGTTATATAATTGCTTAACTTTGCTAACATAATTTATTTATATTTAAGCAAAAAGATTTAAAGTTGCTAAACAATATTAAAGACATTGTCGACCTCATAAGTTGCTCGAGGGAGTGTGTCACCATCAATTAAAACACTTTGATTTACAGCGGCAAATTGGCGCCTGGCCATAATAAAAAGAGGCAAAGCTGAGAGAGAGAGAGAGCGAGAGACAAAGAGAAATAGTGAGCAAGAGAGAGGGGAAGTGTGTGGTTTAATGGGCAGACAACAGTCACATTACCACATTAGCATATTTCGTAGAGAGACTTGCTAACAGCACTTGCACCCTCAAGGGTCCACTCGAGTTGTACACACACACACACTCACACACACACAGGCACACACACAGGCACAGGCACCCATTAAGCATGCCAAATCTGCGCTCCGAGAATCGTTGAATCGGCGACCCTTTTAGGGAGATTATACAGTTAGTGCGCCGGTGCCGACGAAGCCGTCGGGTGCTCAGCTCGTTTTTGGCACTTGCAATTCCTGGCATGAGTCATGCCACATTCCGTATCCTTGCACCACCTGCCGCCGCCGACGCAACGGCGTCGTCTGGACTTAGAATCAAGTTTCTATTTTGTTCTCTCTAATTTGAAAATTCAGTGTGGTTTTGTTAGGCCGACGGAGCTGCAGCAGCCGCAGTAGCAGCAGCCGCAGTTTCAGTCGCAGTCGCAGTCGCAATGCCTAAGCCATTATAATAACAACAACAATAACAACAACAACAACAAGCAACAATAGCAACAACAGTCACAGCTACAACAATCACAACAACAACAACAACACACAACAATAGCCAACAAATTCTTAGGCACTGACATGTCCCATTTGCTGAGGCGCACCAAGAAATCCTGTCTCAAGGTGAGTGGTGCTTGCTTGGGTGGTGCTTGGTTGGGTGGTGCGTGCTTGCGTGGTGCAATCAATAAAAAATCGATGCCGGCGTGTGGCGCTGACCTTTTTGGTGTGTGTGTGTGCGTGTGTGTGGCAAGTGTGGCAACTTATAATTAGAAACAAAAGTTAGCAAACTACAGCAAATATTTAAACAAGTTTCCCCTGATGTTAAGTTGTTATTTCTATTTATTTATAACTATTAATTGAAATATTTGCAAAATATAAAGCTACTTTCAAACAAAAAGCATAAATGATCAGTGCGATAGATAGTGCAATTGATGGATTGATTATAATAGATTAATTTTGATTAGGTTGATTAAGATATCTTGTTGAGCTTTTTCAGAGAATAACCAAGGCAAAATATGGACTGATGGTTGCTATGTTATATTCAATTCAATTTAAACCAGCTCAAATCAGTTAATATAAAGTGATACCAAGTAATCAATAAGATATCTCAAGAAACAACTAAACGATTGCTTTAGACTGGTAGTTCCTATGACAGCTATATGTTATAGTAATCCAAATCGAATGATGCCGACATAAGATAGAGCTGTTGCTTCACAACAGTCAACAGTCTAATCAGAAATATCTATATATATATATATAGTCTCCTTCAATGCGTTACATATGCCATGCCCAACTCATAATACCCGCTGTCAGTGTATAATAAGAACTCTTATTACGCATTAGCATTTCATATAGAAATTTGCCATATTTTGTTGCAGTTGCTGCGCAAAATTTCTACATCAAAGCAACTGTTTGTGCAGCGTCTGGACGAGGATGAGGAGGATGAAGATGAGGATGTGCATGTGGCGGAAGAGCAGGTGCAGGTGGAGGTGGAGAAGAAGACCGAGCAGCTCAACGATAAGCAATATAGCAGCAGCAACAACAAACCAGAAACATCCGTCCAATGTTTGGAATACGCCAGCGAGGCAGCAATACTTGAGCAGGAGGAACAGCAGCAGCAGCAGGAACAGCAGCAGCAGCAGGAACAGCAGGAGCAGCAGGAGATGGAGCAACTGCAGCAGCCGGAGGAGTCCATTCATATACAATTCGATTTAATGCAGTACAAAGAGAATGTTAGATATTTGCGACACACGCCCTCCAACTCCAGTCTGGATCTGCAATTGGAGCAGCAGCAACAGCAGCAGCAACAACAACAGTTGCAACTGCGTGAAGTGGCAGCCCACACGTTGCCCACACAGCGTGCCACATGCAGCGTCAGCGTTGGCTCCCAATTCGATGGCCACTATCACAATGTGATCATCATGGAGCAGCCGCCCAATGAGAATTATCCCATTGTCAAATGGGATATCAATGGCAATTCGCTGGATGAGGAGCACTTTGATCTACGGCAACATTGGGATGCGTTCGACCATCGTTGGCGGCAGCTGCAGTCGCTGCAGATGTCGGGCAAGCGACTTGGC
The DNA here is from genome assembly GCA_018901825.1 of Drosophila funebris. Taxonomy (NCBI): domain Eukaryota; kingdom Metazoa; phylum Arthropoda; class Insecta; order Diptera; family Drosophilidae; genus Drosophila; species Drosophila funebris. Next base: position 1,822,571 of record JAEIFK010000346.1, on the reverse strand, counting down.
AGCGGACACTCGCAGCAGTCGCAAAGATCGAGTCATCATTCCAGCAACTGCACGCTAGAGACTTGGATCGATGATGCCGAGCTGGGAATATGTGATGAAACGCAGAATTTACTGCAAACCAACCACAACCACAACAACAACTGTAATCAATGCCTTAAGAGTTTCTGAACATTTGCAACAGCAGCAACAACAAAATTTGTATTTTATGCGAAAAAAACCTCAAAACAAAATGTTTAACGTAATCAAATAATCGAAATTTTCTGTATGCCCTGTACTCTGTTAGTTTTGTAAGAGAAATTTCCATTTATTTTGAGAATTATACGGTCTACTTTGAGCGTTCTCTTTTATTTGTTGGCCTCGCCTCCCACTCAAGGTGGGATTATGATCGACGGGCAATTTTCATTATTTGAAAATTGGTAACAAAAACCCCATTAAAAAAACAACAACAAACCTTACGCTGCCTCGATATGCATTAAATGCACTTCAAACGATTTGGTCTGCGCTTTTTTTTGTTGTTTGTAGTTGCTGCCCTATAGTTGTCGTATAGCCCTATAGAGTCGGCAGAGAGGCCAATGTTAAAGCTAGACGGTCGCACGACCCGCACGTGCTGAACATGCGTGAGAATCGAGGAACCTTTGGCTTTCCCACGAGCCATTTCTCACTGTCGCTTGACTTAAGGGTGAGCTGCCGTTTGGGGGTGAGTTATTGCCACAACACGGTGTTCTACCACGCGTCGGACAACAACAACAGCAACATGAACAATTTTATCGCTCATCCACTCGGGTAGATGTCCATGTCCATGTCCATGTCCTTGTTGCTTGCCACTTTCTACTTGCAACTTGCCGCGACTTTTGTAACCTGAGCGACAACATTTTGCCGCAGCACATTAAAACCACTTTTCTTAATTTTTATTTGGAATTTGAATTTGAAATTGATATCAAGTGCAGATTAAGCATACGCCGCGTTATACATTTGCTTAATTGCAAAATTCTTAAAATCCGCCATTTATGATTACTATTAATATTATTACTATTTATTTTATTTATATAAAATAAATCTGTGTTTTCTTAATTGTTTTTCACTTGTTTAATATAATTTAATATATTTATATTTAGCTTTATTCATAGCATTACTGTGGTGCCTTTAAACTGTTTGACTATCTGGACTTGCACTTGAATTTATTATCATTAACAATAACATGTTTTACTTGCTTTTTACCTATAACGTTTATAAACATTTTTCTATGCATTCTATGCACATTTTTAATTAATAAATAAATATATAATAAATTGACATTTGCAGCCTGCATAAATCTCTACTAATAAGGCAAACAAATACTTAAAAATTAATACAAATATAAAATTTATATAAATAATTTGAAGTGAATAAAAGGTGTAAGTTTAATAATTATTATTTAACTTTTGTAAAATATCATATATTATTTTAAAAACAGTTTGTATTAAAATTAAACACATTTGTTCTTATACACAATGCTTCTTGAGAAATACACGAACTTTTCTTGGTTTTCACGTACTTTTATTATTTTTAACTGCTTTTCCGAGCTTATATTAATTTAATTGTATAATTATATACAAATATAATTCATATAAATAGCTGTATGGATGCCGCATAGTTAATAATAATAATATTAATTTTCTCTATATTCAAAGCAAAACTGCAAGTAATATTAGTTTATTAAAAAAATTAATAAATTATGTATTTATAATTATATTAAAGAATTTGTATATTTATTATAATTATGTTAAAGAGTTATCTATTATTAATATTATTATTAACATTATTATAAATGTATGCATAGTTTTTTTATTTATTTATTTAAAGTGCAATTTATTTGATTAATTTACATAAGCATGTATTTATTTATTGGAAGAATTGAAGGAATAATTAAATAAATAATAAATTGAATAAATTTAAATAATTTTCTTATGTCATTTTACTTTTAAATGATTAATAATAGAATATATAATTATAAAGAAATTACATTACATAATATTTTCTAATACCAATTGAAAGTTGCCCGCAGCGTAGGTCAGAGGTCAGAGGTCAATGTCGCGACGCTGCAACGTTGCGGCACCTGCTCCATAACCTTGAAGAGACTTCGTCCACTGACCTAGAAACGAGGCTCACACCAGGCACAATGAGAGCAAACAGGGGGAGTGGGGGGCGTGGCACTTGTTGGAGCCGCATGCCGCACACGAGCCGGCGGCAAGAGCGACGTTGGTCGCGTGCTCCAGTTTCCAGGGCCTAGCCAAACATGCGGCAACAAGTCAACGCGGCCCACCAACGTACAACAGCAGCAACAACAACAAAAAGACAATGCGACAAGCGGTGGCAAGCTGCGACAAGCGGCTGTCGATGATGCCACAGGCAGTGGCAAGATACAAGATACAATCGACATCGATGACAGTAGGTTGGTCTAATAATAATAATCATTGAGGTATTTGATTTGCATGGCAACAAGATGTTGCAAGTGTGCGAGTGTGTCGTCCAACTGACTTGCCTCCTTGTCGCACCCAGCTGTGGCAAGTGCTCAGTTCTTGTTGTTCATTTGTTGGTCAGGTCGCTCTCTCTCTCTCTCTCTCTCTCTCTCACTCGCTCTCTCTCTCTCTCTCTCACTCTCTCTGTGGCAGGCTATGATCAGCAGCGCAGCAGTTTGTGGCATGAACTGTTTGCTACCCCCCAGCTAGGCGTAGCGTCGTTGTGGCACGCGTTCAACACTGCAAAAGAGGGTGGTTGCTGCTGCATCTTATTGGACCGTTGCTGCTGCTGCCGCTGCCGGCGGCAAACAAAAAGGGGTTGAGGGGAGTTGAGAGGTTGGACAAACGGCGGCCAGAACGTCCGCTTGTCGTGTGCTTTGAAATCAGTCGAACGTCGTTCGCGCACACGATAAGTCACGTGCTCCAGATCTCGCGTAGCAAGTTCAACATTTTGTGTGGCAAGTTCAGTGATAACAGCGCAAAAGAGAAACACACACAGAAGCACAAAGACTAACCTAACCAATTACAATTAAAGTGAAATCAACTTGAACTTGAATCAAAAGAATATGGAGCACAACATGCACGTGCAACATGCGCCGCCAACATTGCATCATTGGGGCTATGGCGCCGCCGCAACGGCCATGCCGGCAACGCCGCAAGGTCATTGGGTGCCGCCGCCACAGAGTCACAGCCATCAGAGCCATCAGAGTCATCAGAGCCATCAGAGCCATCACTCGCACAACAGTCTGAAGCGTGCGCTCTCCGAGAGCGATTGTGATGAACTCTACTCCGAGGAGTCTTCCAAAGAACAGTGCGTATACTTAATGTGCTACTTAATGTGTTAACATCTTTGTTCTACAACGAATTCTAATTCTTCTGCTTCTCCTTTTTCTTGTGCTATAGAATCTCACCTAGTGAACCCGGCAGCTGTCAACTGATGAGCCGCAAGAAGCGTCGTGGCGTCATCGAGAAGAAACGTCGCGATCGCATCAATTCTTCGCTCACCGAACTCAAGCGTCTTGTGCCCTCGGCCTATGAGAAACAAGGATCTGCCAAGCTGGAGAAGGCAGAGATCCTGCAACTGACCGTCGAGCATCTGAAGAGTCTACAATCAAAAAGTAAGTGCATGTTTTGTAGATCGAAGATTTAAGTGATATAGAAGAATATATATAGAGGGAGTTAAGGAAAGGCTATGATTATGATTAAGATTCATATGAAAGACTTACAGATTTATTATTATCAGCATCAGATCTAAAGATTTATTAACCATTTGATAGATATAGAATAATATATGTGCATTATGATGATTATGATTATAAATCACAAGAAAGATCTAACGATTTCAACAATTATTATAGAGAGAGTAGAGACAGAATTATGATTATAAATTATATGAAAGACTTACAGATTTATTGCTAACGGTATTTGATTGATAGAGAAGAATATATAGAGAGAGTATACGAAGACTTATAATTATAATTATGATTATAATAAATAAGAGAGATATAAAGAAAGAGAACAACAACAGAGTAACTATTCCCCATCTTAAGAACTAACATCTCTGAAATGTCTCTATTTAGATTTTCATTGATTCATCTTTAAATAATTCTGATTGTTAATGATAAAGAACATTTAACTATATTTTCTATAATTCCTCATGACAATATTAATAATATTTATAGTTGTATTTGCAATATACAATAGAAAAGCAATTTCCATAGACTAAAATGTCTTTAATCTTAAAGTATAGTTTTGCAGGAGATGGAAACTAAAGCAATTCAAGCAAAAAGAACATTTTGTGTTATAATTATAACATTTTTACATGTTCTACTCCAACTAATATGTCCTCCATGGTAACATTAAACTACTTTCGATCTCTACATTTAAGTATAACTTTTGCTAAAGAAACAATTTGCTTAGCTAAACTGTAGAACTCAGTTAGAACTCGTTGTGTAAGCAAACTTTTGGCAGTCACTGTTAATGCACCCCTGGGAAATTGATCGCAGCTTAAATTGCAGCAAAAATATGTGTCACATTAGCAACAACAAAGCTGGATAAACAATGCTTAACCTGTTGGGCTCAAGGGCTGGGAAAAATGCACAAAACAATTGTTACAAGTAGGGGGAAAGATTCTTGGACGAGAGAATTGAGAATTGAGAATCTCGGCACTTCCCACGCTGGGTTTTTCTGTTGCAAGGTTGCCAGCGCGATTATTTACCACCATTAACCAACATCCCACCACCCGCTTTTTTTTTAGGGCCAAGTGAGGCAAGGAATCGTTCAACCCATAACTGTAATGGGACAAGGGGGGTAGTTTTCCTTTCTGTTTGTTGTTGTAGTACATATAATAGTTTCAATGCGTGGGAAATGTATTTTTTTTTTGTTGTGTTTTATTATTTGAATTGTTATTGACTTTTTGCCTTTCCACAATTTGTCGCAATTGCAGCTTTGGACTCGTTGAACTATGATCCGCAACGTGTTGCCATGGATTATCATATCATTGGGTTTCGGGAGTGCGCGGCCGAAGTTGCCCGTTATCTGGTGACGATTGAGGGCATGGATATACAGGATCCACTGCGATTGCGATTGATGAGTCATCTGCAGTACTTTGCCCAGCAGCGTGAGATCTCTGTCAGCGGCGTCTATCAACCGAATTGTGCAGCGACGCCCTATCAGAGCTATGGCCCCGCTGGCAGTGCCAGCTCCTATGTGCCCAGCAGCAGTGCGTATCTGAATGCATCGCCACATCATGTCAGCCGGTCCAGTGTGTCGACAGCAAGCGGAGCTGGCGCTAGTGATGCACTGCCCACAGTCATTGGTCCGCTTGAGCCACGCGCCGAGGCAAGCACGCAACAGCAGCATCAGCAGCAACAACAGCAGCAACAGCAGCATCAACAACAACAACAGCCCACACAACAGCAACCACAACAACAACAGCAGGCAACACAACACTACACACAGGAGCACACTGGACACGCTGAGCAACCGCAATCCCAACAGATACCCACCTACACGGATCTGACCAACAGCCACCGCAACGAGGTGCCCGCCATCACCGCCGAGAGTCTCAGCTACAGCACAGCCCCACATCCGTATCCGGTTAGCGGCGTCGGCAGTCAGGATTACAACAATGCCACTGCTCTGCAATATGCCACAGCGAATGGCACAAAACCCTATAGACCTTGGGGTGCTGAAATGGCCTACTAATTGCAGATTCCACATCATCGGAACCCACAACATCAACAGCAACAGCAACAAGTGAAGTTTAACCCAGTTCTAGTCAGATCAAAGCCGATCATGAGTGATAGTCTTAAAAGTCTATGTGAAGCGGATCAATCGATCCTTGGCCCAAATCTCTAAATTGTATACAGTTTAAGTTTTAAGCATAAGTACAACTTTTTCGAAACTTTTTTAGAATTAAACAACTTAAGTATTTTATATGAATTTTTGTAAATAAAATTATATTTGAACTCGCAATACTTTTGGAAAATTTAATATAGTCAGGGCTTCAACACGTTATCGATTCTGCAACTAAATATTATTCATTTTCGAAAATTTTCAATATTTTCAAAAACTTCAAACTCTCATATCTTGGTTAAAATTCAATCGATTTAAATGCTGCGTCCCCAGTCACGTGTCAATTTAATCATTGCTTAAATCTCCTCAATTGATTCTATATCTGTAATTCTCTAATATAGTTTAATTTGGAAATTTTAATTTTTCAAATACTTTAAATATTCATTACTTTCTGAAAACATCACCAATACCCCAGCGGAATGTTTATTTAATCATTGTTTGAATTCTAAAATAGCTATTTATTAAAATATAACTCATTTGGAAAGTTTTACAGTTTTCGAAAAACTTCAAACTCTCATAACTTTTGAAAAACTTTACCGATTCCACAGCTGAATACCAAATTACTTTTCAATTGGTTTCTGCATTCTAATTGAAATTGAAAAATAATTAAAAGATCGTTACTCAATAGATTTCCAACTCGCAAGACACCATAAACGTAAAATATGAATGTTGAGACATACTAGAAATGATGTTATAAGCAAAGAACTCATGCTAACATCATTAACTGTTCCATTATCTGTTCAATCATGAACATATATTCATGTATATGCAAATCTTTGGTTTCAGACTCATTGAACTGGAAGACATAATCGCGACTAATAAGCTGCGGCCACTGTGCGCGACCCAAGGCTACCGCTGACCACAACCGCAACTGCAACCACAACCAGAAACCACTAAAAGCTGACCACTGACCACTGACCACATTGGTCAAACATTCGAACCCTTTGCTTATGTTACTTGGAAGGGGGAGGGGGGTCAAGCGTGTGTATTTTACGATTATGAAATTTACATATCGACAAAGCGTTAACTAAAAACAGAAAACCCAAATAAATTAGTTAAGCCGACGTTTGCAGCATTTTCTGAACATAATTAGGAACAGGCTACAAGATGCCAAGGGTAGTGAAAGCACCCTACACCCTTCCCCCCACCCACCCCTCTCCAAAGTAATAACTACAAAACAAGAAATGAGAATTTTCCAAATGAATTGTCTGGAAAAGAAACAAGAAACTTTGGAAACACCAGAGAAACGCTTAACATCAAATATTGTAAATAATTAACATTATCATGTGAAGAATCTTGAATGTAATTACTAAAAAAATTAAATGAAATCTATGTAATTAAATTGCTAATGCCAATGGAATTCAAGCAACGAATGACTTTAGTTACCAGATATGTGTAATAAGCGTTTCCGTACCAACGATACGAGTTGGGATTTTAACCACCCTTAGGAGAAGCCCTATATCATGATATATATTGTCGCTTTGGCATTGAAATGAAACAATCTTTTGCGCATTAATTTAACTTTGCCGGTTAAACATAAATGTTTTCAATATTTATGGCGTTACCAGGGCTGAAGAGTACGCTACGCTACGATGTGAGAGACCTTTAGGCTTTGACTTCCCACGCAGGCGAGTCCCAGGCAAATGCCACCCTAAAATTTATTAAAAAGTCCTCATTCAATTGTGTTGGAATCAACGAACACACACTGCTGAGGGGTGTACCAGAGATCATCGTCAACACCATCACGTAATATACACGTCAAAACTTCCAATTAGAGACAATCATTCGGCTATGGGATAGAACTTTACTCTATGTATGCGCTCTATGGGGTGGTTTTATCGTTGTCGCGATTTGCGTACAAAAACAGAAGCACAACCAGAAATTGGTTTCATTTCTTGGATTACATTCGGACAACGAACAACAACAGCAAACAAATGGAACGGGGTGTACTTCACATATGGAGTTGGACCTGCTTGGATGGTTTATTTTTATTGCGGTTCGATTCAATTAAGTGGAATATTATGTGATTTTTTGAAGGGATTCTCGTGTTATTTCCATATTGGCACATATCGCACTCTTAATCGATTTTGGCACTTGTTTGCCAACATTGTGCATTGTCTATTTATGAAAATACACATAGTACATATGCATATTGGGAACAGCAGCTGGCCAGGTCCTTAAATATGCACATGTGATGCTAAATAACGTGTCCTCTTTGTGTCGTTTTATATGGTGCATGACGTAAACGCTTCGTTGACTCTTTGTGCAGTTGCCTAATCGTTATTAATGTACACAATCATTGTATTTCCGCGGCGATCTCTGAAATATTCAAAATTATTATCAGAATGCAGCACATTTCCCGTAATCTGTAAGCACATACGCACACATAAACGCACATGCTGTGTGCTCACTTGAATTCGATAATCAGATCACACACACGCACACATATGTACATCAATAAGCTAGAGAAGAGAGCAGAGCACATCGAGAGAATTTCGATACTTTTGTTTGGTTATCGCTGTGAACGAGCATGAAAATTGTTTTGATTATTTTGTAGAGTATTTGTTCAAATTTTAATGCACATATGTTATTTCACTTGTCGGTCGTTACACATTTTATTAGTTGTTAATTAAGCGACCCGCGCACATTTCACCTGCCCCAACAACAAAGTCACACTGTGATGTAATGCGACTTGTTTGCTGTGGCGAGTTTGACAAAGATGTGAAGTGAACGTTGCGCGGTCAACATAAATGTGGGCTAAGAAATTGTCGCCGACGTTGACGCTGGGCCACGAAGTTATCAAGATGTGTACACGATGCAGCTGCACACGGCGTAAGAACAACACAATGGATACATATAATTTTGTTTTAACTTATTTTATATTTTTCAATGTTCAACAAATTTACACACGCAAACACACACACACGCACAGCCACACATATGTGGGTATTAATGCCAAGGCACTTGGTTGCCAATGGTGCCCTTCTTGTAGAACTTGGCAGTTGCCGAGGCTGTAGTAGCCAGCGTAGGTGTTGTCGGATTGGGTTCATATGTTGGCCCGCTGCCCTCTGCCTTTAGCACCGCAGCGCATTTCCATTGCCGTGTGTAGTTCATTCGCCAAATGCGAACGCAGCCATCGTCGCCCGTTGAGATGAGCATGGTAGCAAGCATATTCCAGCAGACACGCCAGACGGGGCAATTGTGCTCGCTGAACTTGAGCGTTTGCATCTCCAATTTGCCCTTGCCCGTTGAATCTCTACAAGAACATATCCATAGTTCATTAACATTTAGCAAAGTTTAATTGCATCTTATCACTTACGTCACGCCGCGTATGTTTACGATGTAGAGATCCTTGCTGGCCACGGCGAGCATGTGGAAGGTGCGGCCAGCGTTTGGAGCAAAGGCAACATCCGTCACTGGATCGGTTATATCATTGACAGTCTCAATTTTGACACACTTGCGTGCATTTTCACTGTAATCAAATAGGAACACCTTGCCCGTAGGCGTAGCAGATTCATCGCTGCCGGCCTGCAAACACAATATGTCAAATTTATGTCTTCTTTAAACTGTTATTAAAACAACTCACCGCGAGCAGCTGTGTGACCATATACGTGGATGTATTCCATGACAGGCAGCTGAGTGATAACTTATTTGCAATCTCATGCTGCACTGGCCATTGGGATAAATTCATTATGTCTGGTGCTTCGTAGATGCGAATAATGCCATCTGCAGATGCTGTGGCCAAGAGCAACCCTAGATATTTAGGGGCGAACTCGACATCCGTAACGCTAGTGCGTGAGTCGACCAGGGTTGTGCGACGCACCCAACGTCGGGTTGGGGCATTTGTTGTGGTCACCTTTTCACCCATGACTTCCTCCCAAACCGATGCTGTGCGATCGAACGAGCATGTAGCTATGACCTGGCCAAACTCTGGATTTGCCCATGATACGCGCCAAATGGAGCCCGAATGTGCTTTCCAGCTACTAGTTACAGCCCATTTACCATGCTCGTCCTCGTCCCATATCTAAAATAGTTACAAAATTGATTTATATTTCAACTAAGCAGGCAGTTCCAATTTCACTTACCTTTACAGTCTGATCGCTGGAGCATGTTGCCATCCGGCGACCATAATAATCAAACACTACGTCGTGTATAACATCCTTGTGATCGGCAATGATTGGCTCTACATCAAACATATTTACTTTCTATTATGTATGGTAGCAAACAACAAAAAAAACGCGGCTTTTCGCAGCAAATGTTGCCAAATGTTGTTGTGGACTGCCGGTGCAGTCAACTCGTTTTTGCATAGGTTGGCAGTCCTCACAGGCGTTTTGCAACACTTGTTGCCGCTATCGGCAGAGTTTATATCGACAATCGTTATCGTTCGCTGCCTAAAGAGAATCGGATTCATATTTACGCGTATAAAACCACTGATAAAGTTATAAACAATTGCAAAATATGTGCATTAACATAACTGTCACATGCATTAAAAGCTAGAGAAGTGTAGTGCGCAATGTGTCTATTGAATTGAGCTAAGAACTTGCTCCAAATAGAAAAACAAACCGCACCGTAACCCACCCACAACAACCACAACCCAATTGGACAACTATTTTGTGGCCGGATAAAAACAGTTATAGGAAGCAAAATTGCTAACAAAAAGAGACGTGCAAAGCGCAATACAATGGAGAAAAGTAAGTCAATGGCCAGACGAAGTGTTAATCTAAGCACCAAGTACACAATTTATGTGCGATTAGTGACTTTTCATACATAAATATGCGCATATGTAAATGCCGTACTAGGTGCAAAGCACGGGTTATTCACCTCAAGCAAAGCACACTTCGAACAACTTGCATAAATCAACATTCAAATAACGGTGAATTTAGTTACATAGTTGTATGTGTATATTAATTTGTTGTTAATTTAATTCATTTTGCAATTGGGCAGCATAATTCGTTCAATATGTTTACTCTCTTGGCCTCTCTGTGCGCGCTCTCTTTCTCACGCCGCTTGGGCTGACCTTGATTTCTATTGGACTCGCATATCGCGCGATGTCCGCATGACATTGTGTGCGTGTGTGTGTGTGTCTTGTGTATCTGTAGGTGTAATGCTCATATATGTTGTTGTTGTTAGTGTGTGTTTCGGTAGAATTGTTGTGGGTGGTTTCAGAATCATTCTCTGAAAAGCATTCACATCGAGCCGGCTTCAATTACTTAATAGTTAATTTATATATGCAAGTGTAGTAATGACACTGTAATTGAAGATGGAGACTGGAACGCTTGGCTTAGCAGTGACGTCGCGTATAAGCTTCCACGCTGATAAGAAAGTACATATCAAAATCCAGACGTCTCAAGTATAACGGCACACGCGTCTAAAGCATACGCCTAGTGATAATCCAGAAGATGGCCACGCGCCAATCATGAATATTTTGCTCAAATCAGCTGAAAAGTTTCCGTACACATTGATAAGCGCATTAGTAGTCGATTAATTGATATTGCCGTATAGTCGCTATTACCACTTACCAAAACTAAGTACTTGGTAATTCACGGAATAAAAAACCAAAACAAAAGTATTAATCATAGCCGGCAACTTGCACGGCGAAGTTCTAAATTTAGTGTGCTTGCTCGCAAAAATCGTAAGATGTTTATGTCTTATCAGCTGAGTGTGGTGTTCTGGCTGGAAAAAAATTCTTAAAGACTTTTATGACTTTTAAAAAACCTCTGCTGACTTTATAACAAAATTGAATTGATGCCGTAGCAATGTAGTTGCGTGTTCTGTTCGTGGCAACGTTTGTTTTTAATTTGATTACACACAAACACTCACACATGCGAATCTCAATCACAAGATAATCAATTTTTTTTTTGCTCGTTCAAGTCGTTTGCAATCAGTTTTCTGCTGTTGACGTGCAGCCTTAAGTGCAATTTGGGTTTGTTGTTGTTGTTGTTGCTGCTGCTGCTGTTATTGTTGTAGTTGCTGCAGTTTCCTTGATTGCGTTCGTGTCGTAACCCTGAACGATGTCCAGCAAGTGCATCATCAATGTCAAGCAATAAAGATTAACTTTAAGTTACGCAACAGCAACAACAACAGCCTTGACATTGAAAACGGAGCAGCAAAAGTTTGTGAGTTTTTGTGTGTGGCAGCTGTAGAGAGAGAAGTGAGAGCAAACTAGTGATTGTTATCGATTTATCAAATGTTATCGAAGCTTACGCGCCAAGCCACAAATAAAACATATGGAGCATAATAATGGTTAAAAACGAAGAAGCAAAATGCAAAACTGTAAATAAAGCGCTGTTGCTTGCAGCTTTTTTTTGTATGCAGTCAGCAATTATGTTTGTAGCTGCTGCCTCGACCTGCAAAGCCCTCTGAGCAATTAACATATGAGCACAACAACCTGAGCATAAACATATACACAATCACACACACACACGTGCATACATATTCATACAAAGCGTATATGTGCACACATAAACACACCTGCTGCTGCTGCTAAGGCGGCTGCTGTCGACACAGACATTTGGGCAAAGCATAAGCAGTTGATATTGATAATGACAGCGACGTTGACTGCGGCCCAGTGCGACAGCGTCAGAGGCAAAGGCAAAGGCAGCGATATTGTGCGACGCTTTGTGGAATCGCCGCTGTTGACCAGTCGCATTCCAATCGTCGGTCAATCAAGTAGCAATCGTGCGCAAACTTGTTGCTTCTCGTTGCGTGGCGCGCGCTTTAAACATAAGCTCAAAAGCAATTGTAATTAATTGCCAAATAAACGAAAGCAAGCGTGGTAAAAATAATAATAATATTTAAATAATACAAAATATCTAAATTATTAATTGGAATTACTCCTGAACGGCAGTTTAATACACTTATCATTTGCCATTTAATCAGGGCACATAATTAATAAACAGTTATTCAATTACCCAATAGTATTTTACTCTAGAAATCAAATTGGATTACATAACGCCATGAGTTACACATATCTTTCTGGGTTTTGTGTCTTTGAAATCACACACCCTGGCATACTTACATATTGTAATGGTTAAATCGTTGACCTCTTCTATAGGCTATAAGCTAATTTGCATGTCCACAAAGCTACCTGTGGTATTATTCAAGTCTTTTTTTTTCTTCTTTTTTTTTTTTTTGTATAAATTTAAATGCGCAGTACTGTTTCACCCTAAAAATTAGTTTTTTATTGTATACACTTTCATAGATTGAAAATAAGGAGCACCTCTTAACTTCGTAATGTTAATGATAATATATTATGGATTTTCTAAACCATTAAGTTTCTTGTTATCTTCCTCGTTGCAAGGACAAGGTTGACCATCGAGTTTCAACTTTTCAAAGAGATCAACATATTACTAGCTAAATTAATTCCCTATATCTCTTTATATATTTCCCTACAAATTAATGTTGAATTCATATCATATTTACTTTGAAATAACGAATTAGAACTGTTGAGATTGTTATATAACGATTGCTTTGATTGCTCTTATGTAAGCTCAGTACGGTGTTCATTTATGGTGATAAGCACCTCAGCAATATACTCATTAATATTTATATTATTTATGTTCAGTAGATTGTGCCCTCTGCAAGGGTATCGAAGATTCGCTTAGGCAAACTCGACATTAATCGTGTTTTGTGTTCGTTTTGTTTAATTATTGTATATTCGAAACTAGTTTATCGGTAATTATGCATTTAAGTTACATTTGATTTTGGCTCGGCTTTGGCATACAAATTCGTGACGGATTAATATTGTATTAACCTTTTGAACTCTTGAACTTGCCCTGCTGCCCTATTAATAAGTTATGCTTAGTTAATACATGTTACTCTTACATTTAAACTGAATGCAAATTTTTAGATTTAATTTGGATGTAGCCGATGTTTATCGCATTGTTAATCATACTGGCGATTATAGCATTCCTATTAAATTTGCTCTTTGGTCGCGGAAGCGGCCTCGAAAGACAAACCCGAGAATTCCCGACTAACAACAACAACAACAGTAACAACTATAACGACATCAACAACAGTAAGAATCGTATACGTTTATTAAATAATTTAACTAACTAAGCCTGAAGGGTCCAGTAATTGTATTATTACTAAGCAAAAACTAGTTATTTTTCTTTTTTGATATAAAATGTTGTTTAATTAATTAGTTTGTTGTTTTGTTTATTTTAATTTGTAGACAACTCCAGCGTTATTGCGGCTACAGCAACAACATCGTCAGCGATAAATACAACAAAAAATAGCACGGATCTTCAACAGCAACAACAACAGCAGCAACAGCAGCAGCAACAACAACGTTATCCGAAGTCGTGCATCAAAAAAGTTAAATTTTCAAGTGAGAGCCTTAAATCTTCAGAAGTTGATGGTCTCTGTGAGCAATTGAAGGATAACGTTTTATCCGACTTGAGTAATTTTAATATTAACAACAATAACAACAACAATAATATTGACATCAAATATAACAACAAAATGAGCGATCAGGAGCCAACAACAACAACTGCAACAGCCGAAACGACTGAGGCCACGCCCACAGATGCTGAACGTCCAAGTTTTCTGGTAAGTATTCGTTTAAAGCAAATCAAATGCAATTAATAACTGTAATTAATTGCTTAGGTGGGTGACGAAATCGACGAAAAGGAGGCCATCGAAGCAGGTGAAGCAGGCGATGAATTCCCGCAGAAAATGCAAAGCGATATTCGTCAAAATGGCGATATTACGGAGCGTCGCAAGCGTCTGAGGTTAGTTCCCAACACTAACAACAACAATGAGTATTAACTGCCATCACAAATTTAACTACGTCATTGTTATGGCTGTTGCCGACGCCAAACAAATCGCGCGAGTTTCACCGAAAGAGATGGCAATACATTTGAAAACAACGTGCAACTGTTTGGGAGAGCATTTTGGATAGCGGCAGAAGGCAAACGTTTTTATCATACAAAGCTTTTACAAGAGAGCAAGAGCGCAAACTTAGAGAGCCAGAGCAAAAGCTATCTATTGGCAGTCGGCAGGTGCTTGGGCTGTGGGAACTGTTGAGTTCTTGTTTATTTTCATTCATAACAAAAAAATGAAGCCGCCGTCAACAGAGGTCAACTTCTCTTACGTTGCGCTTTCTCTCCCACTCTCTCAACACTCTGAGTTACTTGAGTTGAGTTAAGTTGACTCTCCCAGCAAGTGTGTCGTATGTGTAACGACGTCATCACGCCATGGACACCATGGTCGTCTCAAGCTTCTGCTGCCAGTTTTAAAGCAACTGTCGTGGCTATCAGACGTTTAAGCGTTAAGCTCATTGTCCAAAACATTTCTCGCGTGTGATTTTTAGCTTTTCTGACCTGCTGGCATTAGTTTTTTTTATTAGTTTTTAGTCGCTTTTCATTGTATATACAACGGTGAAAGTCGTGGTGCAGCCAGCACAAATTTATATTGATTATTAGTATTTTTAAAATAGATGCGCTTGCATAATCAGTATATTAGTTAGTTAGCAATAAGTTAAGTCGTAGTTTTGACACACAACTTCAACTTTGGACTTGTGAATGATATTAGCCTTCATTGCATTGGTCAGAATGCTAAAGCGTCGCGCCAGCAAACGTTTTGTACTTGTTGAATCTGGCGAAGGGCCACAAACATCTGGAATGGCCAATACCAATGACAATGGCCCAATTGCAATACCCCAAATTGTGGCCATTGATCAGTGCAATGACAACGAAACCGACTACATTAGCAACAACAACAACAACAACATCAGCAGCAGCAGCAACAATGAGATTATCAATTCGTCATCGGCAGCGACGTCGCTGCTTAGCGTACAAACAGCCGGCACATTAAAGTAAATCAACGCAAAAGAATTTTTATAATAAACTTGCGCATAATTATTTGTATAGCTAGCAAATAATCGACTTACAATGCAAAAAGCGTCCTCTACTTGCGCTCTCTGTGTACGCGTGTGTGTTTTTAAGAGAGAGTGTGTGAGTGACTAGCCGAATGAGAGAGTAAAGTAAACAATGTAAAAGCTTCGACAAAAGCAAAAAACCGGTTTGCCAAAAAGTATATAATTAAGCTTCTCCCCGCTCCTTCACGTGCGCTCTCCCTCTCTTCCGCTCGCTCTCTCATCTAACATTGACCCATACACACATATCGTGCGTATTTAGAACACGCAAGTGAAATGACCTCAACGATAGGGATGAGGGATGTGAGGAGGCTTGTTGTTGATACCTGCTACTTAATTAGTTAATTAATCGTCATCAATTTTATTAATTGCCAATTGCAGACCCAGCATGTCCCGCGGCACGGGACTCGGCCAGGAGCGTGATCAATATCGGGACTTTCATATTGCCACCACGGAGGAGTTCGTTAAACGCTTTGGCGGCACCCGAGTGATAAATCGCGTTCTCATTGCCAACAATGGAATTGCGGCGGTCAAGTGTATGCGTTCCATACGCCGTTGGTCCTACGAGATGTTCAAGAATGAACGTGCCGTCCGATTTGTGGTTATGGTAACGCCCGAGGATCTGAAGGCCAATGCGGAATACATTAAAATGGCCGATCATTATGTTCCCGTACCCGGTGGCTCCAACAACAACAACTATGCCAATGTTGAGCTCATTGTCGATATTGCACTTCGCACTCAAGTGCAGGTGAGTTTATTTAATTTCCCACTTGTTTCTTCTTCCCTATTTTCCCAACTAGACACACACAACCTCTTCACACATCGTACGATTTCTGTTTACACGCGCGCGATACTCGATACTCCGGTTGATCGTTCGATTTCCTCCTCCAATAAGAACACTTTATTTGTGTGTGTGCGTGTAAGAGAGAGCTAAAGAGCGAGTGTGTGTTTATCAACACTAATTACACTGAGCAACAATTAAAGCTTCTTTATAATAACTGAACTTTTGAGCTTGAAATCAATAGTTTCCACTCACTTCCTTCGCCAGACTCTTTCTCACTCTCGCTTTGAACCTTAGCTTTATTGTAAAACTAGTTATTTAAGAGTCTTCCTAAGTGTTCCAAGCTTATTACAAAGGTCTTACCTTATGAAGTACTTAAGTACTTAGTTGTGCTTTTTATTGTTTTTCAATTAGAAAAATATTTTGCAATAACATATAATTAAAATAAGCCAACGTAAAACAATAGATAAAGATATAGGGGTCTCTTTTTATGCTTAGCAAATAACATTTATAATTGTTTCAATCATCGATGCCATTGATTTTGTAAATACATATCCAAAAGTGGGGAATAAGGTCGAGCAACGTGAGTATACAAACATGGGCAAGGCCGGACAACAAGGTTTAGTCAATCCTTATACAGATCAGACGATCATTAAGTATTGCTATATATGTTAGTATATCGGATATTTCGACTAGTTAATAGCATATCTCATAGTATTTCGATCTCTTATACATTATTTACAATACAAATTGATTCATAATTTATCGAATCGAGAACTACACTAATCCACATTTGTATCATTTGCTTTAGGCTGTCTGGGCAGGATGGGGTCATGCCTCGGAGAATCCCAAGCTGCCGGAGCTGCTGCACAAGGAGGGCCTCGTGTTTCTGGGTCCGCCCGAGCGTGCCATGTGGGCACTTGGTGACAAGGTGGCCTCCTCGATTGTGGCCCAAACGGCAGAGATACCGACGTTGCCCTGGTCCGGCTCAGACCTAAAAGCCCAGTACAGTGGCAAGAAGATTAAGATATCCAGTGAACTCTTTGGACGCGGATGTGTCAACAACGTGGAACAAGGACTCGCTGCGGTCAGCAAGATTGGTAAGACAAAGAAGAGATGGAAATGCATATGATTGGTAAAGATCTAACACTCATTCTCTTTTAGGATTCCCTGTGATGATTAAGGCGTCGGAGGGAGGCGGTGGCAAGGGCATACGACGTGTGGACACGGCGGAGGAGTTTCCAGCTCTGTTCAGGCAGGTTCAGGCCGAGGTTCCCGGTTCGCCCATCTTTGTGATGAAGCTGGCAAGTGGAGCACGTCACTTGGAGGTGCAACTGCTGGCGGATCAATATGGCAATGCCATCAGTTTGTTTGGACGCGATTGTTCCATTCAGCGGCGTCATCAGAAGATCATTGAGGAGGCGCCGGCAATTGTCGCACATCCAGAGGTCTTTGAGGACATGGAGAAGGCTGCAGTGCGTCTGGCCAAGATGGTGGGATATGTGAGCGCAGGCACCGTTGAGTATCTATATGACCAGGAGGGCAGATATTTCTTCCTCGAGCTGAATCCACGTCTCCAGGTGGAGCATCCTTGCACGGAAATGGTTGCCGATGTCAATCTGCCCGCCTGTCAACTCCAGATTGGTATGGGAATTCCATTATATCGCCTCAAGGATATTCGCCTGCTGTACGGTGAATCCCCATGGGGTTCGTCCGTCATTGACTTTGAGAATCCACCGAATAAGCCACGCCCCTCTGGTCATGTGATTGCCGCTCGCATCACGTCCGAGAATCCCGACGAGGGATTCAAGCCCAGCTCGGGCACCGTCCAGGAGTTGAACTTCCGTTCCAGCAAGAATGTCTGGGGCTACTTTAGTGTGGCTGCCTCCGGAGGATTGCATGAGTTTGCCGACTCCCAGTTTGGACATTGCTTCTCCTGGGGCGAGAATCGTCAGCAGGCTCGTGAGAATCTTGTGATTGCCCTGAAGGAGCTATCGATTCGTGGTGATTTCCGTACCACAGTCGAGTATTTGATTACATTGCTCGAGACGAATCGTTTTCTGGACAACACCATAGACACCGCCTGGTTGGACGCCCTAATTGCGGAGCGTATGCAATCCGAGAAACCGGACATTCTGCTGGGCGTCATGTGTGGATCGCTGCACATTGCGGATCGGCAGATCACCGAGTCATTCTCCAGTTTCCAGACGTCCCTCGAGAAGGGTCAAATCCAAGCGGCCAACACACTGACCAATGTGGTGGATGTGGAACTGATCAATGGAGGGATCCGTTACAAAGTTCAGGCAGCAAAGAGTGGACACAATTCCTACTTCCTGCTGATGAACAATTCGTTCAAGGAGATCGAGGTGCATCGCCTGTCGGATGGTGGTCTGCTCATCTCACTGGAGGGCGCCTCCTACACCACATACATGAAGGAGGAGGTCGATCGCTATCGCATTGTCATTGGCAACCAAACCTGTGTCTTTGAGAAGGAGAATGATCCCTCGTTGTTGCGTAGTCCATCCGCTGGCAAGCTGATCAATATGATTGTCGAGGATGGCGCCCATGTGGGCAAGGGTCAGGCATATGCCGAAATTGAAGTCATGAAGATGGTGATGACGCTTACCTCACAGGAGGCGGGCACCGTCACCTTTGTCCGTCGTCCGGGAGCTGTCCTGGATGCGGGTTCATTGCTTGGACACTTGGAACTTGATGATCCCTCGTTGGTGACAAAGGCACAGCCTTGCAAGAGTCAATTCCCGCAGCCGGAGAATGCACCCGTGCCGGAGAAACTCAATCGGGTGCATAACACATACAAGAGCATCTTGGAGAGCACCTTGGCGGGTTATTGTCTCCCGGAACCCTTTAATGCTCAACGATTGCGTGACATCATTGAGAAGTTCATGCAGAGTCTAAGGGATCCCTCGTTGCCGCTCCTTGAGCTGCAGGAGGTCATCGCCTCGATCTCGGGACGCATTCCTCTCTCTGTGGAGAAGAAGATACGCAAACTGATGACACTCTATGAGCGTAACATCACCAGTGTACTGGCCCAGTTCCCATCCCAGCAGATAGCCAGTGTCATCGATAGTCATGCAGCCACATTGCAGAAGCGTTCCGATCGCGATGTCTTCTTCCTGACCACCCAGAGCATTGTCCAGCTGGTGCAACGCTATAGGAATGGCATACGTGGCCGCATGAAGGCCGCCGTCCATGAATTGTTGCGTCAATATTATGATGTGGAATCACAGTTCCAGCATGGACACTACGACAAGTGTGTGGGTCTGGTGCGGGAGCACAACAAGGACGATATGTTGACCGTGGTCAATACGATATTCTCACATTCGCAGGTGGCCAAAAAGAATCTCTTGGTCACCCTGCTCATCGATCATCTGTGGGCCAATGAGCCGGGACTAACAGATGAGTTGGCCAACACATTGAGTGAACTAACGTCCCTCAATCGGGCGGAGCATTCCCGTGTCGCGTTGAGATCTCGTCAGGTCCTGATTGCAGCTCATCAGCCGGCTTATGAGTTGCGTCACAATCAAATGGAGTCCATCTTCCTCTCTGCTGTGGATATGTACGGACATGACTTTCATCCGGAGAATCTGCAGCGTTTAATCCTCTCGGAAACATCGATCTTTGACATCCTTCACGACTTCTTCTACCACTCGAATCGCGCCGTTTGCAACGCCGCCTTGGAGGTCTATGTGAGACGTGCCTATACCTCCTACGAGTTGACCTGTCTCCAGCATCTGGAGCTATCTGGTGGATTGCCCCTGGTTCACTTTCAATTCCTGCTGCCAACCGCACATCCCAATCGCTTGTTCTCTCGTATGAGCTCGCCGGAGGGATTGGATCATGCAGCTGCTGAAACCCTTGGCAGTTCCTTTGTTCGCACTGGTGCCATTGCAGCCTTTGATTCCTTTGAACACTTTGAGATGTACTCGGATGAGATACTCGATCTGCTCGAGGACTTCGTGTCGCCGGCTATGGTCAGTGCCAAGGTCTTGGAGGCCGTGGAAGCTGCTGATTCCATCTCGGATAGTCGTCATAGCACCTCCATCAATGTCTCCCTCTCGGATCCCATTTCACGGGCCAATGCCGCGGAGGAAGCAAAGTCCACGGAGCCCATACACATCATAAGTGTTGCTGTGCGTGAAACTGGTGAAATGGATGATGTCCAGATGTCACAGATCTTTGGCAATTACTGTTCGGAACACAATGAGGAACTGTTCCAGCGTCGCATTCGCCGGATCACGTTTGCCGCCCTCAAGAAGCGACAATTCCCCAAGTTCTTTACGTATCGTGCTCGGGATAAGTTCGAGGAGGATCGCATCTATCGGCATCTGGAGCCGGCATCTGCATTCCATTTGGAGTTGAATCGCATGAAGACATATGATCTGGAGGCATTGCCAACGGCCAATCAGAAGATGCATTTGTATTTGGGCAGAGCGAAGGTGTCCAAGGGTCAAGAGGTCACCGACTATCGGTTCTTCATACGCTCGATCATCCGGCACTCGGATCTGATCACCAAAGAGGCATCCTTTGAGTATCTGCAAAACGAAGGCGAACGTGTGCTTCTCGAGGCCATGGATGAACTGGAGGTGGCCTTCTCCCATCCCCATGCCAAGCGCACCGATTGCAATCACATCTTCCTCAACTTTGTGCCCACAGTGATTATGGATCCGGCGAAGATCGAGGAATCCGTCACCAAGATGATCATGCGTTACGGTCCACGTTTGTGGAAGTTGCGTGTGCTCCAAGCGGAGCTTAAGATGGTCATCCGCCAGTCCACACAGTCGCCCACCCAGGCGGTGCGTCTGTGCATTGCCAACGATTCGGGCTACTTCCTGGACATCTCCATGTATACGGAACAAACGGAACCCGAAACGGGCATCGTAAGTAGAGATTCAGACGCGCTGCTGCTCCAGAACAATAACAGAATAACATCTCCTTCTTCTCTCTTTGTGCAGATCAAGTTCAAAGCTTATGGCGAGAAGCAGGGATCTCTGCATGGTCATCCCATATCGACGCCATACATGACCAAGGACTTTCTGCAGCAGAAGCGCTTCCAGGCGCAGTCCAATGGCACCACCTATGTCTACGATGTGCCGGACATGTTCCGTCAGATGACCGAACGCCATTGGAAGGAATTCTCCAAGGCACGTCCCACAGTGGATATACGCATTCCCGACAAGATTCTGCTGGAATGCAAAGAGCTGGTGCTTGAGGGTGACAGTCTGATTGAGATGCAGCGTCTGCCGGGCGAGAATAATGTGCGTATAATTAGATAATCCTCTCTAGCGTTTGATTAAACTGTCATCTGTTCTCCTTCTTCTTCTAGTGCGGTATGGTGGCCTGGCGCATTGTGCTGGCCACGCCGGAGTATCCAGCTGGACGTGAGATCATTGTGATTGCCAACGATTTGACATATTTGATTGGCTCCTTTGGCATCCAGGAGGATGTGCTCTTTGCCAAGGCCTCCCAAATGGCGCGTCAACTCAAAGTACCACGAGTAAGTATTACAGAATGCATTCGCAGTTTGAACTCCCAACTTACTACTCACCTTCTCCTTTGGTAGATCTATATATCTGTGAACAGTGGCGCACGCATTGGACTCGCCGAGGAGGTGAAGGCGATGTTTAGAATAGCCTGGGAGGATTCCGAGGAGCCAGACAAGGGCTTCAAGTATCTGTATTTGTCCACGGAGGATTATGCCAAGGTTGCCAATCTAAATTCGGTGCGTGCCATTCTGATTGAGGATGAGGGCGAGCAGCGTTACAAGATCACCGACATCATTGGCAAGGATGATGGTTTGGGTGTGGAGAATCTACGCTATGCTGGCCTCATTGCCGGTGAAACGTCACAGGCATACGAGGAGATTGTCACCATTGCCATGGTCACCTGTCGCACCATCGGCATTGGCTCCTACGTCGTCCGTCTGGGTCAACGTGTCATTCAAATTGAAAACTCCCACATTATACTCACGGGTTATGCCGCCTTGAATAAGGTGAGTCAAATTGGATTGCCCGTATCTCTCTCATATGTCTAATCCTCAATCTGTTATCACTAATCCCCTTTTAGTTGCTGGGCCGCAAGGTTTACGCCTCGAACAATCAACTGGGCGGCGTCCAGATCATGTTCAACAATGGTGTCACCCACAAAACAGAAGCCATTGACTTGGATGGTGTCTATACCATACTCGATTGGCTCTCGTACATTCCCGCCTATATTGGCTGCGATCTGCCCATAATCCTGCCCAGCGATCGTGTCGATCGTCCCGTTGACTTTATGCCCACCAAATCCCCATATGATCCACGCTGGATGCTCGCTGGTCGTGTCAATCCCGTGAATGCCAATGACTGGGAGAACGGTTTCTTTGATCGTGACTCATGGAGCGAGATCATGGCGCCGTGGGCCAAAACTGTGGTAACGGGACGTGCTCGCCTTGGTGGTGTGCCTGTTGGTGTCATTGCCGTGGAGACACGCACCGTGGAGGTGGAAATGCCCGCAGATCCAGCCAATTTGGATTCGGAGGCCAAGACATTGCAGCAGGCGGGTCAAGTGTGGTATCCGGATTCATCGTACAAAACGGCGCAGGCTATCAAGGATTTCGGACGCGAAGAGTTGCCATTGATTGTGTTTGCCAACTGGCGTGGCTTCTCCGGCGGCATGAAGGACATGTACGAGCAGATTGTGAAGTTTGGTGCCTATATTGTCGATGGATTGCGGGAGTACAAGAAGCCGGTGCTCATCTATTTGCCACCCAATGCGGAGTTACGTGGCGGCGCCTGGGCGGTACTCGATTCCCTTATCAATCCCCGCTACATGGAAACCTATGCCGATCCAGAGGCACGCGGCGGTGTCCTTGAACCCGAGGGCATTGTTGAAATCAAGTACAAAGAGAAGGACCTCATCAAGACAATCCATCGTCTGGATGCGACAACAATTGGGGTAAGTTTGCTGGCAACCAGAGGAGGAACACGCTAAGAATACTCATGATCCTCATAATCTTTGTCTTGCAGCTGAAACGGGAGCACGATGAGGCTGTGGCCGCTGGCGACAAGGTGCGCGCTGCCCAGCTGGATGAGAAGATCAAGGCACGCATCTCGGTGCTGATGCATGTGTATCACACGGTCGCCGTGCACTTTGCCGATCTCCATGACACGCCCGAGCGCATGCTGGAGAAGGAATGCATCAGCGAGATTGTACCGTGGCGTGACTCACGTCGCTGGCTCTACTGGCGTCTGCGTCGTCTGCTGCTCGAGGATGCGTACATCAAGAAGATACTGCGTGCCCAGGATAATCTCTCAGTTGGCCAGGCCAAGCAGATGCTGCGACGTTGGCTAGTCGAAGACAAGGGCGCCACTGAGGTAAGATATCAATGATTAATCCATCAAGAGCGATTCCAACATATATTAACCTTCATTTGTTTTGCTTGCCAGGCCTATTTGTGGGACAAGAATGAGGAGATGGTCGCCTGGTATCAGGAACAGACGAACACCGAGTCGATTGTCTCCAGAAATGTGAACTCCGTGCGGCGGGATGCCATTATCTCAACGATATCTAAAATGCTAGAGGTGAATTCATTGAAATACATATAAAATATATATATTTAATCCATTTTAATTGCTGCAGGATTGTCCAGATGTCGCGCTGGACGCTGTCGTTGGCCTTTGTCAAGGATTGACGCCGGTGAATCGCGGCGTTGTCGTACGGACTCTTGCACAAATGCAGCTGAATGAGGAATCCTCAGCGAATACACAGGGATGACTCTACGCTAAGTTTTAAGTCATGTTTGAATGAGACTCCAAAGTAAATGGATTAACAGGCGGATGATCGGTGGATTTAACTGTTGTAATATACTACAAATGGAGCATATTTTTGCATTTTGTTTAGTTGAATTGTTTAAATATAATTAGCCTACATATATATATATATATATATATATATCTTTATATATATATATATCTACATTTTAAATTAGTTTAGTTTCATTAAATGGAAAGCAGACACACTTTTTGGGCAGGAACAAATTAATAGTTATGGTTAATACGCGCTCTCATCGTATCCTATACACATATACATATATATATATACTAAGATATATATTTCTATAATATATACACAGTCGATCTTTGTATTTGTATTGTATACAAAAGCAAGAACTTTCCGTTAGTTGTCTAAGACTTAAAATTGTTTATACACAGAGACTTTTTTGTGAATTGAATTATATACGAATAGAATTATTGCGAATAAATGTATGTGTACGTACATGTTTCATAAACCAATTGAATTTATCTTTATATATATATACAATATTTAAATTTAAGGGTTGTTGTTGCACGATCCATGGGATCATCGTTTATTTCTTAAATTCAAAAATGAAATTTACATGTGGGAAACTCGACTGCAAGTTGATTAAAATGTTAAAACCGATTGCGGTTAAACTGCATTATGAACTTTGCCCAGTTTGCAGTTGGCAGCTTGCAGTTTTACAATAATATTATTAAATTATAAAAATTATAATGAGAGAGATTGTTGCTTAGTTCTGGTTATCAAGCCAATCGGGCTCCGCAACGCCAATCTTCTCAATAATGGAATTAACTTGATAGCAAAGCGATTGTATTTGACGATCCCATTGGGGCAACAATTCACGATTCTCAAAATGCACGATTCCTGAGATTTGATCAATGTGTCCGTTCATGCGTCCCTCGGTTATCATTTGCGAGGCAATTTTCTCAGCCTTTGCAGGGGGTATGTCCAGCAATGCACCCAACTCCTCGAACGTTATATTATTGTACAATTTGCTGGCGGATAACAAATTGTGCTCGAAGACAGCGCGATCAAGTATGGATGAACCGTCCGGTGTGGCAGCCTTTTGATGGTCCTGTAACAGCGCCTCGAACTCTTGCAGCTCGGAACGACGTATAATGCGCTCTAGATACATCTTCTCCAGTATGCCATAGGCTGGTAAATGCTGGCAGCGTTCATCCTTGAACAGAATGGCCAACATGCGGGAACGCTGCTGTCCGGCTGAGGCTAAAACCGTGCAGATGAGCGCCTTCTTCAGCGCTGTCATGCGCTCGCCTTGGTCGACTATTTTGCGGTAGGACAGTTCGTTGTAACGTTGGGCAGCCTCAATGAATTTGCGACGATAGTCGAGAACGCGGGCGTAGCACACTTTGTAGAGAACCTGCAACCAAAGATACTTTAATATTTCTCACAAACAGAGCAAAGCTATTAACTGTCACCTGCAATTCCTCGGAGTTGGTTTCAGCCTGCAGCAGTGAAGCGCGATTGATGAATAACTCGGCCTGCACCGAATCATTGTCCTCCAGATAGAGACGAGCTATCTTCAAGTATGTACCCAGCTTGCACTCTACGGAATACTGCTTCTGGCCCGTTTCCAGTGGAATGCCGACCAGGACAGTAGCTGCATCGCGCCATTGTTGATTGCGCTCGTAGATGTTGGCCAGATGGAATCGTATGCCGGCCACCTGCTCCTCAAACGAAATGACGCGAGGGTGCACTTTCTCCAATGTGAAATGGGACAACTGCTTGGACATGTCGTCGGGCAGTTTGCTCAGCTCAACGCCCACATCGTTTAGTATCTGGCGAGCAATAACCAGGCTAACATGTTCGTTGACAATGGCCTCAACAAAGAGCTTCAATGTATTGATCAATTCGGGGCCGGTGTTGGCTAGCACACTCTTCAGCAGCTGGCGGTACTTGTCAGCTTGGTCTTTGTGTGTGCCGATGAAGTTGGTCAATCCCATTAACTGGGATCGCAACTCCGCGATTGTTATCCCCATCTTAGGATGCAACTAATTCAGACTACACTAAAAAAATCAGACAAAACTAATAATTGTTATCGATAAAGCCGCTTTAGTGCTAGACAATACAGGAATATGCTACTACATTTAATCCAAGTAACTGGTCGTATACAACACTATACAGTGCTGACTATCGATAACTGTCGATTATAAACAAAGCAGCAACAGGGAGCACTAGACATGGAATTTACGGAATAATTAAGCTGCTTTATCATGGAAGATGAAGACGACAGCATTGATTCAAGTCCGACACCAGTAAGGGCACATAGCTCCAGTCGCATCCGACATTGGCGCAAAAGAGATTCGAGTGCATGTCTGGACAAACCCGCGTCTGCAACTGGAACACAGTTGCAGTCTGAGATTACAACGCAGACACTGCAAAGTAATGACGATGTCAGTTGGTTTGATCTGCAACAGCAAAGTCTTTTCGAAGCCGACCGCTTGGATTGCCAGCGGGCCCAGCAAGAGCCAGTGCGAGCCCGTATCGTTCCCGCCTCACAAAACTTCATGTCGTTGCTGTCCATGCTGGAAAGTCAACAGCTGCCACAGGATGAAATTGAATCAAGTCCTGAAACACCTGTAAAGGTGCAGAGCCCACAAAACAACATTATTCATGATATCTTACAGGATTTCTGTTCACCACCGCCAGACGAAGCTGAATCAAATCCTGAGTCATCAATCAAGTTGCACAACAGCATTGTGCAGGAGATCTTAAAGGATTTCTGCTCATCGCCTACCTACGACAAGGATGAGCCGCCTATATATTATGTCTCTCCCCAGTTTCGTTTCTACAACAAAAAATTGCGAACCTATGGACGGCAAAGTCGGAAGTCGCAGTCTACAGCAAATGTAGCAACAGATGATGATGATGAAAGAATGAGCTGTTCCTCGGGACTTTCTGTGCAAGAAGATTTCATACCACAAATGCCAACAACAACCCATTGCGACTTCGATACAAATAGCTCACAGAGAATTTGTGAGAACCTGTTGAATCTAAGTGCATTCTTCACTCAAAACAATGTGAATAACAGCATTGATTTGCCAGCTGACAGAGCAGAAACCGAGCCCATGGTCGTCGAAGAACTTCAGGATGCAACAGATATATTAAAGGACAATGGTTACTTTATTTGCAACACGGAGGAATGCAAATTGCTTGATGATAGCGATGATGCTAAAGCTGGAGGTAACAGATTTAATCAAAGACTTTCCCAATTAACAAACATAATCATGAATTTACTTTAGTTGCAGAAAGCAAGGAATTCACGCTATTTGGTGAGAGGTCTCGCTTGGCAACGATGGAAACTCCGAGCATAAATAAGATAACAAAAGGTAAGGAACTTCCACTTAAAGTTACAACATTAATAAGAAAACTTGTTTATATTGCAGCTGCCAATTTATTTGAGGAATGTTTTACACAAAGCTTGGCCTTAACCACTGAAACGTCTGCTAAAAAGGTTCCATCAGTTGATCTGAAACCTGCAAACGATGACAATGAACACCTTGACGGGATTCCATTCAGTGAATGGCAACCAATGGACATACCAAAGTCAACTAATGAAGTGCCTAAATTAACTGACAATGAACAATTGGCAACAAATGTTTGTAATCAGCTGGAGGAGATACCACTAAGTGAATGGCAACCTATATATACGCCAGATTCTGTCGAGTTTCGCACTGCATCAAACAAGACGATTGAAGTTTCAAAAGAGAAACAAAACGAAGCCCTCAAACTAATGGCTGATCTAGAAGCGAGCTACTCCCAAAAAACCAAGGCATCCAGTCCAGAATTTACGGTACCCAATGTTCCATTTAAGATTGAATTTCGCACTGCATCCAATAAGACTGTCAAGCTAACAGAGGAGATGAGGAAAAAGGCAGCAATGTTGATGGCTGATTTGGACTATCAACAAGAGAAGGGCAATGAGCAGGTGCCAGCTGCTAAAAATGTTAAGGCGGATGTAGAGACCAACATATCGAATGTAGATGCGGAAACACTGGATGATATTCCCCTCAGTGAATGGCAGCCAAGAGAAAAGGAGGCGATTGATTGTAGTAGCCAATTAGATGCGATACCATTGAGCGAGTGGCAGCCGTTGGATATTGCAGATCCTGTTGAGTTCCGTACGGCATCAAACAAACGAATCGAAGTGTCGGAGCAAATGCAGAAAGAGGCTGCCAAATTAATAGCTAATGTGGAATTAAGTTACTCCCAGAAACTGACTGAAGAAGTTCAGGCACATCCTGCAGTAGTTCAGTTTCGAACTGCATCTAATAAGGCTTTGGAATTAACGGAAGAGATGCGAAAGAGAGCAGCCATGTTGATGGCTGATTTGGAAACAACTCAAGAGCCAACAAATGAATGTAATCCATCCAAACTTGTGCCAGAATCCGTTGGGTTGCGTTCCGCTTCCAACAAACCAATCGAAGTGTCAGAGGAGATGCAAAATGCGGCCAAGAATCTGTTGGCCGATATTCAGGAAATAGGAAGTACAGGGAAACCAAATGAATGTGATATAGTTAAGAATACAAATGCGAGAAAGGATTGCTTAATGACAGCAACGCCACAGACGAGAAAGCCTGAATCCTTTAGTAACATTTTATTTGAGACGCCCAAGTGTACGCCGGAGATGCAAGATTCTCTAACTCAATTGTCAGAGCGTTCACCTTTAGACAAAGCCACAAAGAGTTCGATAATAACGCGGCGTAATCTCTTGTCACTGAACAAGCGTCGCAAGTTGAAGAGGGATTCGGAAAATATGGACACTGGTCATACTCCGATTAGACAGCGGTTTACTCCAATGACAACATCAACCAGCACACCGGTGCCAATTCAAAAGGAGAATACCAAACAAGAAACACGGTCCAAAGCGAGGGGTAGAAGAGGTTCCCAAGAAACTGCACAAAAGAAAGAATCACGTGTGGGTAAACGGCGTAGTGAAGAAGCGTTATCGCCCATCTATGCGCCTACAAATAAAAGCCGTCGCTTGGGTTTAAGTCGCATTCGAAATAAATCATCTAATGATATTTAAAAAATAAAAAAAGTTCGTTATTAAACACACACACAAATAAATCGGTGTTGGCAGTGTCATTTTTAGGTGCATTGTTATTGTGGTCGTTTGTCAACACTACCATATGTGAGTTCCAGTCTCTCATTCCAATTCCAACAGTTGGTAAGAAAATAAATAGTGTCATTTAAAATAATAAACACATAGCTTTAAACACAATAAACAATTGTAAATTAACAACAAAATATATAATGTAAATACTACACATTCAATTAAGTAATACTCGTGTAACTGTAACTTATTGAGACCGCACATCAACAAATCGAATGCACTTTGTTTACCTCTGCTAAATAATTTCCATTGGAAAGGGACCCAAATATGAGAAAGCAAAACAATCAAATACGAAAGTGACTTCATGTTTTCAAAATGTCAACTTGTCATATTTAATTGAAATAATTAAAACCATATGGTGACTTACAACAGTAAGCGAGTGATATTACGCATTTTATTAATTGCATACATGCATAATGTATTGGATTGAACTGGAAAAGTAATTTTCCCGATGCTGTAAATCTGTGTGACTGAATTGTAAATGACAAACGCTTGCACTTGTTAGGCAAATAAACAAACAAGCATGTGTACATACACAATAATTTTTGAAATTCTTATAGTTGTAATTTTTTGTAGGCGTTTGCCAAGGTCGATCTTATATTGGGGAGCAAAGCTTCAATGTTCTATCGCTTTACATTTTCAACTACACATACAGTTATACATGCACACACATACAGATACGAGATGCTATACTGAGTGTATAAGCTAACCGCTCTCTCTCTATCACACGCTCTTTCTCTCTACAAATCCTGAGTACCGACTTTATCAGATATTTTAAAGGCAGAAATATAGCAATTATAGTTGGAATTCTATTGTACTTAATGTTAATGTATATGTATTGGAGAGAGTTATATACATTCGGCTTCTAATCACTAGTCTGTGTTTTGTTTTGCTGTTAGCAAACAACAACAATTAAGCAAAAATAAAACCACAGAAAAAAAAAAAGAAAATTAGATTCGTTTCAGTTGAGCTCATTTACAGTTTGAAAATATATTCTTCAGCTCTGCGTTTGCTCCAGTTGTCAGTTCATTTATTGTCACCTGCAACAGAAGCCACGTCAGTCGACAGTACGAATTTGCAATTGTTGTCAATATATAAACAAAACATTATACTTTTCAAATTGCAGTCTGTGCAAGAGTTTCAAGGAATCATTAGCAACAATGGGCGACGAATTCGATGGCTGCGAATGCATTTGGTCCCATGAATTGGCCATGCAGAGGTTAATTAATTTCGTAAGTATTAAAAAATTTAAATTTCTATTAGTTAGCTAATCATATCAACTATATGTCTTTGTAGATACGCCAAAATCAGAATGCTTGCACAGACACTGAGTGCATTGATGGTAATTGATAAGATACAGATATGCCTCGGTTAGCGGCGAATTCGCTTTAACGGCGAAAAGTTTGGCAGTCCATTTAGAAACAAACAAGTTCATTCGAATGTTCATTTGGCGAAATAACAAGTTCACTGTGCGGCTCTAGAAATTCATTTGACGACCTCACAAGTTCACTTAGCTGCTTTATACGAACTTATTAATGTAATACCTTATTTTCAGGGTATAAAAACTACAAACTATGTTCTGTAGGCTGTTAACCGGGGCATCGCTGTACGATTTAAGCAACTTGAACTTTACTATATATAAATATGTATATCTTTGTTTAGTTAGCGGACGTGTCACACAGCCTGGACAGAGCGCAGGTGACTCCGGCAGCAGCTTCACCATTGCTATGGTTTTCATGCTTATCGCCATGTTCATGTACATTGTGAATCCAAGCACTTGGCGTCAGTTTACAACCAACTCGAAGCCTGTTCGTCGCGATAACAACCAGGATGGTTCGCCACCACCGCCGCAGCCACCGCCGGCTATCAATTGAGAATGCGTTTTAGGGCTAGAGCTTCGTTACGTTCTTAAACAAATTGCATTTTTGATTATATACAAATACAAATATAATTACATAAATACATATGTATATGTCTATGTATGTATATATCAGATTAACAAAAGTTTCATAATATCTACATATTGAGCATAATACAGGTACAGATTAAACTAATGCAATTAAATCAAAATCGAAATGAACATTTTCCAAATATCATTTGACTGCTAAAACATACAAAAAATGTGTAATTCAACTGACGCAACTTTCTCATTTACTTTCAATATCAAATTTTGTACAAACTTATCAAATACGAACTACATACAAACATATACTATATACTATATATATATATATATATATATATATATAAATATATATATAATATAATCGTATATTAGCATAAAACATATTAGCATGGTTTACATGTGCAATATTGAATTGAATTGGTGAATAAAACTTTGGCTGAATCCAATATCCAGTTATGATCAATGTATTTACAAGATACAAATTACAGATGAATCTCAGTCATCAGCGTTTTGTAGTTTCTCCATTTTCAGCCGCACATCCTTGAGCAAACCTTTCATTTGCTCATATTTACCTGTGGAATCGGGCAAATTCTCAAAGTTGATGACATCACTGATGCCCTCCTTGAATTTCTCCCCAACGGGCAGCTTATCAAATTTGGAGAACTTCAATATGGGTGTGCCTTCAATGGAGGCCTTAAAAACGTTGGGCTTTGTGGCTATTGCGGGTGTCTCGTTATCCACATCGGATTCCGGATTCGAGTTGGACACGTTCAACTCGACCGTGCTAAGAGTGCTTGTGTTTATGGATGTGTTGGACTCCAACTGTTGTAGCAGTTGCGCCTGTTGTGCCTTCAGATCCTCCAGTGACGGTGATGAACTGCGTTGCGGTGTCTCAACAGTTGGTGCTGGGGCTGACGGTTTCGTTGGTGTCGGTGGTGGCGGCGGTGCAGTTATGCAAGGTTCGGCGGGCAATGGTGGCTGCATAACATCATCCATATCATCGTCATCTAATTCCATGTCGTGCACAACGAAATTTGTTTTACTTTCGATTGCAGATTTCTGAGCGTCATGTGGCGTGGGTAATTCTATTAACTTCTTCCGTTTGTAGCCCTTGGTGATGTTCTCGCCCAGAGACTTGATGAAGTTAGCCTTGAGTTGATGGTCTTGAAACTGTGGCACATTGTGATGTTGAAAGTCCTAGAAAATATAAAGTTAAAGTACACAAACATTTGCGACTATATATGCCATATTTACATCATAGAACTTGGCACCTGGCTGTACATTAAAGCCAGGGAAATCAATAATTTTATTGATATCATATTTGAAGCTATCGGATTCACCCTCTTCCTCCTCCGGTCCCTGAACTTCAGTGCCCTGCAATTGACATGTAGTTAGGAACAGTTTATTCTATAATTTTCTATTATACTTACATCTGCATTGAATAACGTCATGCCCGAACTCTGCACCTTGGCCTCCTCTAGCCAAGCCGGCGGATAGCCCAGCACACGCATGCGATAGAACATAAATGGCAACTCGCCACGGCTGAATCCCATGGCATGCCGCGTCTTGCTACTGATCTTTCCTGGTCGAATGTGGGCAAACCGCTGCTCCGTATCCACATGATAACGTTCTGTCCTAATCATTTTCTTGCGTGCTCGCTGTATTCTGGCCTGATTGCGCGGTCGGGTACACTCGCGTAACGAATGATCGGTGCCCCCGCAATTGAAACAGGCGGATTGCACTCGAGGACGTAAGCATTTGTTAACTGCTTCAGCTTTCAGCTTTTTGCGCGTTGGCGTCTCCTCGTCGAGAACGTCTGTGTGGACTCGCTTGTATGACGGTACTTGAGCTGCATTCAGCTTGATAGTGGGTGCCGTGTCAATCAGGAAGAGATCATCATCTGGCAGTGGAGTTGCAGCCTTTATGGTCGCGGCAATGCTGGACTTCGCTTCATTTGTTGTGAAAACGAATTCGTTTGCGGAAAACGTATTATTAAGCACTCGAAGCAGGCGATCATGCAGTCTTTCGTAGTCATCCTTGTGCCGGAACTTCACCTCGAAGATGAGATTGTCAGATTCGTCCAATTCCTGCAAGCAATTATTTTATGTAAATAGAGAAAACTAGTTTTTCAGTTCAATGCTGTACTTTGCTGTTTGTTTCTTTCGGCGAGTTGGGTTGCGATGATTTGGCGGCAATGTCTACTATCTCATTATCGGTATCTTTCACTTCGCCATCTTCCTCATCCGCATCACTATCAATAGTTATAATCGAATCGTTAATCACTATAACGTTTTCGTCCATATCTTTTTTTTATAAATAAACTGAGCCGACTGATGTTGTTTTTCTTAATGGTACTTTATTGGTATTGGTATTTTATTAGTACTTTTTAGTACCAAAACAGGTACCTTATTTATTCGTTGGTTTGGTTGGTCATACTGTTAGCTAACTGTCCTGGTATACTCGACAGTTTTAAAACCAAAAGCGGTCACATTGAAAATGGTCGCGGGCTTTTTAAAATCAGTTTTTTTTTGTTTCGCCACTTTTTAAAAAAAAACAGTCGCCAATATTTAGGAATCTTCGTTATAAATGTGGTCTCTATAGCTTTTCTAGTTGCTGAGATCAATGCGTTCGTACAGAGAGCAATTTTTCAAAAACTTGAATGAAGTGGGCAACCGTGGTTGACTGCTCATAGTTCCAAAGCGGAAAGAAATATGGGAACCAGTTCATGAGTATATTTAACACTGAGATTGTATAGGTCACAATAATTCTACAGCCGGTGCACATTTAAAATATTAAATCACAGTAAACATATTTTAAACACTTAATTGAATTTGTTATTTCGACTAATCATTGTCTTTACATAACTTACAGGCAACATATCAGATAACAGGAACAATTAAAGCAAATTAATTTTGGTGTGCTTCATCGAACAGATCCCGTTAAACGAAGGTGAAAAGCAAGTGAGAATGTCAAGCAAAGGAGATAGCGATAAAAGCTCAATTTACTCAGTGGCTGCTGATGATTTTAAGCCGAATTATGATAATTATGTTGTTTGTCCTTATGATAAAACCCATATTTTGATGCCAATGCGCTTGGCCTGTCACCTGATCAAATGCTCTCGCAATCATCCCGGCAACAATATGGTACGTTGTCCATTTAATAACACACACATTGTGCGGTCGTCTGAATTAAACGTGAGTTGTAAAATCATTATTGTATGACCATTTAATCACATTTCCAGGTCTACAGGCGCATATCACAAATTGCTCCAACTACAAGGACTTTATGCGGTTCAAAACTAAGGACACGTTGCCATCACATTCGCCAACGGCTGGAACTTTTGATTTGATTGAATGCTCTGAAAACTGGAATGATGAGCCTGACGCAGAAACCTATAATCCGCAGGTCCATTGTGCACAGCATTTTTTAATTAAAAATTTTGTTGGTGGCACTGCAGCCCAGCGTCGTAAGCTTCGCGAAAATCAACGTAAGAAATTTAGAGAATTCAGCCAAGGCAAAGAGTTGTAGTTCTAATGACATATAAGATTTTAAATATTTAGTATTATGCTCATACATAGTACACATGTATAAGATGAATTACATTTCTAAAATTTATTTACCGCCGCAATATGCGATAGCTGCAGCAGTGTTGTAAAACCTTACAAGTAGTATTGGTAAACGAGTGGAGCACTTAAGATGAATTTGCTGAAACGGCAGTTGTAATTCAAATTGTTATTTAATCCGAATGTAAATGAATTTCGTAATTATATATTTTTGTTGCTGTTGATTTGATTACTGGTGATTCATTCAGTTACATGAAAGTATGTAGAATATTTGCTGCGATTGACTTCCGCAATGTGAATGTGGCATGATAAGTAAAACAAACAAATTAAATCAATCCATTGGACATGCGAGTCAAGTGTTCTTTTGGATTTCATAGATAAGTAAGAATAAAGACGTCATGTCTGATTTCAATCTAGAGAATTGCCGCCTGAATGCCAACCAACTGTTGCTTGACAACAATCCATGCATAATGTTGCGCAGAATCACAACATTCAGCAGCGTTTCATAATCATTATCAATTCAACTTACAACTGGGGGAATTCTCAGCAGCAGCGGCAACAACAACAACCACAATTGTCTGAAGAGTTTCGAGCGATAAAATGAAATTAATTTGAATAAAAGCGCGCGCGAAAATCGGACGACAATTATTGCATGCAAATGAAGTTGTGATGATGAACTGAAGTGAACAATTCTCCATAAATAGTCCGGCACCCGTCATACATTTTCCACATAAGCAATGGATCTGCTCAGGTGTTGTCTACTGCTCTTGGCGCTTGTAGCCTGTGTGCTGGCCACGCCCACTCTCAACAAGTCCAAAGGAGATGCCTTCTACATTCAAAAGAAGCCCGTGTATCTCGAGAAGCCGACACAGCTTCTCAACGCCTTGTCATCGAAATTTAGCAAACCAAAGCCTGTGTTTATTAAGCCGGTTGTTGTAAAGCCCATTGTGGTGGTTAAGCCGGTGGTTATCGGTGGTGGAGGCGGCGGCGGAGGAGGCGGTGGTGGATGGGGAGGTGGTGGTGGCGGCGGAGGAGGAGGATGGGGCGGCAGCCACGGACATGGACATGGACACGGCCATCATGGCAAAAATAAATTGTTCAGCAAATTTAAATGAATACAGAAAATTATTCAAACTTGTGTACCTAATATAGATTAAGAAATTATTATTAAAGCTAATTAAACTTGTGTTCATCTACCAAAAACAATGGCAAATCAATGGAAACTCTTCCCGTTCTCTCTGCTTACAGTATTTAGCTGGAAAACAAAATCGTATTCCATTGGAAGCCTGGAATTCCAATTAATTTGGCTTAACAAAGGCTACAAATGGCTGTTCTAGACAATTTAGCTTGATTCCGGCCGAAAATGTTAATTTCTGCAGAATAAACAGCAGTTTACAGACTCTCGGCTTGTTTGCAGCCAAAAGTAGCTGTGATTGAGGTCGGTTCTATAGGGAATTCCCTCGAATAAATGTTTTAGCTAGTTATTTGACTTGTTGATAGTCAAAAGTCGCTGTTTTAGAATATAATCCGCTATCTACGCCTTATTTTGGGCTTGATTAAGGTCAGTTCCATGGGCAATCTACTTTATTAAGGCAGTCTTAAGTCTTTCAGCTACCTATGTATTTGGCTTGTTTGTGGCCAAAGTGGCATTGTTGGAGGATAACCCGCAGTTTGGAAAGTGAAAGGCTTACAATGTCGAACAGATCCTTGAAACATTTCAATAAGCGCATATCGATGTGCATAATGAGTCGTCCTTGGCTATGCCAATCGCCCTCTGTATGTCTGTCTGTCTCTCTGTATATTTGTCCGTCTAATGACATCCTTTGTGGTGACAACTTGACAGGCATTGGGCCATTGCAGTGAGAATACGTGCACGAGTATGAGATAAAGATGAATAGGGTCCTGCGGTGGCTGTGACTATAAACATTAATACACAGCAGCAACAAGTGATAAGAGCGCATTCTAATCAAGCAACTATGTACATAATCATAATCATATGACAGAGAGACAAATACACACAAATACAACGTACAATCTATAATTTATACAGTTGTCTTGAGGGCGCTTTGTAATCAGCGGCAGAGGCGTTGGCATTATGCAAAAAGAAGACCGCAACAACCACCCGAAAGTGGAACCACCCCTCCCTCCCTCCACACGCCCACAAATGCTACAGAAAAAGGGGCTATATAAGCGTCGTGGCCAGAAGTTTCGCAAACATTTTGGCACAGTTTGCAGAACCCAACGGAGTTTTATCAACATCCACCAACTCAACAGCAAAACCAGCAGCAGCAGCAGCAACAGTTATAATATCAGTTAATACAAAATGGTGAGTACGATTGAATGTTTGGATCAGTTAACCACCACCACAAGTCGGCGCAAAGTTGGCCAATCATTTGGTGGCTTGCCAACTATTTATAGACGCCACAAAACGGGTTTAGAAAAAAGGCCAACAAAGCGATCTATAA
Source organism: Drosophila funebris (assembly GCA_018901825.1). NCBI lineage: Eukaryota > Metazoa > Arthropoda > Insecta > Diptera > Drosophilidae > Drosophila > Drosophila funebris. Next base: position 1,785,172 of record JAEIFK010000346.1, on the reverse strand, counting down.
TTGCAATCGAAATGGAAATAGAAATAAAAACAAGAAGGAAATGTTAACTACGGCAGGCCGATAAGTTGATACCCTTATGCTATGTATATGTTATAGCAATTCGTAACGCCAAGATAACACAGAGCTGTACCAAGTTTCATCAACATTGCTTTCAAAGAGAGAGATTAGATTGCTTAAAAACCATTCAGATAGTCGTGTTGATCATATACTTTATGGGATATGCCACGCCTCCTCGCAGATCTTACGTAATGGTTCACAAAGCTATAATACTCTTTGCCAGAGTATAACTATAGATTTAACATGAGATAGCCGAGTGAAGGGAAGTAACTGAAGTTAAAACTCAGCTATATTTATGTCCGTCCGACAGTCGATTAGTTAGTTAGGCTGTCGATCAGTTAGACAGTCACATAACTCTCACATAACAGCGTTTCTTAAATGACAGCAGTTATATCTGGTTTGTTTGCCTTAAGTGTCACAAATTTAGATACATCTACAGTTACTCAGTTAGTCAGGGGCGTAATGACTGCAGATCATACAATATTTGCGGGTGACCTTCTCTCTCACACTCCCACTGTCCCTCTCTCTATCACTATATATATGTATCTATCTCTCTCTCTCACTCTCTCTCTCTCTATCTCTCTCTCTGCCTCTGAGACTTGTGTTTGACATTTCCTTACAATGTTGTGCCGCCTGCTAAGTATTTATAATTTGCGTGTGCGCGCGCTCATTTAGTATACATACTAAGTACATAAGATATATCTTAAAAAGAGAAAATTAGTAACAAGAAATATGGCAAATTAACTGTCACACACGCACACATAACACAAGTCTCAGCTAGTTAGCCAATTGTGCAATCAGTTTAAATCGCAAATGTAACCGTTAAATACGCAAATGTCATCGATTTTAGTTGCAGCTTTAGCTTCAATTGGCAACTTCATTAGCATCATTTCTAATGCTAGATACTCGTTTATTCTACTTGGATAATCAGTGCAACATTTCCAGTTGCCTGTCAATTGTGTCTGGTCAACTCACACACACACACGTACACACTCGATCAGACAACACGTCTGACAGCCTCTCTATGAGTTTATTGAATCATACTTGTGCCACATTACAAGTTTGTTGACACGCTGACGTATACGTAATATAATATATTAGATAAATACACTATGCACATACAATCATACAGTTATATAGTATTTACATGTATTATAAACAAAATATATTAACTGCAGGTCAAAGCGCAAGCGCGCAATGCTCGTAAATCTAATTGAAAAGAGGCGTATAATTTATATTTAGCTATTTATATATACAAATAGATATAACTGTATATATTATGTATATATATATACATATATATCTGGCTTTGGCTAGGCAATATACGATTATATTTAAGTCCGGGGCTGCGGCGTCGCCGCCCAAAACGGAAACGGGTAATAATTTGCGACGCAGCTCAAAACGTTTTACATTTTACACGAAGTCCGGACGAGCCTCAGCCTCAGAGTCATCAACTGGAGGTGGAGGTGCTGCAAGAACTGCCTGGAAAGATACTTTACACGCACACACATACACACACACGGACACATAAGTGAGAAAAACATTGTTTCACTTGTATATACCCTCTATAATTAGCTGCTGCTGTGAAAGTAGCTGCAACACAGCATGATCTTAACTTTTATGGAATTTCTAAAAACATTTTAATTATTTTGCAGAGCATACTTATAGGTTTTTATCAAGCATTCATAATCAGCTATCAGTTTGTATTTCAAATTGCGTATTTTTTTTAGTATATATATGTATACACATATCTAAAAATACCACAGTGTTATCGATGCATACAATGTTATCGAGCCAAGCTGTTGCTTGCTGCACGTTCTGCAACTACTACGGAGTAACTGCTGGTCGAGCATGCTCATGCTGCAAATGTTCTTTGCTCATTTATGCTCACGACGCGTTTTATTTTGGTGAGTGCGAGCGAATTACAGTTACATGCTTCAATTTCAATTTCAATTCATGCATTTGTGTGAGTGCCTTGGGGCAGTGGCGTAGTTGACATAAAGGGGTTCGCTGACTGACACTGCAATATCATATGTACATGATTGCAGTCTTAATGTTTCCTTATCGCACACTTCGTTGTGGGTTCTTTGTCTGGGGACTAGAAACCCCATTAGAGACGCGTGGCTCTGTGCCAATGCACTGACCACAGTTGCACACACACACACGCCTCAGTTATCACACTGTTGAAAGGGGGCGCAGCATTGGAGGCAGCATTGTCTGACAGACACACACACACACACACACACAAGCAGGCACACATGCACAGTTGAGTAACATTGTCGTGTGTGTGTTTGTGTGTGTGTGTATCAGAATGATCGTCCGTGTTCCAGAGCTCAGTACTCTGTGATCTGTGCTCAGTTCCCCATAGTCAGTCCAACATTTTGTCAATTCATTTTTTGCATTTAGTCTGCTTTCGTTGCTCATGCGGCTTGACATTTTTTCTCTTTATATACGAAAAAAGTCAAATTTGTAGTCATTTCCTACGAGTCGCGTCGTCGCCTTGGCATATGCATATACATATGTACATACATGTGTCTGTATATACATATGTATATACTCGATTTGTATATGTGTCAACAAAAGTATTTGTTTTTGTGCATTGCAGATATTTTGGTTACTTAAATAATATTTACTATATACATACATATGTATATATATGCATTCATATACATATTTGTATATACAACTACAGCTGTATGTAGGTGCACAATAAAATTGTGAATTATCAGTGACAACGTGAGAATTGTGCGGCCCTTGGCCAGGGACGGACTGCTTCGATAAAACTACAAGCATACATATGTATGTATTATGTACATATGCCGCGTATCAATTATGTGGAAATATATTTACAAAGATACATGTGCATGTGTTTGTAAATGTGTCTCTGTGTGTATGTGTGTGAGTGTGCAGCATATGTAAGGCAATTTCGATGCCCTGGCACTGAATGTCACTAAACGCGCCAACAACTCGCATTGCGTGCGAAATACCCCGCATCCGTCTCTCTGTCAACGTCTCTGCCAGCAGCTCGTATGTTACACCCTGTGCGAGTGTGACTGAATGCGACTGTTCAGTCTATGCTCTTTTTGTGCGTGTGTGTGTTTGTGTGAGTGTGAGTGTAGATCAGCTTCGCAGTCGCAGCAGAAAAACCGCACGTCAAACAAACAAACAAACAACAATTCACATTCATTCATTGCGCGTCGGCTTCATTGTGAACGATAACGATTGTGATTGCCGCCTCTGGCTATTATCGTCATTTTTGTTACGCACTCAGCGAAAGAGACAGAGAGTGAGAGAGTAACAACAGCAGCAGCAGCAGCGGGAAAGAAGCTGTAACGAGAGTGAAACGCGTGGGGAATGAAGATCGGATAATGAAAATACCAAAAGCAAATATAGAAATACTTATTTGTCTTTCGCGTGTGTTGCAGTAACAAGAACAATTGAAATTGATAGAATATAGAAAGTGTACGAGTTCGTTGTTGGTGTTTCTGTTTCTATTATTGTTTTTGTGTTATCAATTGATTTGGCCACGCCCACCTATGCCGCCTAGGCCGCATCAACGCAACAACAAAGACCTAACAAAAATCCACACAAAATGGCGATAAATTCAAGCGCCAGAGAAACGCCCAAGCGTAAAGTTTGAAATAAATACAACAAAAGCAACAAAATATATATATATATATATATATATAAATCAAATCAAAGAAAGATATCAAAAATCACGAAAAATAACCAAAAGTTGTTGAAATTTATGCAACGAAAGTTTGCCAAAGCCCGCCCAGCAGCGAAAGAGAGAAGGAGATAGAGCGGCCGATAGGCGATAAGCGCCAACGTGTGCGGCCAAACAAAACGAAACTCGGATCAAACTCGAAAGAAGCGCCTAAGGTAAGCGCAACTCCCCCTGCCCTGCCCACGATGTTCCTCGCTCATCGCCTATGCAGACGATTGTGATCTCAGTTTCAGCTTATTTCATATGCATATTTGCATATTGTTTGTATGTTTGCTTGTCCGTCTGTTTGTTCGTATGTTTGTTTGTTTACTTTTATCACACACCCTTTTTCGGCATTTGCATTTGCAAGTTCAACTTGTGTTTGCTTTATTTATTTGCTCTTTGGCCCAGTTTGAGGTTATTAACATTGAAATTGAAGTCCAGCGACGTCATTTAATCAATACGTCCCTGTCCCTGCCCCTGCCCCTGCTCTCAATCGCATTCCCATTCTTATTCCTATGCCCATTCCACTTTTCCAGTTGTTTATTTACAGCGCCCAAATAACAAATATAACACTTTTCACTTTTGTTGCTGTTGTTGTAAAGAAATTGTTACAAGGTCAATTGTTTGTTGTTTATTATTATTGTATTTGCATGGAAAAATAAATAATGTGTTGGAATATATTTAATATAATTTAATTTCAATTCAATTTCGACTACATGTCGGCGTCCTTTAACGCACACACACATAGACAGAAAGACAGATAGTGAGAGAGAGAGAGAGAGGGGGAGAGACACGCATATTGAACGCGTTGTCGCTTGTTGTAATTTCCGGTTCCGTTTTGTGTGTGAAATGTTTGATTATATTCAATTTAGAGGCATGGGAACATTTTTTCAACGCTGTAACGGCAATTTGAAGCTGATCCTCAGGAACTGTTATACTTCACTGTTAAATGATAAAACTATGCGAAAGTTCGCTTCCCCTTGTTAGTTTTGACATTGGATTAATATTTGTAATAATCAAAGAATTCAATTGAAAAGTGATTAATTTTATTTATTATTTCACTTGTTCTTTTTATACTTTTCTTGGAATATTTGAACATTTTCGGAATTATTGAACAATTGTGGAACAGTAATTAAAGGGTGCTAACGTCATTGCGGGGTTTCTCACCCAAGAGACCCCGATTCCTATGCGTCATAGCGTCAAAGCATCCAATAAATTGAACTTACTAATCATTGCCCATATACATATGTATGTATATATGTATGTATATGTAAGCGCGTGTATTAATTAATTTCATTGGTTTGAGTTTTGTTCCTCCTATTAATAGTAATAACATGCAATGATAATTTAATTAGCTTAATCGCAAATTCTGAAATCGTAAAAGTGACGCTGCGATCTATAACTAACTCATGCGGTGTTTTTTATAGCTACCATTCGATTATAATTATTATTTAATACGGGTTATCGTATGACAATGACTGCGTTCTCTGTTTCCTCCCACACTGACAACTCGAGTCTCGTTGATTTGTTCTCTCTGTGGGATTTGAAATTGCTTTGCATATTGTGGGGTTATCGATTTGTGATCTGCTATATTTAAACCGTAACCGTATGTCTAATTAACAAGAAATTAACACACTACCCACGAAGCAGTGGGAGGGGTGTTCGATTCGATTGTTATTCACAATCCATATGCAATTTATTTGCATTTAATTTTAGGCTACATGTTTTCACATTCTCTCCCAAGTCAGCGTCAGAGAGAACTTGTAACTTTCCACTTTCCATTGTGAAGTATTTTGTTGTTGTTGGAAATATACAAAAAAAATATTTCCCCTCAATTAATTGGTAAATTGGCATGACGGTGCGAATTGGATTACAAATGAAGAATATGCCAAACTACTTGAATACCCTGTAAAAACGTAAACATTTTGCACAATAGTATGCTATATAAAACTAATTACAAAATAAATTAAACGAACTTTAATTTGAATATTAAATTAAAATCTATGTGAAGTTCAATTGCTAAAACTGATGGCATTTTACCCCTTTTAAAGGTCATAGCTACAGGGTATTGCAATGGAACTTGCCCCGACAGAGTGATTGTAGTTCTGTGTGGCAATTATATGTTGCAGTAATTGCAACGATTGGCAATTAATTGCATCAACCACGTCAAGTAGAAGCCTAGGGGAAATCCACCACAAACGGAATAATATATAATGGATCCTCAGAGAGGGGGCCCAACAGTTACAGTTACAGCAGTTTTCTTTGCCGGCAGCAACAAGTGGCCCAAACAGATAGATGCAGAGAGATAGAGAGAGTGAGAGAGACACACATGCACACAACAATGCGAGAAAGAGCGTGCCTTAGAGAGCAGAACAGCGCTCTGCTAACGTAGCAACATGTGTCTCAACATTTCAAATGTCCCCAAGCACCAGAGCAAGTCCAATAACAGAGCAGGAAAATCAATAAAACTAAACTGTTAAGTTAACAGGCGAGAAACATAACAGCTTCAGTCAACAGTCAACAGCCAAACAATGTTGCAGAGGAAAGAGGGTCGCTCTCAGAGTTTCTTACAAATTGAGTATAAAAAACAAAACCGGATTTCAGAGTGCAACAGTTTCAATTTGAACAGCGTGGCGAGCAGGTCGTTTTCGAGAGACAACTTGTGGCATATCGTAGATATCGAGATATTCACTTTTTAAAAGATCATGTAAGCACGAAATGATGCGAAACAACAAGTGCAAGCCGAGTAGTGCCAATTGAAAAGTTCGATAATGCGTTAATTAATTCTATTGATTCAAGTGCAATTATCAATTAAAATCAATTCTTAGAAAATTGTGATTTGAACGTCAGCGACAAATAAAATGTATAAATACAATTCTCGTTTGGAGTTTTCGTAATTCACATAAATTAAGAGACCGATTCATTCAAAATACACGTTAAATAACGAATACACGGCACAGCTTTAAGCAACTTTGGGCCAACAGCAGCAGCAATTAACGAAATTACACAAAAGCATATATAAAAAATATTAAAATAAGTCATAAAAAAGAAAATAAAAAAAAAACAGAAAACAGAAAATAAACACGAAAAACCTAAAAAGAGTCAGAGAAAAAGTTAATATCTTTCGAATTGTGTGAATTGTGGAAAAGTACCGCGCTAAAAAGTTGATGTGTTATGATTATTATTATCATCATAATTATTATTATTATTATTGTTGTTGTTGTGTTTTTTATTGTTGCTCTTTCAAAATACGAGCTGCATTTCAAGTTAATGACAAGCGAAAACATAAACAAGTCTACTCAACATGACCACTGAATATTGAGACTCAGCCATAATATACCAAAAAATAAATACCAAATACCGAACACCGAATGCCGAATACCAATTCCAAATTCCAAATACCGCATACCAATTGCTTGCTTATCGCGATGCATTAATCTGTGTGCGCACTGTGCGCAGGTCGCTCAGCAGTTAACGAGAAAGGGAGACTACCTGCTGTGCCTGCCTCTCCCTCTACCACGGCATCGCCCCTTGAGCATCATTAACTCGTCACTGTGTCGTCATCTCATCGAGATATCCATAACCAAATCAATGCCGACCGGCACATCTTTTGTTGTTGTTGTTGTTGTTGTGCCCTTTTTCATTGTTGTTGTTTTCGCATTATGTTGCCACCTTGCAGCGAAACGCACTCACACACAGACACACACGCTCAAGAAAAAACTCTGCACAGGCCACACAGATGACGATTGACGATGACTTTTTTTGAGCCACGTTTCCTCGCGTACATTTTTGACATTGTTTCTCTTCTTTTTGGCTCTGTTGCCATGAGTGGGTGCGCCAACAACAACCACAAGAAGAAGAAAAACAACAACAACAACAACAACAAGAACAACAGCGCAGACAGACAACACAACTTTCGTTGATATTTTGTTGGCGATGATGTCATAAGTTCTTATTGGTGCGTGGAAGCGAAGAGAGACTTGGAAGAGGGACAAGGCGAGCACAGGGATAGGGACATGGAATTGAAATGGGAATGAGAATTATGACTTTGTTATTTTTGAGCATATCAAGCGTTTCCTAGAAATCCAAATTGTTGGCGCGTTTTGCCAATATGCGTTGTTGTTGCTGTTGTCGCTGGTGCCACACAATTGCGCTTGCAACAGGAAATATATGTACATATGTATATGTATTATGCTTTAATACAAACACACACACACACATACATACAAACATTTGTATTTATTTTTTGCACGCAAACACTTCCGACATTTTAAATGCAACGAGCGAAGCGATCAGACCGGCTAAATAAATCAACATCAGCAATAACCAACAACAGCAACAACAGCGGCAGCAGCAAAAGCAACAGCAACAACAAGAGCAAAAGCAGCCATGTGCATTCGCCCAGCCAGGCAGCCAGCCCTCTCTCCCTCTCCTTGTCCAACGCTCACATGCTCTCACTCCTGCTCTCTTTGCCCACGCTCACGCTGCTGCTTGGCTGCAGTTTGGACGTTAAAGCACTCAATGCATATAAATGATTTTAATCAATGGCGTTGACGTCGACGCTTACGCACACAGAGTCAAGCGACACAATCACACACAGGCAGAGACACAAACACAACATTAATAATAATAATAATAATAATAAATGACAATGTACGATCGCATATGAGTACAACAAATGCTTGCAATGCGTATTTAGAATTTAAACTGGAATGGGTATTGGAAGTGCTGACAATACGCTGACAATTCCACGAACTCTCACAAATTCCAAGAGCGAAAGCCTCCAAGTAGCCATTTGTAATAAATTACATAAAATTATATTGAATTTCGATAAATTAAATCACTCTATTGGCAATTAACGTAGTTTAAACGATTAGCAACAATAAAAGACAAATTGATAATAATACTGATGTTGATCTTGTATTTCCCCTTAGAAAACTCTCTAAGCCCTTAAATAAACATAAGCTGCGGCAAACCAACTTAAGCAACAAACGCAAAATAAGAAAAGAAACAAAAAATAAAATAAAAACAAAAAAAAGGAGAAACAAACAAACGGAACATAAAAAAATTAATCAAACTGTGCTAAACGAGTACTTAAGCCAAACAGCAACAGCAAACAGTAGTACTTAAATCAAAGTAATTAAACAACTAAACAAATTGGCAAAGATTTAATTTGTTAATTTTACAACAAACGACTTAAGCAACAGCAGATAAACAACAAAAACAACACACAACAAGAATCGCTATGAAGAAGCTGTCACTAAATGTGAGTATCAATCAGTTGGGAGTTGGAATGGGGATGGTGATGGTGATTGGGGGGGGGGGTTGGTTATATTAATTTGAACAGCATGTTGTTCCAAGAAATCCAGAAATCTTAAATATGAAATGCATTTTTCAAGTTCAGAAAGAGCAAACGAGCAAACGAGCGACAAGCAACTGAGAATGGACGTCATTGGGATTGGGATGTGCAGTCGGTGCGGTATGTGGCATGTTAATGAACTTGAAAAGGCCATGATAATGATGAAGTTGCACTTGATGCTGCCGCTTGGCTGTTGCCGTTCTTCTTCTTCTGCTGCTCCTGGTTGTTGTTGTTGTTGTTGTTGTTGTGGTTGCTGTTGTTGTGGCTAATTGAAATGCAAATGAAAACAGCAACAGAAACAGAAATTGAAGTTGAAATTGAAATTGAACAGGCAAACAGGCTGGAATTAAAGTGCAACGCGCTTCAATCGAACAATCGAACCAATTGATTCCACAACATTTGCAGACTTTGCAAGATTTCCCCTATATAAACATATATATATATATATATATTCTCTTATTTGAAGCATACAACTTGTTAGTACTAGTTCTATCATTTGTTTGCCTATTCTGTTGTTATTAATAATATAAACTTTTCCTTTTTACTTTAATTGAATTTGGCCATAAATCTTTGCAATGCTTTCTTTCTTCAACTTGAGTACTTGGCCGAATTCTTATTTGGCCACGCGTCGCGTCGCATCTGTCTGGCTCGTCTCCCTCCTTCTCCTCTTGCGCCGCCTCCTAATTACGAAAAGCAATTGTGCCGCACTCAAGCAAGTTGAGGCGTTTTAATGAACTTCCTTTGCCTCTTTGCAACATGATAATGAAATTGCATTTGGTTCCTGGCAGGCGCTTCAAAAGCCGGCGGCAATCAAGTGGACTCTGATTGGTAACAGCGGCCGCACTTTGAGGTTAATGTGTGGCAAAAAAAAAAAGATACAAATACAGCTACAGATTCAGATACAAATGCGACTGTGAGTACATTTGGCACGCTTTGATGTTGCCAATTGAAAAATGGCCAACAATGCCAGCCATATATCAAAACACACACACACACACACACATACTTAAACTCATATAATATGCATATGTTTTCCATATTATTATAAGTACAATCGTATACAATCATTCTATAACATCTGCCAGATGCAGCCTCTGCCCTGAGCACTCCCATTGCTGTGTTGACTTATTTAACAGCAGTTCAATGCCCCATAAAAAACACACACACACACACACACACACATGAGTTCGCCAAACTTGAGGTCTGTTTCTCGCTGCGATTGATTGGCATTGACATAGAACTTAGTTGTAACTCTTATAAACATTCAGTTTGTTATTGTCAACTTCCATTTCTCTTTAAAAGTTCATTTTCTCTTTGAGCTGAATTCCATTTGGTGCTAGTTCGAAGGTCACAGCGAGATAGCTAGCCGAGTGCGTGATCCTGGGATGTGACTACATTAAACTTAGAGAGTTGCCAGTGTGTTAAATGAAGTAACTAAATGACTTAATTGAACAATAAGGTAATATCGTCAGCTATTGCATAATCTGTGAATTGTAATCACGGTCAGTTCAAAACAATTTCAAATTGGCTGATGCAACAATGTCTTGATTTGTGTTTCATGTTTTTCTTTTATTTTATTTTTGCCATTGCCATCAACATTTTTATGGTCTGTTGTGCATGTGTATGCGTAAGTGTGTGTGTGTGTGTGTGTGTGTGTCTGCGCACTAAATTGGCCTTTAATAGCCGTATAACAACTATTATATATACATAAAATATATCTATATCCATAGAGTTATGCTGCGAACGAAGCAATTAACTGATTTTTATTATTATTATGGTTATTATTGTTGATATAGTTGTCGATCGTAAATGTTGATTGTGTTCTTATGTCAGCCGGAAAATTAAGTGTTGTAATAAGCCAATAAAAATAAAAATGAACAATCAATTGACAAACTGCCATTAAAACTTGCGCGCAGCAGCAGCAACAAATATAAAAAAATTCACCGAAAACGGGGGCCTGTCAACAACAGCAACAACAAACAGAAAATCAACAACAACTGTTTAAACTTTTGCTGATAAAAACTACTAACAACAAACGTTGCAATGGAACAAACCTTAAGTTGATAGGCAACTCCCCATTGGAGCTGGCCAACAACAATATCAGCAACAACAACATCAGCAACAGGTTACCAAATAAGTCGCACACAATTTACAAATGTTAATGATTGATTTTGTGTCATGTAATCGTTGCAAACTAGTTTCCAGTTTGCAGTCATTTTTCAACTTTAATTGACGTCAAGCGATCGGACACCGCACTCCTCCTCCTTCTCCCCCTTCTGCCCCCTTTGCTGGCCCAAAGTCTTGGCCATATATAGTCGCACTTGACGCTTAAGCGTCACACACATTTCTTCCGTCCTTGGCCGTACAACAATAGCCAGCACAGCCAGCCCAACTCAAAGATACCCTGTAGCTTAGCCCAAAGGTATGCTATATAAAACGGGGACAAATCAATTTATAGTTACTGCATTACTTGGCAACAACAACATTAGTGTAAGCTATTTTATTTAAACCAAATTCCGTTTGGGAGTTTGGGGCAACACCATGTTTTGGAGGCCAAACCAAATGAAATTCCCATGATTCAAAACGTAACGAATCAATTGCAAATTTGTGCACAACTTGGGGGGCAATTCTCGCATTCTTAGAATGCAAACAAACCGCTTGCAAAGTGGCATGTTGTTTGTTTGTTTGTTTGTGTGTGTTGTTTGCATTCTATTAATTCTTCATGTTCACACGTTCAATGGCCGTTTATTGTAATTGTAATTGATGTTGGTGTGATCGTGTGTTTGCACTTTTCGTGTCGTGACTCATTTTCATTTCCGCTCTTTGACACGATACTACATATTTTTTTTGAATTTTACTTAAGTTAGTTTTCTCTCTTTATTTTTTCATATAAGTCGCCATTTTGGAATTCAATTGTTGTTGGGTGTGTGAGCAGTCCTGCAGAGCAAAAGAGAGACATAGCAGAGTTGCCAGTTGACATTTATAAGTTGCGTTAGCATAACATACCTATGTTAAGTGCCTGTTAAGTTGAAATTTCTTACATTGAAGCATTAAATTTGCATACCAATCGAACGCTGTCTTCTCCTGGTCAGTTAATCAGCTTACGTACATTCCGTATATGCCCAAAAATAACACATGATTTTGTGTTTCATTAAATGAGCCTCGCGCCCCCCTCTCTGCCACTGTCTCTGTCTTTAAGGGGAAGTACAGCTGCGCCTAATGGGCCTATATAGAGTGTGTATTAATGCTTAACGATTGCGGTTTGAGTTTCAAAATGCCGCTGCAAAGCTCAGCAAATGTGAATTGAAATTCGGATGCACAAAATGCAATATCAATAAAGAGGAGCAAAACTTAATTATGTGATTTATATGCTTGTTAAAACAAACGGCAGCAACAACAACAACAACAGAAATTGGCACAATCAGCAGGCAAAGCTTTAAATATATGTGTATTTGCAAATAATTTCCTCAATGGACTTGTTTAATTTATATATATATATATATATAAATATGTATGTGTGTGTGTGTGTGTCATGTACAGTGAAACCTGTGACACGCTTCTCGCTGCCTCGCTTCGCTGTTGAACTACTCGCACAGTATTCGAAACTCGTATTCGTATTCATCTGATTATTCACGGGGCATTTGAAAAAAAAAAATAAATAAAAAGAAAAAACTAGTTGAAACCAGTTTGGTCATTCTCTATGCATACTATTTAAATTGTTTTGCTTTCAATTAAACTAATAAAATGCCAATTGTTGTGTTACATGTGTGTGTGTGTGTCGCCTAACTGGCTGGCAAAACTCAACTTGGTCAACAGTCTGTAGCCAATGCAATTAAACTCGATCCAAAGCACTACGGACAACGCTGCGTATGAGCAATAGCAATAATAATAATAAACTGTATAAATTGTTATATTATTTACATATATTTTTTTGTATAAACATTAACTTGGCTCAGAACTAGAAACTGTTCCAGTTCAATTAGTTGCACATTTAGTTGAATTGACTGCGATCGAGTTGCTCGTTAATTTAATTGATCCACATAATTGGTTATGCATGTGCCGTAAACGTTGAACGGCTTGAACGGGGCAAGTGGCATCAGCAAGAGGCAGGATTAATGGTCAACTCTTTTCTGGCTTGACCACAAAACGCTTGTCGTGTAATGATTAACGTCAAGTGATTTAATAATGCATATCACGTATACGCCTGGGTGTTCCACTCGGCATCTATAATGTGTGATCACACGCACACACACACACACACGCACACAGGCATGCACAGACATGCACACACATGCACTTGCATGCATAACTTGGCTGGGCTCGGCACGGTTCGCTTGTTTGACGCTCAACAACGCCAGACGCGCTGTCGTCGCTGCCTCTCACGAATGCTGTGAGTGTTACTCTCTGCTTGTGTATATATGTGTGTGTGTGTCTGTGTGTTTCTGATAAGAAAAAGACGACAGCAGCAGCAGCAACAACAACAGTTGTCTGAGTGGCAACAGCAGCAAGCGCTGGCAACCTCAACAGTTTTGCGATCTTCAGTTTTATTTTTGTTGCCAACAAAGTTGATTGCTCGCGCGGGTGTTTTATTTGTCTTTTGGCTTTCTTAGACAACACATAGTTGTGTGTGCACAATAACAATATATAATACAACAACATAAGAAAAGAAAAACATTTATTTTATTGTTGTTTGCACTTTATTTTCATAATTGTTTGATCAACATTGTGGCTCTTTGCAAGGCAAACCAAAGATCTGAGAGAGAGTGAGAGTGAAAGAGAAAGAGAAGGGGTGGAGAAGCACAGCTTATGCATATACATATTTGTATTTGACATTAACAATTATATTACGAAACGTGCAACTATTAATCTTAATAACACTAATTGGAGACAATACGCGCACGAGCAACAAAGATCAATCCCAAAGATCGGCAAATTCAGCAATCAATTGACTCGCGTTATGCATCTCTATGAACATCGCGACTGTGACGTCCACAGCGGCAGCGGCTGCGCTGCTGGAAGCCATAGAAAGGCTCATCAGCATCAGCAGGCGTTAGGCAAAGTGAGCGAAATTAATACACACACACACATGGGACACACAGATACATGCATGCATACATACATACTTACATACATATACTCATCCTATTCCAACTGGACAACATTCACACACAGACGCCAACACTACCTGCCGCCATTTTGCAAATGACTCTCAGCTGCTCTTGTAGTTGTTGTCGTTGTTGTTGTTGTTATTGCTGCGCTATTAATTTAATGCCAAAGAGAATTTAATGCATATTAAATTGCATATTAAAATGCGCTTGCCACAGGGGGAGTCCAGTTTCAGTTGCATTTGCAACGAAATGCAAATGAAAATGCCGCATGTCTAGTTAATTAACAGCACCGTTTAACGCAGGCGCAACAACAAGGCAGGTAACAACAACCCAACCACAACAACAAACAACTGCAACAACTACTACCAACAATCGCTGTGCCAGTTTATTTGGTACCAAGCAGTCTCGCCATGTCGCTGTGTTTATTTTATGTTGTTCTTGTTGTTGTTGCTCGCTGAGTGGCCATGGTACCATGCAGTCTCGAGAGCCGTTTTAACACTTAAGTGGGTTGTTTAAGCAGTTGCTACATATCACTAAAGTGTTCAAGCAGCAGCAGCAGCAGCATTACAATTTACGCTTAACATTAAACTGCTGCTATTCCAGGATCGCATTTCCCACCATTTCGATAGATCAGTGCAGCTGCTGTTATTAACAGCGTATGTTAACAGTGGTACGTGCTGTGAATGCTAAACTACATATGCACTTATGACTGACGATGGACTGCAGCTTTGCCATGCTTGCGTAGCCAAGCGTTAAGTTTATGGAACATGCATCTTACTTAATACAAGCACAATACACATACATATGTAAGTGTACATGTATAAGTGCATGTATGTGCATATATAAGTGACTGCATTGCACGCGCTTGGTTTGGTCACAGTTTTGCAGTCATTTCATTGTCAGTCATTGCCAATTCGCAGTAAAAAGCCATAAAAATAAAAGATATTTGTTGCGATAACATGACATTCCTGGCAAATACCGAGCCAAATTTAGGCGCCCTGATAAGACCACCTGACAAGACAGACAAGTGGATTTTTGCCTCAATATTTGTCAACAGTAAATCGTTTTATGGCGGTTTGCGACAATATCTGTCCTGTGTCTGCGTGTGTCTGTGGGTGGGAATGGAAAGGGGAATCGGAGGGGGAGGGTGTGTGTGTGTGTCGAAGTGAAGGCGTCAAATTCTTAAAACTATTGCGCACAAAAGAATTCACAATTCATTATAATTGTTGTCATTATTTTTGGCTCATGACTTCATTCAATGTCGCCTGGCAGCATGCGGCATCTACATACGCACACGCACACACACACACACACCCAGACGCAGCCACACAGAGACGCACGCACACCAACACGCACACATATGCATAGAAACAGCAATCAAAATCAAAGTTGAATAGTTTACAATCAGGCAAATCGACTTGGACATGAAACATGCGCGATTCGCGCCAATGATTCAGTTACACACACACACACACACACATAGAGACGCACACACATATGCATAGTACGTATGGTTAGCCATGCCTTGGTTGTTATTGTTGTTGTCTTCTTTTTGTTATAATGCGACTGCTTGTATGTATGACAGACAGTTATTTAAATTGATACAAAGCGGCATGCCGACAAATAAAATCAATTGGCAGCTAATCAAAGCACAATGCAAACAAATTGCCAGCACATGCTCCTCGATGTTAATGTTGATGATGATGTTGTTGTTTTCATAATGAAGTTGATCGGCTTCAAATCGATCAATTGTTCTATATTCGCAATGGTTCGCTAGTTCGTTCATTCGTTTGTTCCTTCGTTCGCTGGCTCCTTTTTTGCTGCTCAATGATGACGCCATCAACAGTGAAAGAGAGAACAGCTGCTGTTAAGGCACAGCAGTTGCTCGCACTGTTATCTTACGCCTGTTACTTTTGATGCCGCCATATCGATTATGCAATTTATGCGACCGGCAAAAGTGTTAAAATTAAATGCATATACACTCGGACTTGGGTTTTGGACTCGCATTCGCATTCGCTTTCGCACTCGCACTCGAATTCGAACTCGTTCTCGAACGCTCGCTCGATGGCCATAAATCGTGCAATTCGAATCCAATTAGCGAGCGCAGAGGTCGTCGTGTGTGTAATGCGAGACAGCAGCAGCTGCTGTTAACTCTCTTCGGCGCCTGGATGTAAAGTATACGCTCCATAGACATACAAGAAGAAGAAAGAGAAAAAAAAACAACATTTTACATATGCACATATGTGGAGATCTTTAAGTTTCAGCTGTTACACTGGCGTCATTGGCGTCACTGTGCGACACTTGCACTTTTCCAACACTGTTACGTCGCCGTATTTATTTAGTATTAAATGGCGCTCACGTGTTGCGCGCGGCAGCTGCTAATTATAGTATATTTAAATATTCCCAAAAATACATACATACATAGAAATATTGTACGCGATAACGACTGTAAACTTGGCCAACTGTTGAGTTGCGCACTGTGCTGAGTTTAATGGCAACAACATTCGGCCATTTGGCAACTGATTGATGAACTTTTCTACTTCTCTATAAGCCATTGGCTATAAATCAAAAGCGACGACAACAAAAATGCGCTCAACTTAATTGAAAGCATCAACAAGCCAATAAAAAATCAATTTAAATAAACACACACACACACATGCACAGAGAGAGGGAGAGAGAAAGAGAGCATGGCACGAAACGATCGACATTTAAGCAATTGAACGCGGGAGGTGCTAAAAACTCATCATAGACCACGAGTTGAACATTTCGAATAGTTGAAAATTCGAAATACACACATTTATTTCAACAGAATTCGTCTCATGTTGTTGTTGGTGTTGTTGTTCAACGTCGACACTGTGTCTGCTTGAATTTTCATTCATTTTTCACACATTCACACACCCCCCACAGGCGCAATGGAAAAATTTGCAATTTTAATCAAATTATTCAATAGTTTGGAATGTATGTCGACGCTCAGTAATTGAAATTGAAACTGAAATTGACTGAGCACGCAAATTGATCAAAAATATGCAAATTCAACAGATACTTTAATTCATTTATTTATTTTGGGGGCCTGTCTGACATACACATACACATACATACATATGTATGTATGCTTACTTAGCTTAACTAAGTGTGTAACGTGTGTTTATCGCATGTGTATCGCATGTGGCAATTGTTGACTATTTGGCTTTGCCTGTGAGCCAAGTTGTAAATTATGGCACACTCGTAAATTAGCCAAGTCGACACTTTTGCAAATAATGCAATAAACATTGAAATTGTGATGCCTATTTATAGCCAAGACACGTCTGTCTGCGTCTGTCTTTTAGACGGTAGACACCTTTATGAAGCATGCCGCTTTGCCGCTTGCCGCATGCAGATGGCAAAGCTGTTGGCAGTTGGCAGATGCAACAACACAAATTGTGTGTGTCTATTTTTAGCACACACTTTGCAATTGCAGTTGCAGACAGACTCTATTTTTAGATACCTTGAACTACGAGTTGCGAGTTACGAGTTACGAGCTACGATTTACGACTTACGAGTTACGATTTACGAGCACACATCCTCAAGGCGAGAATGTGCTTCATATCTCGTATCTCTTTGATTGAAAGACAACAGACAGACCGACCAAACGACAGACAGACAGACCGACCGACCACCCGTTGTGTGATTCGCCTGCTTGTTTTTTTTGTTGTTTTTTTTGCGGTTTCAAGGTTCAACTTGGCCCATATCCACTTACCCAGTAAACAGATAGCAGCCAACAACTGAAGCTGCTCTTAATTGTTGCATTTCTTAGCTAAAAATAGACACACGACAGGCCCAGCAAATTGTCGTATATTTATAAACTATTTCCGGTAGTTGAGTTGTGTTGCATTACACTGCAAGAAATGCTTTGCTTACCTTACTTATCTTATCTTATCTGTTCTTATTCTTATTCTTACTTTATAGATGTGTTCCCGCAACATAAAGATCTCGGTGGTGCTGTTTCTTGTCTTGATACCCATAATCACAGCGTTGCCACACAATCACAATCTATCGAAACGTAGCAATTTCTTTGATCTGGAATGCAAGGGCATCTTCAATAAGACCATGTTCTTTCGCCTGGATCGCATCTGTGAGGATTGCTATCAATTGTTCCGTGAGACGAGTATACATCGACTATGCAAGTAAGTGACAATGCTTTGTGCTAACTTTAAGCACACCTACTAATCAAATTCATATAGCTACTGAAAATTCCCTCAAGTCAACGAATTTCCTTTACCAATTTCCCTATTCACAGCAATTGCCCTAAGTCACTCTATGCTCAAAATTCCCTTTTAATATCCCATTTAAATTTCCCTATTCGCAACAATTCCCCCACACAACGTCCATCACAGGGTTCACATCAATTTGAAAGCAGTTCAAGGCGATTTGTCGCAAAATGCTGCGCAAAAAATTAAAAAAAAAAGAAGAATATTTAAGAAATCATGAAATATGTACTTAATACCATGGTCATGTTTGAAAGATGACCCTGACATGGATATAAAGAAGATCACAGGAACACAAATATTGAACACAATTCTTAGAAACCAAAATCACAAAAAAAAATAAAACTATTTCTATATTCTATATTATGTTTCATGTTTTATGTGTTTTTTTTTTATGTATTAGTGTTGAGTTATCTGTTATCTATGCCAGCTGAAACGTATTCTATTATCTATTTGCTGCAGGGCTAATTGTTTCGCCCACGAAACCTTCGGAGATTGCCTAAAAGTGCTGCTCATCGATGATGAAGAGATTGTACAGCTGCAGCATTATCTCAAAGTCATCAATGGCTCGCCCTATCCCTTTCATAAGCCTGTTGTTTTCAAATAGATACTCACTTAATTGCAGATGCTTTCAATTTCAATATCAGTTTCAGTTTCCTTTCAATTTCAATTTCAATTTAATTTCCCCTTTTTTGATTTTAATTTAATTTTATTGATTTTTGATTAATTTTGTATTTTTGTATGATTTGTGTTGATTTGTTGTGTATATTTTGTGTATATTTTAGGAAAGACTGCTTTGATTCCAAATGGTTTGGCGAATGCGTTAAAGTGCTATTAACACCCTCAGAAGAAATAACAAATTTACAACATTTTATAAAAGTAGTGAATGGTTCGCCCATATCATTCAACATGGCGCCGGTTACATAACTTTAAGTGGTTGGGTTAACGCCACCACCGAGCACCATCAACACCACCAATACCACCAGATACCACCCACACATCCACACACACACACACACCAACATATACAATACTGATGAGATGATAAATGATAAACGAATGCAAATTCCAGTTCATATATATGGTGGTTCTATATCATCCATATGGGAACCGACATCCGAAGAATCTGAACAATCTGAACCACAAGCAGAAACAAACAAATTAAATATTTAACGCCCAAATTTAATTCGTACTTATTTATTACTGTATGCTTTACAGTTTTTACTATATATGTGTTTTTTTAAAAACCCAATTATTTTAATTAATTTATTGAAACGTTACGCGTTTGTTGTAAGTGAGGGACAGGGACAGGGACATGGGACATGGGAACAGGGGGGGAATATATGGGAACAGTGAGAGTGAGCATACTCCCACACACACACACACACAATACATACACACACATACACAGACGAACAGAGGTAGACACAGAGTGAGAGAGGGAGAGGGAAGGTGAGCAGGAGTGAGCGGGAGGCAGTGCGATAAGGAGGAAATCGAGGGGTTTCTTCCAAGTAGTTTTTGACAGCAGACCCCGAAGCCGAAGAAGTATTTATTTCTAAGTATTCTTAGCTTGTTTATTATTGCGTTATGTATGTAAAATAAAAGATCCATTGTTTTTAATATACTTATTTAATGTATAATTATTATTTTTTGTATTGTATGTAAACAAAAAAAAAAAAAAAAAAGAAAACAGAAAACAAGTATCGCGTATTCCAAGCAGCATTTACATTTTTACATCAAGGGCAGAACAGAAAAATACTAAATACTGAAGAAGAAGAAGAAGAAGGAGAAGAAAGAAGAAAATACATTCACACAGACAGACTTACACACACACAGACACACCCACAACCACAACCACAAGAACGAAAGTATTTTGCAAATGTATTAAATTTTTGTGCTATTTAGTAAAGAAGATGAATTATAAGAAAAATAATAACAAAGAAAAAGAAAAGGAAATTTATATATATATATATTAATATATATATGCATATTCACGAATAACATACAAATATTTTAGTCTAAAACGCAATTTGTGCAAAACACAAACAAAACAAAAAACCTTTGGTAAAAACACGCAAAATCGAGCAACAAAAAAAAATTGAATGCATTAAAAATGTAGCAAAAGAAACAAAAAAAAAAATAACAAAAAACGAGAAAGAACAAAAATATAATTATTAAAAAAAAAAATATTTATGTAAAATGATGAACAAAAAACAATCGCTGGCTATTTGAGGGCATCCAAAATTGTGATAAATGAAATTAGAATGCGACACTGACCAGGGAGAGAGTGACAATGCAGAGAGAGAGAACGAGAGCGAGAGAGTGAGCAACAAGTGCCAGCAGCTGTTATCGATGTTGGGCGCGTTTCCGACGCGACTAAAAACGCGCGCTTACCGTTTTTATTTTGTGGTACGTTTTCAGTTTAAAATTTTATTTAATTTTCTTTATTTTTATTATTATTATGAATTTGATTTTTGCCATGTTTGTCAAGTGCGTTTGCTTTTTGACATTTTATCTATGCAAACGCAATATTTTTGAAAAGGCACACAAACAAATCTTTTTGTATTTTGGCTCAAACAATTTTTAACCGAGCAACAACGCCTCAAGAGGCTAAAAGCGCATTTTGAGATGAGTATACTAATGCCATATTTTTCGATTATCTAAAACAGGCAAGATTGCTTCGGATCACCGTTTTTCAATGCCTGCGTCGAGGCGCTGCAACTGCACGAAGAGATGGACAAGTATAACGAATGGCGAGATACCCTAGGACGCAAGTAAATGGATCAAAGCGGACGGACACTAGTTGGCGGAATAAAGCTATAGCTAAACGCATAATACGAGTACTACTTACATATACTATATCACTTATACTATATAACACTCTTATACGATGTGAACACTCGCACTCGCATAACAAAACAACTCTTATACGATGAGAATACTTACACACATAGGAACACTTACACTCATACACCCGCACACGAACGATACACGAACAAAGATACAAATTACACGAGTTAAAATTTATCAAAGCGAATACGCAAAATACTTTTATCGATTAAGTGAAAGAATCACGAAAATATTGGAAAATAAGATAGGAATCCAAATTATCCAAATAATAATACACACAAACAAAAATAAACAAGATACGACAGTGTAAAATTTCTTTTTCGCACTCTTCTCTTATATTCTCGTATATTTTGTTAAATATAAAAGTTTGTAAAATTGTTTTCGTCATAGGGCCCCCAAATTTAAGTATAGTTTTCAACTATATATAGTTTATACTTACACACACACATATATATATATATATATGAATTACAGCAGAATTATATATGTATGGCAATTGATTTAGTTGAAGCAAAGGACTAAGGAGTTCAAGCTTAAGTTTAACTCAAAATGTCTGATGTAAATATTTAAAATGTTTGCTTTTTTCTTAAAAGTTTTCTACATATACTACGTATGTATATACGTATACATACATATATATACCTAACTATATTTTGTACATTTTCTGTGTATCCTTTAAGCAATTAAGTTAATTTGTTACGTTTACGTTCTAATTCTAATTCTAACCACATCTCTGCTTAAAATGCAAAAAAAAAAAAAAAGCGAAGAAGAAATGTGAAAGTTGAAATCATAAAAAAACACACACACACACACACACACACACATATACATTAACCACTACAGCATATTTCGATATTACATTATATGTACCCTAATTAATTTAAACTTGTTTGGATCTAGTCGTAAAATATAAATAAAAACTGTATATTTCAAGTGGAGATCAATGTCCACTTTATTTCACAACATTTTCCCCCTTTTTTTTTACAGACGTACGAGCTTTCAGTTTGTGTTTTTGGGGGGTGCAAAATCTCTTTATTCAATATATTTATTCAGTTGAGTTCAGTGTGAGTTTCCAATATCAATATCGACATCAATAATTCATATTCAATCAATCCGCTACAATAATTATTGATATTCGAATTCAAATCATTTTGCGGTTCATTCACTTGAGATGTATGAAATGCCAAGTATCGACTGTAAAGATTTCAAGAGATTTAAATGTTTTTAAATGGCACAATATTTATTAAAAATATAACATAACATAGCATAATTAACAAGCATAGCCAATTACAAAGGTATTTTGCGGAGAGCAGACAATATATACAATATTTGTTAGCAGGAGAGCATTTTGGTTTTGTCGGTTAGTAAAGCATGCAGATTGGACAATATGTGTGCATTTTGTGCATTTAGTGCATTTTAGCAAAGCGTGTTTCTTGTTATAGGGTATCTAAAGCTTTGCGCGAACATAATAAACCTTACCTGTGTCGGCCACTTCCTCAACATCGCCGCCATCTGAAGCATCGTCCAGCAATTTGGCAGCCTCTCCTTTGCCAATGAGGTTATCGGAGTTAGTATTGGTCACGTTTTGGCTGCAAATAATGGGTAATTTATTTAGATATTATAAGCAGAAGTTTAGACTGTGAATGTAAACAAACCAAGCGATGCCCGAATTGCCTCCATTGGGCTGATTGATCAGTGTTTGCCAGAACTTGTGCGTCTCGGCAATGATGGAAGTGGCAAATTCCGTATTCTTAGCATCGCCGTTAAACGCAAACTGATTCTCCGGCTTGCCATCGGGTATTTTGTAGATCTAAGCAAAGGCATAGAACATTAGATATGTAATATAATTAGGGTTTAATTTGCATTTGTTGTATACCTTGAACCACTCGACGGTGGCACGCAACAAGCCAGGGAAATATTGATCCACATCGGCGATATCGTTGACCTTTGATGCCAAGGGATCATTTACATCAATGGCAATGATTTTCCAGTCAGTCTCGCCCTCATCGATGAGTGCAATGGAGCCAAGTACCTTGACTTGCAGTACATCGCCACGATTGGCAACGCGATAACCGATTTCGATCACATCAATGGGATCATTATCGCCCTTGCATCCTGTGGAAGGCTCAATATGATCGGGATTCTCCCAGGTTTGAGGCAAGGCACCGTAGTTCCAAATGTAACCCTTGTGGGGGAAACAATTGGCCACAAAACGCAGTTTTCCCTTCTTGATGTCCTGCTTAATGGGATTCATGGGTGTCTTCAGACTAATCTAAATGTGCAAGACACGCAATAATGTGTTTATCAACATGATTTATCGATAAATAGTTAACATCTCTATTTGCTTACCTCCATTTTGGCGTTTGTCCAACGTGGCACCTCAACAACCATGTTGTAGACGGTCTTCTCCTCGTTGGCGTACAATGGAATGTCGTGCATCGGCGAGATAACATTGCCGCAGTTATTTTCTATTGCAAATTACAGCAGAAATTATGAAGCGTTGTAATTAATGTGCTACAATACCAAACACGCAATCAGTTGATTAAATAAATTGACCTGATAGCCTTCACCTTAACCATATCGTACGTTACTTAAGCAGCAGTAACTCTTTGATATGTAGCGTAAATAACGATACTAAACGAATATTTGTTTCATAATAAACAATCATAAAACAAAGTCCACATTTCAGCGTCGGCTGATTCACCTTGTCTAGTGTCATGACGCCGGCAGTAGATTTCGCTGATAAAGCAATGTTTTTTAATTAAAGGCGACTTGTTGCATAATTGTTTATTTCAGTACTCGGAACTTAATTCAATTTGATTTAAGGATAATGCCGTCATTAATGCCTTGATATGCCGCTTACTAAATTGTTTTACACTATGTTTTGGGTACTTACTAAAATAAAGGCTATAGTTTGGCGAGTTTTTTGCTCCCTTTGCAACAGTTTGATACAGCGGCATGGCTGAGGTTTTTGTCCGTAAATGTTTTAGTTGAATATGTCTTTTACTGATCCCAGCAGTTTCTGCTGACGTTGCGAAAATTGGCCGGAGCAAATGTCTAATGCCAATTACACGTGAGGAAGTAATCATATGGGTTGCGATACTTGGTACTTTTAGTACAAAAATTGGTACCTTATTTGTTCGTTGGTCCTATTTTTACTCTTCACGAGTGTGAACACCTGCGTCAAACTGAAAATCCCATGCTAGAGTCTCATATACAGCACCCTAAACATACTGTAGGCTAACCGTACTGATTTATTCGACAAATTTAAAAGACAAACGGTCACATTTATAGCTCTCGCGGGCTTATTAAATTGTAAATTTTTTTTGAATTCGTAATTTTTTGGCTGGGTTAGTGGGCACGGGGCAGTGGGTGTGGTATCGAAAGCTAACATAAACTCGTTATGGTGTCTCTAGCTCCTCTAGTTGCTCAGATCGACGCGTTCATACGGATTGATCTTTTTTCCAAGTTCTTCTGGTTGCAACAACTAAATACTAAATTTAAATACCAAAGAAAATACTTGAAATAACTAATTCATGTTACCCAGGATCACTTTGTAAATGTGACTTTTGTTTATTTATGAAAACATAATGATACACATCATTTTACAGTCACTTTAAGTTATTTTTTTATTAGCATAGGCAGTTACCAATTATTGTGAAATTTAATACCAGTGGGACCGTATTAAGCCCAAACACCGTCATCGATTGCTTTCGCAACCAATCGAATATTATTAATTGTATCATTCTCCACGCTGACAAAATTCATAGAAATTATAAGTCGTCGCTTTGATTTAGAAATTGCTGCAAGGCAAACTTAATTATCAACGTGTTTGCATAGCAACGTGCAAAGCATATTCTGTTATCATTCTGCCAAACAACAAATACAAAGCATACAGTGCTGACAATAACAACAATACTAAATTTCGTGCAAGTTTTGGCAACAAGTAGAAATTCCCCCTTTTTGCCATGCAGAACTCAAGATCGAGAGGCTCTTCGGCCAGGCCTCATCGTCGGCCAGCAGCGGGTGCTCCATTGAACACCAAATCAACTGAATCTGTCACGAAGCTTGCCATGGAGGCCACCAATCAAGTGGGCATCGATGATAATGCTTGTGTCGTCTGTTTTAAAAACGTTGAAATATATTCAATTGGGGATTGTGATCATCCAGTATGCTACGAGTGTTCCACAAGAATGAGGGTCCTTTGCCAGCAAAACGAATGCCCGATTTGCCGTCATGTGCTGTCCAAGGTGAGTTAAGAGATGTATGCTTTGCAATATGAGCAACTGTTTAATTCAATAATATTTGTATATTTGCAGGTTCTGTTTACATTGGAAAAGTTGCCTTATCGTGAGCTCGAGGCTAGCAATCGCTCGGATTTCTACAGCAAAAAGTATCGTATTGGCTTCTGGAGTGCTGAGATTCAACAGAAATTCTATCAGCTACTTGATCACCCCTGTCCAAAGTGAGTTTACTTGGACTTCAGTTGCCTGTTCCGCAATTAAAAAAGCGTTTCATTCAATAGGTGTGACGTGCCGCCGTACCGCACTTTTCAGGCTCTACGGAATCACGTCTTGCGTGATCACAATATGTACTTTTGTGATCTGTGCGTCGAGACATTGAAGATCTTCACATTCGAGCGTCGTTGCTATACCCAAGCTGAGTTGGTTGTTCACAATGCCAAAGGCGATCCGGACAACACATCGCATCGTGGTCATCCGCTTTGCGAGTATTGTAATCAACGTTACGTGGATCGTGATGAACTCTTTCGGCATTTGCGGCGCGACCACTACTTCTGTCACTTTTGCGATGCCGATGGCTGCAACGATTTTTACAAGTAATTCTACCACAAAATAGTGTAACTAACTCTTATCGCAACTGATAATGGTATCACAAACACAGCGTCTATGCGGACTTGGCGGATCACTTTCGCAAGGAGCATTATCTATGCGAGGAAGGTAAGTGCGCCACAGAGGAGTTCACAGGCGCCTTTCGCAATGAGATTGAATACAAAGCGCACGTGGCAAGTGTGCATGGCAAATCATTGAACAAGCAACAGGCAAAACAGACGCGCACATTGCAGCTGGAGATTACACTGGGACCTCGTGGACGCCGTGAGCAAGGCATAACAAACATGAGATCGAGGTGAATAGATGAATACAGTTAATATGTGGATTAATATGAATATATATTATTATATCATGCAGAAACGAGGAGCATCAAGACTATTTGGATGAGTTGCCCTCAAGCAGCACACATCGGAATCAGCCTGTTACGATTGATGCCGGCAATGAGGAGGAGTTTCCAACGCTTGCTGGTATTACGCCGGGTCCAAATGTGTCCTTGGTCAGGGCCCCACCTCCGTCAATGCGTAACCTAAGCGGCACCTCGGGTCTTGCACGCACCAAAGAAAACTTTCCAGCTTTGGGTGGAGCTGCTGGTGGCAGCATTTCAGCTGCTGGTAACACCTATGCAAACGCCAGAGCTGCACAGTCCGCTCAGCCCGTATCGACAGCCTTTAAAAAGGGAGCTAATGCTGGATCTGCCGGTGGCACTGTGGCACGTGCCAACGCACCAGCTAATGGTATGCTGCTCCATGTCTCAAATCGACCTGCGGCCAGTGTGAACAAGAAATCGACGCCAGAAATGGATTTCCCTGCACTGCCAGCGGGCAAGGGCAAGAAGATGCCGCGCAACTTGGAGGAAGACATGCTGCCCAGCAATACGGGTGTATCCATTTCAAATGTTGCGGCCAAGCATCGCACACTCGTGGATGATTATGTCTCTGTTGCCCATCCGAGCACCTATCAAAAGATACAAATGGTACAAAAGGAAGAGTCGGAAGCCAAAGCACGCATGGAGGCTCTAAAGAAGAGCGCGCCCAAGCTGACAGCAGCTGAATTTCCCACGCTGGGACCGAGCGCCACCAAGGGACCGCCTCTATCAAGGCCAAATGGCGGCGGATCAGCTGCCTCATCGAACTGGTCCAAGCCCGGTTCGGAAAAGAAACAACGAGAGTTAGATAATCGCAAGTCAAAGGTTGCACCAGCGCCTTTGTTGCCCACGCCGAAAAGCAGCTCAAGCAATCTAAATAACAATAAGAGCAATATCAACAACCAGGAACAACAACAACAAGAGCAGCAGCAGTCCAACAAAAAGGATAAGAAATCAAAGGAGCAGAAGAAGAACAATCAAGAGAATCAGCCAAAAGTGAACAAGCAAAAGGAGAAGAACAATAACATAAACAATAACAGCAACAACAACAACGATAAACAGCTGCCAGCAAATGTTAAAAACGGCAATGGCAATTTATCAAGGACATCGCGTACACCACCTGGCCTGAGCATTGCCGCGCCACCAATTAAACCACCACCTGGTTTCATGTCCAATGTCACTTTGAATTCGGTGGCAAAGCTACCAAACAATATGACATTTATCAGCTCGTCGGGTGAAAACTACAGCGTTGTGCCAAGTTCTTTCACCTACACTGATCCTCCAGAGACTACTAACAGGAATCAGGTAGATAAAGCTGCAATTGATGCCTAAAATACGATAAAATTTCTTTGCTTTATATAGAATTTAGTGGATCAACTGCGAGAGGTACTTAAAACACCTGAGGCCTTCAACGAATTTCGTTTGCTGTCATCCAACTTTCGTGATGGCTCCTGTACAGGTCAAGCCTACTATGAGCACTGTCAATCCGCGATGATGGATAAGTTTCACAGCTTGTTTCCTGAACTTTTAGTGATGCTGCCCGACATTGGCAAACAACAGGTTAACTAGATGAACTCTCAATTGTTGTATTTATATCTAACATTTGTTTATTTACAGGAACTCTATTTGGTGCATAAGCAATATGTGAATACATTAACGCCGCATCAAGAGAAATCGTTGCCAAGCCTGGAAGTGTGTCTCAATTGCAAGCAAGTCCTTATGGCCACCGATTTTAGCAGCCATCAACAAGCGCACGAGCTCACAAAGAATTTCATCGCACCAGATAATAATGCAGCATCGAATAATATGATTGGAGCTGGAACCAAGAATACGCAACGTAAATTAAACTAGATCCAGATATCACCACAACGATGAAAATAGCAAAAGATAGCTTTTCCTATGTATATTTTGTATGTATGTAATTAATTGTTATCCCACGGCCACAACAAAAAGAACAAACATTGCCAATGTACACAATTAACGAACTCTCTTGTGAATGTAGGCTTAACTATATAAATATTATATATAATTAAGCCTCGTGAAATAATGCTGTTGCATGTGACGTTCAAAACGTTCCATGATTTTGTAGATCAGACAACTTTACAGCTTGCACGTGTGGAATGTTTTTTTAATTTTTAAAGAGTGAGCTTGTATACGCTGTAAACAATTACAATACTGAATAAAGTGCAAAACAATCAGATTGCAATTTTATCTATGTTCACGATTTACCAATACCATTATCATCTAATGGAACTACTTTTCATGAGATAAAAACTCAATTAGTACGATTATATTTGTGTATCTTATCAATTTGGACCTACAGATTATGGCCATATTTGACATTCTCTTGACAAAGTGTTGTCAACGAAAACATCTAGAGCTAATTTATATTTTTGCCAATTTCTGTTTGAACACAAAAACGCCGCAGATTTATGAGAAATGGTATTTGGCCACACTGCAATAATTGCTTTAGAATTATCGATAGCTTCGATAAGTAAACAACGATGGAACGGCGCGACGATGTGCTTAGACAGGTAAGCGAAATTATTTAAACGTTTTATTGATTATATGCAAAGCGGAGTTTATTTTAGGCACTCGATAAGAATGCCGATGAAACGGAGCGTTGGCAAGCCTTTAAAGCGGAAAATGAGACGGCAATCAAGAACCTCGACATGTTCTCAAAGCAACTTACCGTCGAGGTTATGGTGCCCATTGGCAAGAAGGCTTTAATGCCGGGCCAGTTAATTCATACAAACGAGCTGCTTGTTGGCCATTATCAAGGATACTTCTCTGCTTGCTCTGCCTACAAGGCCAAAGAGATTTGCCAGCACCGACAACGTCTGGCCGATGAGCATCTAAAGAAACTTGAGGTTGAGGCACAGCTGTGGCAGTAAGTCAAGTCAAATATCTATGGTTATTTGTAAATTTTTAATATACATATCTCTACTATAGAAACAAGCTGGAAAAGCCAATGCTGGAGGGTGCTGTGCCAAACGCAGGTGAAATTGAAATCGTGGAAGAATTCGTAGAGGAAGCACACATTCAGTGGTTAAATAAGCACAAAGAGAGTATGCGAAAACAGAAAGCAGTAGAACGCATTCAGCGCGAATTAGATACCAATGACGAGGATGTTTTCAAAAAACTAGAGGAGCGCGAATTGTTGGAGGAACTTGGCCTGGATCCTGATAACTTAAATGAGTTGGCACTCAGTAAGCTGCTTAATAATGAGGTGGAAACTCCCCAAATTGAGAGTGTAGTCTGTGATAAAGCAGCTGAGCCAAGAATGACTGATAAACAGGTATTTGATATACTCGACATGCTTGAAGCTGAAGAGCAGAGTGAAGAGGCCGAAATAGACGCAGAAGCGGAGCAAAACCTGCAAAGCACCAATGAGTTGGTAAGAAATCTAATAAACGGTCAAATGGAACTCACAGCTTCAAAGCCTCGAATTGGCAGAGCACAAAATGAAGTTGAAAATCCAGAAGAAGATGTTGATAGTGCAGATGAGGATGACTCTGATCAGCCAGAGGAAGTTAAACTAATACGAGAACAGTTAGCAAAGCTGCCGATCATGGAACAAGAAGAGTTCTTAAAATCGCAGTTACTTATTTTAAAATCTAAAATGCGAAATATGCAAAAGGAACATTTCATAAGTGATGAATTGACACATTTGATGAATGTGGTTGTATGCTTGGAGGATGATCTGCAGGATATGATGTTTGACAATATACAAGAAGAAATCACAGATGAAGCATCTGATGAATCTGAATCTCTAACCAATGCAACCGATAATAAAAAGCGTCGAATATCATTTGCTCAAACCGATGAGAAACTGGTTTTCAGAAAGGAAGAAGCCGTTGCTCAAATGTTGCCCAAGAAAAGACAACAATCTCGTGAAGTCATTTCACTAGATGAACCATTGCAACCAGTTCAGAATGATGTCAGCGTAAAGGAGTCTTTAAAGCCAGTTACTTCGCAAATATTGCAGAAAGTGGAACAAAACCTTGAATTTGTCAAGGAGCATCAAAGTGTGCAAGATTTTGATTTGGTTAATCAAATACTGGAGGCTTCTACGGGACGAATCAATACACTACACATTGACTTCAAACATTCCGATGCAGTAGCTGCTTTAACTGATTTCGATGAGAATACACCCGGAAATCCAGCAGACTTTTACAATCTGTATAAAAAGGCGCTGGCAAAGTCGCAGCCAGAGCACGAGTTTCCCATATATGTTAACAGTTTTGAGGGCGAAGAAGAGCTAAAGGTTCCCATATTGAAGGAAGAAGCGCGGAAAACCGCCTATGATGATCCACGTGCGCAGGTGAGCACCAAAGGAGTAAACTAACTATTAAAGTCTAATGTATATGCTATTATAATTCTAGTTTTCCAAGATACCTACCACATTGGAGGAACCATCTGCAAGTACCGAGGTAGCAGCAGCAACAACAGAAGCCAAATCGATATTGCGAAACAAATCGGCCGTGGAACTTGAGACTCGCGCTAGCAGTGAGAAGTCGCAACACAGCCAAGGGACCAACAAGTCCAAAAAGAACAGAAACAAGAAGAAGCCACGGACCATTGATGATGAACTGCGTGACATGAGCGCCTATCAAAAGGTTATGCAGGATCTAGTCGAAAAGGAGCCCACAATTCCAGAGCCGCTGCCTGAGGGTAAATTTATAGATGCGCATACGCCAAAGAAACGCATCAGCCGCTTTAAGGAACAGCGATCCATGAACAGGACACATTAAAGCTTGGTGAAGATATGTACATTTTATTTGTGAAAAGTGAAATGTTCCTGTTTGATTTATGTACATTTATTTATATATAAACTATGTTGTTTAAGTTGTCTTGTATTCAAAACATATACACACACACACACACACACTCACACACACACACACACACACACACTCACACACAACAAGAAACAACCAACTACAGGTGTGTACATAATATAAAGATTGATATTAAAGTAACTAGATATTAAAGTTACTATCTCCGTTTCAACGGAATTTATTTTTAAAACATTTACATGTGTACGCAAATTACTTACAGTGAGATATTTTGATTTTACATTTTAAATCGATGCTACTAAATAATCGCTGTCAAGATGGGATCAGTGTTAGCTTTACAAGATTCCTAAATAGATGCTATGTATATGAATGTAGGATGTGTGTGTGTGTGCATAGGCGTAATATTATAGAAAAAGTCATACGCCTTCGCTTAAATTAGGTTGTGTGTTTAAAAGTAAATACATATTTACTACTAATACATACAGTGCACATCTTATATATAATCTCGTACTCGTAGTTACACGCATTTGGATCAACTACCTCACTCTGTCTATATACGTAATCTTCTGGTTATTGCTTCGCTCGGCGGCTCCTAGGTGAACCAATCGAAAATTGTTTTAATTACGATGTTTTGTTTAGAAGAGTAGGTACATTTGAAATGTCAAAAGTTTATTGAACATTATTATCGCCGTCTAATCATCCGCCTCCTGCCTCGGCCAAGCAATTGGCGACAAACGCCACTGGTATGGACTGCATCGCAGTTATTCTAAACGTCAAAGTCAATGACCTAATCTTCTAGGCCAAGAAATTCACGCTCCAATGCAGCGCCCATCATATTCCATTCACCATCGTCATCCTCCTGATTGTTATTTTCGCTGTTCGAATCAGATCCCATTTCCAAATCAGATGGCAGCTCTTCGCCTGCAAAGAAAGTGAATTAATTGACAGATGAACATTACTTATAACACATGAATCATTTACCACGCCGAAATTTGGCACTTGGCATCTCATCATCATCTTCTTCGTTTTCCTCATCCTCGTTTTCATCACCCTCGTTGGAGCTCTTATCGAACTCAGTAGCGTTTGCAGTCGGCGCTCCCATGATGTTGTCCTCAGAGCGAGTAAAGAAATCATGGGCACGATTCGAGCTCTCATCCTCTCGCTTACGCTTTAGTAACTTCTTATCCATAGGTGGATTTTCTACAATTGTTCAACAAATGATGATTGTGTCAGATAATATAGTGTCTTTATCTTACCGAAGTTAACTGGGCCCTCATCGCTAGACGAATCAGACTCAAAGAAGGTTTCGTAGTCCTTGTTCATAGACTCTATGTCCGCATTGGTGAAGACCAGCAACGGATTAAGCGTTTCACGGAAGTTGCCACCCTGCTCCTGTTGCATGCTGCTCGATGGCGAAATCTCAGATCTCTCACTGTAGTTGACCACATGCTCGGGACTGTGGCAATGGGCGGGCGGTTGTCTACCCTTGTTACGCACTTTGCGATCCAGGGGAAAAAGACGCTCCTCGACATGCTCCCATCGCTCAGCACAGGCCCACAACCAATTGGCATTGACCACCTTAATATTGACCTCCTTCTTGGCCGCGTTTACCTTATAGGTTCCAGCATTGACGGCAACCAGATGTGTTATTTCCTTGCTTATGTTTGACTGCACCTCGGCTCCTAAGCTCTTGGCTATAAAGTAGGCACGTGATTGCTCCAGCTTCATTTGGGTCGGCACCAAGCCGGAAAAGACTAGATTCTGTCCACGCAGCACTTCGCAACGGATTTTCGGCACAATGATCTTTAGATCGGGAATTTCTGTGGTCTCATCGTAGATCGCATAGAAGCGCTTGTGAATGTTACGCAGGATAACCTCCAGGTAGAGTAAATAGTCATCGGGATCCTCGATTTCAATTTGTTTCTGTCCATCGTTGGTCATTTTGACATTTGGGCATGGGCTCTGTGATGTTGTGGCCACATCATCGCCACCTTGTGTCGTGACCTCTTCGACCTCTGGCCCACGCTTATCTTCCCCGCTTGTCGACGATGCCATGCTTTCGTCATCCTCTTTCTTGGGCGCCGATTTCTCAGCATTGTTGCTGCCTTTTGAGTTTTCCGAGGGTAAATCATCAGTTACATTGATATCGTCGCTATCGCTACCATGTTTGTTCGCGTTGTTTTGTTGTTCTTGCTCTGGCAAACCAGAAGAATTCTCATCTACTATCATGACTTCTTCAACAGCCACCTTTCCATTCAATTTGTCGACACTATTTACAGATAAATCTTTAGTTTCTGTGGTGATTGTTGTCTCCGCATCTTTTGATTCGCTTTCCAGTTCAAATACATCCACAGACTCTTCATTAACATCTTCATCCTTACTTGTGCTTGAAACTGTGTTGTCGCCTTTGTCAGCATCAGCATCTTCGCATTTCGTCGACTCCTTGTCAACACTCTCCGCCGACTTCTTTTCCGCTATCTTATCAATTTCTATAAAAACACGACAGATGTAATTAAAGCTCAAAAGATGGTTCATACAGTTGTTTACCTTTAAAATCCACACCCTCTCCATCGAGTTCATGCTTGGACAATCCAGGCGGTGCATTTATATCGCCAGTGTGTTGGAAAAAGTGATAAGGCTTTACTTGTATCAAATTAGAGGCCATGTTCCAAACATCCTCACGATCATCGATAATGCACACCATGGAATCGCCATTCGGAAAAAGTGCCCTATTAGAAAATCACCCACATATTGTTAAGTTAAATATCAATACATTTATAATGTCAACTTACTTCAGATTATCCGTCTTGCTGGTGGCATTAAAGCACTCATCGCGCGACAAAATTCGATGAGAAAAGAATTTGCCATCTGGGTCAAGCAGCTGTGCAATCATATGCGCATAGTTTCGAGCACCAAATGTGCAAATATGCAGCTCATACAGCTGCGACATGCGTTCCAAAAAATCGGCAGTGCCTGGACGCAGGCGCGTGTGATACCAGGGAGACTGCGGTCCATAGAGCTGAAAGTGATAGATGCCCTTGATGTTGTCCGGAACTGAATCGTTGGTTGTGTGTATAACAGTTTGATCGAGATCCACCAGCAGAACAAGTTTGCGATCAGCGAGCAGGCGGCGCGTATCGTCATGGCCCAACTTTTGAGCTAGTTTTTGAGTAACTTTCAAGTCAGGCATTGTGTGTACCATCGGAACGGATGCCTCAGATGTTTGTCCCTTTGGAGATAAGATTTATTAATTATAACTAATTAGACAAGTTACTCTTATTGGACACTTACATTTTCATTTTGGCGCAAATCAGCGCCGCAGTCTGCGCACATGTCCTTGATAACGGTTGTGTGTATGCATTCGGATAACTCCAAAAGCGCATCTCTAAGTGGGAGAGAGAACATAACAAAAACAAAAGCTTACATTTTATGTATACGCTCATGTGACGATGCTTCGATGTGTGCATAATTGCATTCCACCCACCGCCCGCTCCTGGTTTTGGGGCTCATATAAAAAACAAGAAGAAGAAGAACTCACCCTTTTATCACAACTTCGCCGTCCTTTCGAAGCCTTTTTTTGACAACACCAGCTCGATTTGATTTATACTTATGGATTGTCGTATCATCTTTCTTTATAGGTTTTCCGTCATCGCCGAGCTGCTGGTACAAGAACAGGATTTGTGCCGCAGAAACGAATTGTCCTTCGCGTACGCGCCATTTATTGATTCGTATGCGTGTCTCTGTCGCTCCAAGTGCTGCATTTACAACGATGCGATTGGCGCCACCACCGCCGCCGCCACCATCGTCCGCATCCTTTCTTGGCTTGGACGCAATCTGACTGGTATGCGTCTTATCCTCTTCGCTGGTCTTTTGCATACTTTATTTACAATTCCTGTATATATACAGATTTTTTAAGGTTGTTTAAATCTGTGGCTTGTTATGTTTTCAATTTGTGTGAATTGCGACAGCGCAGCTTGCCATTCTCAATAAACGGTGGCCAGCTGATTTGCATTTACGTTATCGAAATATCGCAACATCATTTCGATAAGTTATTGTCACCGGGTAAAATTGGCACGCTACGATTGTTTCGGTTTGTTTATACGTTTCCAATATTTAAAAATGAGCAACGAAATTGACAGAGAAGACTTAAAGCGTAGTGCGACTGAAGATACAGATGAAACTAAGACCGATGCTGCGCAGGAGACTGAGGCAGAGGGCGAAGATGATGGCTGGATTGGGCCAATGCCATCGGAGCAAAGCGCAGCAGTGCCGGCAAAGAAAAAGAAAGGTAAACAAGATATATAATTTGTTTGTAATGCTTTTAAACATATACTAAATTGCTTATATGATTATACAGTGTTGCCTTATGAACACATCTACTTGGAAAATTTACCCAACGCCGAAAGCTACGAGCGCAGTTACATGCATCGCGACGTCATTACGCATTTAGTTAGCACCAAAACGGAATTCTTGATTACGGCCAGTTTGGATGGTCATATTAAGTTTTGGAAAAAGATGGACCTGGGAATTGACTTTGTTAAGCATTTTCGAAGTCATTTAGTGCCTGTAAAGTCACTTTCAACAAACAGCAGTGGCACATTACTCTGCTCGGCGGCAACCGATCAAACAGCTAAAGTTTTCGATGTGGTTAACTTTGATATGATCAATATAATACGCTTAGGTTACACGCCTCTTTGTAGCGAGTGGATAAGCTCGCCAGGAGATGCGGTACAAGGCCTGGCAATGTAAGACGGCTTGCAGTAAATTTTGTATTACAAGTTTCATATGTTTGTGGATGTTTACAGAACTGACTCGGAGAGCAACAGCATTTACATCTACGATGGCCAAAGCGGGGGTGAAGTCTTACACACGCTGGATAAACTGCATTCCGCGCCTGTTGTTGTTATGTGTTTTAATGTCTCAATGGAAACGGTAATTTCTGTAGATCGCAATGGCATATTGGAGTACTGGCAAAATTCAAAACACGATTACAAGTTCCCGCAGCGTTTGGTTAACTTTGAATCCAAGCTGGATACAAGCCTCTTTGAGTTTGCCAAGAATAAAACGATGGTTACTGGGCTGGCATCAACGCCAGATGGCAAGCGATTTGCGGCCATTTCAACGGATCGCAAAGTGCGTATATTCCAATTCAACACCGGCAAACTGTTGCGTGTTTTCGATGAAGCGCTTACCACATACACGCAAATGCAACAGACGCCGCATGCATTACCTAACATGGAATTTGGCAGAAGGTAAGATTAGTTTACTTACGTTTGATTTCTGAAATAATTATTTATCAATTATAATTAGAATGGCGGCTGAACGTGACTTGGAGAAGACTGCTCAAAATACAACGCTCAACATTCTTTTTGATAGCACTGGTAATTTTTTGCTTTATCCAACAATGCTGGGCATCAAAGTTATCAATGTGACCACAAATCGCTGTGTAACAATTCTGGGTAAAACGGATAACATTCGTCCACTGCAAGTGGCGTTGTTTCAAGGCCGAATCAGGCGACAAAAGGCGGCTATAACGCTTGAACAAGAGGCCAGCGAGAATCCAGCGCTGCAAAATTTACTTAATGATCCAACAGCTTTTTGTACAGCTTATAAGTAAGTTGATTGCCATCAGATCGAGATAGGTTCTTAACCATTTCTCTTTTTTAGAAAGAATCGCTTTTACCTATATAGCAGACGTCTGCCTTCGGATCTGCAAGATGTTGACCGTGACATATTTAATGAGAAGCCATCGAAGGAAGACATTATTGCGGTGCCTGAGTCTCAAGGTATTTACTCGAAACTAACTTATTTTTATTATAAATCTTTACTAACAATTGTGTATTATCTTCTACACGCTTACTTTGACCAGAAGAAGGTTTAATTTACCTACTATTCTACTTTTGAACATAATATCTATACAATTGAACAATCTTTTTTAGTTATACAACGCATATATGAAAATGTGGTACTACACACCACCAAAGGCGATATTCATATGAAATTGTTTTTCAAGGAGGTGCCGAAAACTGTGGAAAACTTTTGTGTGCATGCAAAGAACGGGTAAGTCTTCTCTTTTTACTTGATGTATCCAAACTTAAAGATTATGAATAATTATTTTTTAAAATAGCTACTACAATGGACATATATTCCATCGAGTTATCAAGGGATTTATGGTGCAGACAGGAGATCCCACGGGCACAGGAACTGGCGGCAAGTCCATCTGGGGCAATGACTTTAAGGATGAGTTTGTGCCGAGCTTAAAACACGATCGTCCGTATACTGTGAGCATGGCGAATGCGGGTCCCAATACAAATGGCAGTCAGTTCTTTATAACTGTATTACCTACGGTAAGTGCTAAATACAAATTTGAAAATTCCCTTTTAAAGCATTCCTCTTACAGCCTTGGCTGGACAACAAGCACACGGTGTTTGGTCGTGTGTTCCGTGGCATGGAAGTGGTGCTCAATATATGTAATGCTAAGGCCAATCCTAAAACCGACAAACCATACGATGACATTAAAATAATTTCAATACATTTAAGTAATTAAGCAAAAAGTAGCGAAATTAAATGGATTTATTATTTAAGATTGTATTTTTTGTGTTTTAAAAATAAAAGATTTTGTTATTTAAAACAGTAATTTTGGTGTTTGGTATTTTTCCACTCCTGGCAGCACGGTCACTTTAATCAGCTGATTGTGCATTTTGCACCGTAGTTTCTCCCCCGTCTATTCCAGTCGTACGAACCAAACAAATTGATAATTATAATTAACCATTATACAGTGCTACACTGCCAGTAATAATAGGTGCTAATATAAAGCGTTAACTGCAAGCGCTTAGTATAATTAAGGTAAATATGTGTAAATCATGGCTTTGATGATGATGCGGGCATGCAGTATGCTAAAAGTTTATTTATTGAAAAGAAAAAAAAAAACAAAGAGAAATAAAGAGGTAAAGCTTATCAGTAATTAATCAAACAACGCGTTCCAATAATCGATTAAGTAAATCTTAAATGGGTCAAGACAACAGCTAATGCTATAGAAAGCAATTTGAATATGTGCAAGTATATGTATTGCTTATTGTTTCTTATCAGCATAAGCATAAAATTAGCGGAACAAGACGCCGAGGAAACTCTCTTCAGCACATTATAATCCATTAGTCATCAATTCCGTTGCGTTTTTGGCATTCTTATCGACGACAGTTGGTTTATTGTGAAGTGCTTGCTTTATTTACTGATAAAACTGAGGCCCAATATTGTTGATATTATTGATATTAACAATTGTTAATTGTTATCGAATTACAGGTGATTTGCAGTTTTAGTAAAATGAGCTAAGTGTTAAAGCCACAAATTGAACTCAATCATGTCCCAAAATGATTCAGATGATGTACGCAGCACTGCCCAGCTCTTTCTCACAAATGCTCGTCATGGCAATCCATACCACATGCCCTACGATATGTGTAAGTCTAACAAAATACACCCTTATTATCATAGACATTTGCATTGATTCACAATCTTGCTCAATTAGCAGCGCGGCCGCATTCCATTAATTTATTTACCGAGGAATTCCTAGGCGGATATATGCAGGATGGACGAATGTCGGTGGTGCGTCGTTTCTTCTGTCTCTTTGTCACATTCGACTTGGTCTTTGTATCGCTGCTCTGGCTCATTTGCATAGTTGTATGTATTGCATATTATTTGTTGTGATGGCAATTTGTTGATGAACGATGTTAATTTCATTCTATTATCTATTGCTGCAGATCGGTGGTGATAATATATTCCAGGCGTTTCAGAAACAAGTGATACATTATACGATATATTCTTCGCTCTTCGATGTAGTTGCTACGGCTCTCTGTCGTTTCACAGTCTTAATCTTCTTCTATGCACTATTATATATAAATCATTGGTCCATCATTGCGGTAAGTGACTGTAACGTAATTGTTTAGCAATTTTAATTGCAATTGTTCATGTTCTTTGCAGCTGTCCACGAGTGCTTCATGTTTGTTTCTCATCACCAAAGTCTTCTTCTATGATGTAAGTTAATGTTTAGTGCTTGAATTTATAGTATTATTCAATGGATATTTTCATTTAAATGCAGTGGGTGCACTCCAAGCAACAAGTATTCGAGGTTATACTCATCATAACATCTTTCATTTTGGCCTGGGGAGAGGCTTGGTTCCTGGACTGTCGCGTCATACCCCAGGAACGGCATGCTCGTCATTACTTCACAGGTAAGTTAATCTCAGCGTCAACTACTCACATATTTATATATTCACATATTCTTTTTCAGCGGCAACCACAAATGATCGCACACAATTGACGCAACCAACGATCTTGACCGAGCGTGAACGTCAACCTCAAAGCGTTACAGATTTCTATTCACCCTTGGACACGGCACATCACTCTGACGAGGAGGATGAGCAGGTAAACCGAGTGTTTATGTATGCGCATTCTTAAAATCGTTTGAATAAAACAATTTCAATTGAAAGTATCTATAAAAGATGCTGTCAAACAAGAGTACAATCAAGATGTCAAGATGTTCTTGGTTGTTAAACGATAAGCGATGGAACATAGTGTTACATATTTAATTAACTCGCTGTTTCTCTTTTCTACAGGACGATGAGTACAATCAGATGGGTCTGGAT
Source organism: Drosophila funebris (assembly GCA_018901825.1). Taxonomy (NCBI): domain Eukaryota; kingdom Metazoa; phylum Arthropoda; class Insecta; order Diptera; family Drosophilidae; genus Drosophila; species Drosophila funebris. The sequence continues at coordinate 1,745,193 of JAEIFK010000346.1, read as the reverse complement.
TGCCTGCGCAAGGCATATGAGCTTATTGAGTCCAGCGATTGGAAAGTGGAGAAGGTAACACCCAAGGGCGACACCATACACAGCACGCAGCGGGACAAAATTGGCAAAATCTACAAGTTAACGGTGTGCTAGCCAAGCTATTAGCTGAATGAACAAACTACTTAACTGACCCTTTCATGGCTTGTCTGTTTCAGGCTCGTTTGAAGTATCCGGCCAAGGCTTTAATGGAAGAGTTGTTCTATCGCATTGAGGATGTGCCCAAGTGGAATCCAGCGTTGTTGGAATCTAAAATAGTGCGCGTAAGTTTGAATCAACTTATAGTTATATCTTTGCTTCGAATATACATTTGGTTATGCTTTAGAAAATCAACTCTTACACGGATATCACTTATCAAGTGTCGATTGGCGGTGGCGGTGGCATGGTAAAGAGTCGCGATTTTGTCAATTTGCGTTCTTGCCGTTTAATTTACAATGGCAAAATCTGTGATGACGATGAAGCAGCTAAGCTCAGCAGCGAGGATGATGACGATAATTCTCAAAATCGATCTTGTGAAGGCAGTGTAACCACATTATCGGACCTTGATTCCCACACCCCGCAAACCGGCAGCGTTGGAAGCTATCGCACCCGATTCCTTGGCCGGGGCTCGCTTCAGCCTGTCGAGCCTTTTGGTGCAGCGGCTACAGCTCCAACGACTCCATATGAAACACTAAGCAAAAGTCTGGGCGCCAAAGGTTTAGGCGCTGTATTAAATTTTAATGTTGAACCACCGCCCTTGGATGATTCATTTGAGGATGCTAAGGATAGCGTAGATGATGTCCAGATAATGACAAAGGAAACGCTTACGCTGGCAACGGACACTGGCATTGGCGTGGGCAAGACCAAGGATAAGGTATGGATGAGCTCGGCAATTAGCGTGGAATACGCAGCCGTGCCTTCCACAACGAAGTACACAAGGTGGGTGTGATTCTACTCCAATAAATGTAGCATATTTTAACAGAGATCTTCGTACATGATAGGGGCGAGAATATTGTGTCGGGTTTTGCGTTTCGTGAAATCATTGGCAAGTCGGATAGCTGTATACTGGAGTGGGTGCTATGCTTGGATCTGAAAGGATATATACCACGCTATGTGCTGGATGCAGTGAGTAACTGAAACAGATATATGAACTATTGATTTGACCATTTTATGTATATCTATTGTTGCAGGCACTCACCTCATCCATGGTAGATTACATGACATACCTGCGCAAGCATATAAACGAGCTGCGACAGCGTCGACGGCGTTGACTCAAGAGTTCTATTGTACACATATATATATGTATATATATATATATATATGTATAGATTTATATATATTTATATATGTGTATATATTGAAATTGTATTCTACAAATTAAGCATAAAGCTAAACTAATTATGTATCTATGTATCTCAAGCATGTGCATGCAACATATTTATCTGTAGTGGAGTTGACTTGGAAATCAGCATGAAATGCATTGCTCTAATTTTATTGAGTATGTATTCTATAAGTTGATAAGGATGACGACTTAAATTAAATACATTTTATATATGCTATTTATAAGTAAATACGATTATTCGCTGGTTGTGATTAGGCAGCTGCAGCATCGATTCAAATTATGTTGCTTTGTGGCGCGTAAGTTTAAGATCAGTCCCAAAATGTGCATTCTCATGGCGTGCTCCTATTTGCTATCATTCTGTGGAAACCAGCTTTGACACGCCTCCACAGCCACCTCGCAGGCCGCATTCATTGCCTTGGCATTATCATAGTCTAACAGAAAGCAGTTTGTATGAATAAAGTAGTTAACTTAATGTTGTATCTACTCACCCAATGCATTGCGTTTGCCAAAGATGCTGCCATTGAATGGGGGCTTCCTGTAGGCTGCCTCGCTGCTGCGCAACAGAATTGTGGCCACAATAATTGTGACCAGCAGGAAAGTGAGAGTGCAACGTAGAGCGGTCATTCTGCAGTCTTTATTGGATGTGGACAGCGTTGGAGTTGGACGTTGGTTGATTCGATCTGTTGCTGTTTGCTGTTGACGCGTTGAATGCTGTGATGCTTGTGTGATTTGTAGCTGCCACAACAGGAGCTTTTATAGTCCTGTTGGCAACCCTTAGCAGCGGCAGTTGCTTAACTAATTGGGTTAGCCACTGAGTTAATTGAAAACGAGATTGCTTGAGGGAATTTCAGCGTGTCCTAACATAAAATTTAATTTATATACAAATACATGGCTATAGTTTGAGTACAAGCAATTAAAAATTCGCACGAACTTCAAATATATAAAATCATCTTCATCTTCATCATCGTCTTTATCATTGTCGTTGTTGTTGTTGTTATTGCTGTTGTGCATACTATCAAAATCACTATGAAAGTTACTTAAAATGCCGTCTTGCTGCACATATTCCATTCGAGCACCTTGTTGAACTCCTTCTCGCCAAAACCAATGGCCACCGCCTGCTCGACGCAGCTATTCTGACGCTTCAGATTGTCAATCATGAATAGTTGCTTCTTGTAGGCATTTAGGAGATCGGCACGTTGACGCTTCAATGCCTTAATCCGATTATCCCGCACCTTGAGCTCCTTGCGTTGATACTCCTGCTCCTCGCGCTTGTCGCCACTCTGTTGATTGAGCATCTGGCGTGCCGCTTCTGCCTCATTGTTGGCACGGGCCAAGCGATTCTCCAGATTGGTATTCGCTTGCTTTAACAACTTGTTGTCACGCTTAAGCAACTCCAGCTCACGCTGCTGATTCGTGTACTCCAGTTGACGCTCCTTTTGTCGGCGACTCGCATCCTCGTTCTGCTGCTCGAGTCGCTGCAGTTGATCCGAGAGTTTGGTATTGGAATTGATGGCCTGATCCCGTTGACTTTCAGCGTTGTGTAATGCTTCGATAGCTTCATCGAGTCGCTCCCTTTGCACGGTCATCTCTTGAGTGAGTGCGCCATGATCCTCCTCCAATATGACCACCTTCGCTTTGAGAAACCTACAAAGAAGGAAATAGAGTTAATCTGGGTATTGAGAAGTTATCTGCTGGCATCTCAAGCACCTGATGAAGTTATCCTGTGTTAGATGCTTCTTGGACTGTCCATTTACCACCGTGGTGCTCTCACGTGACTCACGTTGTTGCGTTACCTCCACCTCCACCAGGTGCTGTTGCTGTTGTAGTTGTTGCTGCTGCTGTTGTAGCTGTTGCTGTTGCTGCTGTGCGATGATCTCCATTCCCTCATCCTTGCGCAGCAGCAGATCCAATGATGGACTCTGCGTGAAGTTCGGATTGCGATACTTCACATAGGTGGCCGTCTTGTGGGTCGCCTTCCGTGTGAAGCTGCTGTCAATACGGCTTGTTGCTTGCACTGTACTGTACTTGTTTTGTCCCTTGCTCTGCTTCCAGTCGGAAATGTTGCTGCCCTGCCGTGCCTTGGTCAATTGGGTCATCAAGGGCGACGGTATTATCTTATCCCTTGGCGACTGTGGCGTTATCGATGGCGATATTCCCGCACCTTTGTTCGTTCTCGCCTTGTGTCCACGTACCGTTGTTGGCCGTGTTGCCATCTCGGCGTTTACCTTCTTTTTGAGCAGTGTACTGGGACCCTTCTGCTTGAGATAGGTGCCATAGCGAGATTGACCCAGTGCGGCATGATCATGCGGCTCCTGCTCATGCTCAGCGGGACCCAATGTCATCAGATTGAGCTCTTGATTAATTTTGAATAATTCCTTTTCGCGTGACAATATCTCGGCCATAATGCCGCCTAATTGTATGTGATTATCTCAATCGTGGGACACTCGCCTCGAATTCGCTAATTTGTATATATTTGTATGTATTTAGATATATATATATATTCTGAGAAACCCTTTTTCAACATGAAATTTTTACAAATAATTAGGTATAGTTTTAAGTATAGAATTTATGGCTTGAGGCTAAATTCAATGTACATTTGATGCACGTTCAAATCAAATGTACATAAATAAACATTTATATTAATATATTTCGTTAGAAGCAACAGTAACCCTTGGCTACCTGCAACTTGAGCCCCCTTTCTCTTGCTCTCACTCTCTCCCCCTTTCCCAGTAGTCTCACCCTGGGGGTTGTTTTTGTATTTCCCTGTTGACTGTTGCTGTTGCTATTGTTATTGTTTATTGTTTATTGCCGATTGCCGCCTGCGAGGGCAAACAATCTAAAGGCCAACGACTTGTCAATTTATGAACTTGTCCGTCACATTTTATGAACTTGTCCCACTGTGTGTGTGTGTGCGAGTGTGTGGGTGTCAACACTGTAGAGTTGCCAAATATTCACGCAAAAGTTCAACTTGTCGCGTAGGTTGTTTGATATGTCGAAAAACTTTAGAATTTCTTGTTTCTTGTGATGTAATTGCAATTGATTTGTTGCCAACTGTGCGTGGACTGCGTTGATGAAACCCACTTATGACCAAATACGTTTAAGCCAACGATGATTCAGCTACGCTTTTTGGCCATTAGCTAATTTATTTTAGTTTTAAATGTGTTTTGTCTTGCCTTCTAAATTGATTTGACTGGGAAATATATTTTTAGATAGCTTATGCTGAAGTTTGCTGTTGTTCTAACTGCTCTGAGTGCTTTCTTTATACCCTGTAATTGTTAGAAAATGTGCAATGCATTAAGTTCTTCATTGTTCTATTGTATAATCTGAATAAATTATTTAGTACATCACAATTACACAGCTTTGAGAGACAGTAAGTGGGAAATGGCTTGGCAGAGGCATATTTTAATATCATAAATTATATGAGTAATGTTTAATTATGTATATAGTATATATATGTAACTTTTATATTCAAAATCCAATAAATAATTTATATTCATCAGCTTACCATAGCTGTAGCCAATCTGCTAAGTATTATCTTGAGCTGTAATTGGCAGGAAATGTATAAAACACAGAAAACTGCCAATTCCCATCATATGTATTATTTATTCATAAGTTTTCTTTTATAGTTATATACACTTATGAGGGTACTACTATAGTTATAGCCCTGCCAGAGGTTAGTCGAATACTCTGTAAATGGCAAGAAATGCTTAGCATATTCAAGAAGGCATTTCAAACCAGTCGAAAAGGCTACAGTCGACCGCATTCGACAGTATAATACCCTGTACAGGCTTCTATATTAAGAGTATTTTGATAATAGATACTTTGATTAAAATAAAAGTAAGAACATAACAGGTCTTTAAAGAAAATCCCTTTGAAACTCTCATTTTGCATATGAATTCTTTGCTTGCTTATAGCAGCTCACTTTCACATATTTATACATATTCAATCAAAAGCTGAGTGTTACGACACTTAATTTACTTATGCCTGTGTCGTAGTAGTTCCCTATCTCGCTCGCACAAATATGCACACATGGTAAGCAGACGCATGTGTCACAGTCGTTCGCTGTCTCGCTCGCACACATGTGCTGCCTGCTGCTCTACGATTCCGTGGAAAAATAACTTTTATTGCTGATTATCTGTCTTATTTACAAACCGATCTTGATGAAACTTTCAGCGTTCCTTCTACATATCATTCTTAACGCACCTGTTAAGTTAGAAGTGTCTACGTTGAAAAATGTGGCTATTATTCGTTTTTTTCGATTTGCGGGGGAAGGGGGGGAGGTATCCAAAATTTAAAATAAACTTGATCTGCGTATGGTATACAGGAACCTTGATGCCAAATTTGGTGTCTCTAGCTCTTATAGTTGCTGAGATCGACGCGTTCATACAGACGGACAGACGGACAGACGGACAGACGGACAGACAGACAGACGGACATGGCTCAATCGACTCGGCTGTTGATGCTGATCAAGAATATATATACTTTATAGGGTCGGAGATGTCTCCTTCTGCCTGTTACAAAAATTTTTTTCACAAAGTTAATATATCCCTGTACAGGGTATAATCAGAGAATCTATATAATTGCTTAAGATTCTATATACAGGATATGTATAACAATAATCGTATATATAAATTATATAAACTCTTGATTAGAAGAAGCAGTTAAGTTGCCATCATAAAAGACAAATCAGTCAATCAAATTTCTATATATTTATATAAATATTTACATTAATATATATCTATATATATATATGTATATCTATTTATATCTATAATCAAAATGATAATCTTATGCCTTATTTATGTTACACATGTGTCAACTACTGAACCTCTTACAATTCTCGAGAAGCTGGGCTCACGTATTCATTCAGCTGGACATTCCGGCACGTCTTTGGATCCCTGGCAGTGAGTCGAACCGAGATGAGCAGGAGAAGCACGCATGATAATCATAAATATTGGTATAACTAAAAATATAAATAGAAACGTACAAGTTAATGGGAAATGCCAACAATTGCCGCATTGAGCGGCGACCTCAGTCAAGGCTACAGCGCGCAGAGCTTCTTTGTATGCGGCTATACAGCTACCTGCGTCTTTCTCTGGCAGGAGTTGATAAATGTAAATGCAAGTCCAAGATTTATTTGAGCACAAATAAACAAATACAAAGTTAGCATGCCCGAGATGTAGTATGCCGTCATCATCAGCATTCCAGTTAAGAGACCGACCCACACATTGATTCTGGCCAAAAAGGCCGCTGCGAGAGCCGGAGAGTGCAAATGTTATGGAAGTGGACTTTGTTAGTTACGTTGGCCAAGCATGACGGGATTCAGGTAGGAAGCATACTGTTGACCAGTTGCTGCAATTGGAATCTCCAATTATGCGCCAGTCGCGCACTCATTAGAAAAGAAAGACAATCTCGGGCCGTAGGTGAGAGCAAAGAGCGTCAGCAGAGCGTGGCAAACAGGGCTCAAGTGCAACCGGTGTGGGCCAAGTTGTTTGCTGAAAAAAACAACAAAAACAATAACTGCGAACAACAGATACCACACACTGCACACTCGGTACACTCGGCACACTCTGCACACTCTGCACACTACACACACACACACACACACCAGAAGCGTTAAGAAGAGCGCGACGCCTGCATAAGAAGAGCGTTTTGCAAATGAACTCCGACAACGACTCCGAAAGTGACTCCGACTTGGCTCAGACCGGTTGCCGTTTGGCCGTTGATCGTCTCTGGCTTTAGTCTTGGCCAGGTCGGTGTGCGAGACACATCTACAGCGCGGTTTATAAACACACACACACACAGACGCACACATCAACGCACACATTTACACACACACTCCGTCAGCGTCGCGCGGGTTTTGCTGTTTGACTTTGTGTGCTGTAAGTCCAAGTTGTCGTCATCGTCGTCGCCGTCGTCGTCGTCGTCGTTGTCGCCGTCATCGTCGTCGTCGTTGTTGTTGTCGTTATTCGTTCACACAGATGAAAAGTGAGCATGTACGTGTTAGAAGTTAAAAGTGAATAATACTGAATATACTCATAGTTGATATACCATGAAAACGATTCTAATTGGATTCCAATTGGGAGTCTGGGGCAAACGTGCAAACGCATTTGTGATGCCGCTGTCGCTGTCGCTGCCACAAAAGAAATTGTTGTTGCCCTTGGCTATCACAACGGGTGGTTGAACTAACAGCTAATTCCGTGTTCATCACGACAATATCAATATAAGCTTCTTTTATTATTATTTTTGAGGGTTGAGGGGAAGTTGTGAAAAATTGACCGTCAGTCGCAAGTTTGTTTCCTAAGTCTTTTGTATTATACATTTTTTTAACAACTTCAAAATTTTGCAATTAAGCTCTGTATTCCTGCTGCCTGCCTGTTGCAAAGAGCATTCCCTGACTCTTTTGACTCGTTTCTTGGCTCTTTGAAAACGTGCTTCGCTCTCTCAACTATTGCAGTTTTGTGTTGTAGTTGCAGTTTTCCAGTCTGTTGCCATTGTTTATCGCCTTTTGTTTTGTTACTTTTTGCATAGCCAAAACAAAGAGGAAGTTGGCCAAAATTAAATTAATGCAAATTTGAGCAAATTGTAACGTTCAAATAATTAAATTAATTATGCGCATGTGAATGAAAATTAAAATGTTAAACATAATATAAAATAGCAACAAAAGGTTGGCAAAACAAACAAAATATATTGTAACATTAATATATAACGTTTTTAACACTTTTGAAACAAAAGCAAACATAATTAATTGGATTACGCAATTTAATTAAAATAAATAAAAACGCAAAAGTTGAAGAGAAATATATAAAAGACGGGATAACCGTTGTTTGGTTTTATAAGGTGAGTCTGAGCCAAAGTAAAACTAAATTATCTATGTATAATTCAATTCAATATGGCGCTGGGGCTTATATTCATTTGATGTTTTGCCGTGTGCAAAATTGCAAACGTTGAGCTTAGCGCAAAGCCACAAAAGATGACTTCATAAATCGTCTGAGGCGGTCCTCATCATTGAAACCGGTTCGCTGCCTCGACTTGACTTTAGGCTCGCTCGCATATATATATATATATCAAGAAATCTTTTTCAGCATATGCGCCAACTTCAATGTAATGAGTTTTATTTATATATATATACATTTTTTTGTTTGTTTGTTTTTTTGGTCAAGCAGCAACCATTTAGTTGTGGTTTTCCTGTCGCAAGAGCTTCCGAAACTGCGCATTGAACCTGTTTCTCAAGGTTGATCGCATCCCAAAATTGGCTGTCACATGCTGCCAAGTTCGCCAAGTTACATCATATGTCCATCATTTGCAGATGCGACAAATGTGGCAAGTCTTCGACTTATTAGCTTGCATGACACAGCACACATGTGTGGCATGCCACAAGGCAGCAACATTTTATAGATTTACTCGTATAAATATGTATATACAGAAATGTATTACGAGTTATATGGCAATAGCCACGTCACGGACATCCGCTTGTTGATGTTGCCTGTTGCATGTGCGGCATGTTTAATTTTAATGTGTTAGGAAAACAGAAAAACAGAAAACTCAACAACGCCTCGACTTGGGAAATGACTGAGCGAATACCAAGAATCAACCCCGTCACAACTAAGAGGAAGTCTTACTACGTCAAGCTATATTTCTTACGTGTTCTAAAGCAAACTAAGCTTAAGCTTAGGTCAAGAGCTTTAAGCTCCTCTTATGAGCTCATTCTGGCCAAAAGATGAGGCATTTGTTGCTGTATTAATAGTAAATTTTTCATCTTACAAATAGTTCTCTACTTGTGCCAGAGTTAAGAAAGCCTAAAGCTTAAGCAAGAGCTTAGACATTTATTGCTGGTCTTAGCTTTACTTCAACATTTATGACTTTCTTATTTGTTAAAGAACAATCATTTTCATATAATTCACAACTAGTTCTAAAATAGATTCAGCTTAAGCTGGAACTTCCCAACATATTCGGACCCAAACAAACGTATAATGTTGGTAAAAGAGCTTTAAATTCAGAATACTGATGAGTAGGTGGGCTTAGTACCCTCATTTGGTTAGCTATCCGTCGAGAAAACAATTAACAACCAAGTGCTGGCTGCCCACATGATTTGTATATATGTACTTGGAGTGCTGGAATCTATTGCTAATTGGCTGGCAAACATTTCGAAAGGCTGTATAGATGTCGGGAATAGCATTAATCATTTCTAAGGCAGACATAAAGCTGAAACTGTTGTTAAATATTAGCCACAATTGCTGGCATACACAACACAAAGCTTGCCTAACTTTTAGCACTTGGCCTGGCCAACGGAAAGGCCTTAAACATAATTATGACTCTGCCTTCCGATTGTTGTTGTTGTTTGTGTGCTGCATTGTGTGTTGGCGTCTAAAGAAGCAATTAGAAAATTTGATTGATAGACAGCTGTGAGAGGATGATGAAGCTGAAGAAGAAGAAGAAGCAGCTCGTCTCTCGACTTGCATCATCGAATTTGAATGAAAAAAAAAACCTCCAGGGTCTTTCATTTTCTTAGGTCTACCTTTCGCTTTGCTTTGCCTTTGCTTTGATTTTGATGCATGGCCTATTAATTGGTTAATTTGCGGTTGTTAACTATCAAAATATTTTCAAGAAAATGTGTGTTGACTGCAACACCTTTTGTTGTGAATAATTGCTGGCAATTGTCGGGCTAATAGAACAGCAAATGATCGCAGTTCTTTATGATTGTTCCGAATGTGGGCAGCGTATATATAAAAATATACATATAGATTGCTATATAGGAATTATGTCTGTCAAGCGACGCCAACGCAGACGAAAAAAAAAAAAATGATTTTAAATAATTAAAAGGCAAGAGCTGAGACCTGTTTGGATACACACATTTATACGCCACTTCTTGGCCATAATGAACTTAACTTGTTTATATAACAAGCACAACGGGCACAACGCAAGTGACCTTGAAACAAAAGCGTCGAAAAAATAACATTAAAATTTTTTCTTATTTCGATTGTGCTTTACTTTTTTGGCAGGCACTTGAAAAATGTGTTGTGGTTACAACATTTGTGGCATCATCTGCCAAAAGCATTGGGAAAGCTAGCCGCATTTGATTTACATACATATTTCTTATGGCCAAATGATGACGCACTTTTTGAAAAGTTCATGAACCGCGTCTCAACCTAATAATTGATTTATAATCGTTTTTGCCGCATGTTGTTGAACCGATTGAAGAACACGCCAAAAGAAAGCAGCAAAACATAAATTGCAGAGGTTCATTCAACTTGTAAGAGAACATTCGATCTATAGTTGATTTTAGCTCTTTATGTTTTGGCAATAATATTGATTTACAGTTGTGGTAATAAGCAGTTAACGGCAATCAAAACGAAAGATTTAGGTAACGAACTTGCCTTGCACGCATTTCTCAGTAGCACGTTGTCGGATTGTTGCCCCCGCTCCACACAATCTCTAATAATTATGCAAATCTGAATATCTGCAGTTTTTTTTGGGGTTTTTATTTCGTTTGTAAGGCGTGGCCTAACCTGTAGTACATGAGTCACTTATCGTCAGAGGTCGTTGCGGCTTAAACCAAGTCCAACAATAAGTTGTGTCGTGTTTGTTTTAAATGAAAAGTAGTCTGGCCAGATTCTGTTCAACCTCCTCCCGCTGCTACTGCTGCTCTTGTTGGTGGTACAACATGGCCAAAATGCAAACCAACTTAAATGCAGCCTTTTACCTAATGCAACAACAACTGCGTGGGCTAGCCTAGCTAGCCCAGCAATGAACAACGAATAGCAAACAGACAACAACGTTGCTTATAATTCGTACATTCGTTTACAAAAACACTTTCAAATCCAAGCCGAATGGGGCGTGGGTGTGGCTGACTGTCTAGCAACTAAACAAAAAAAACAGCAACAGCAACAACATGAAACTAGTGCATGTCAGACTAAGTCATGACTTTTGAACCAGATCGCTTGAGTTTTCTGCACGCCATTGCAGTTTGTGTACCCTATAAAGAGTTGTAATAAGATGCCAAAGTTGTTCAAACGGAAAAATGCTGCTTTATTTCAACACTCAGTATCCAAAATTGCCTGTTAGCAGCTGCCAGCGGTATTAAAAAGGTTTCTTAGCTGTTATCGCTAGTTATCGATATTTACTGCATGTCAAAATGGCGTTTTGTCATTAAAGGACCTAAAAAAGCCTGAAAGCTGTTTATGATAATCGATATGCATCTAATTGCTTATCCGTATTTTCCAGGGCTGCATTCACTGCTTGACTGCAAAAACAAGTGAATCTGCCTTATATCCAATACTCAGATACAATCAGTTGAATACAACAGGTTAAATCTGGTTTTATAAAAACGCACTGAAAGGTTCTATTTGCTTAATTAAAAGATTTCCATTTTATGGCCTGTTTCATAGCTGAAACTTACAGTTTCAATTACCAATTAGATCGCAAGCACAGCTCATTGTCCAGCAGCGTTAGAGCTGGAGCAATATCGCTGGGGGCCTCGAAATTAAGTACTTCTAGGCACAGTAACAATGCTAAAAACTAAAATAAAAAAAGCATTAGAGTCAAAGCAGAAAACGGAACTGTTAAGCGATCGGCAAAACTAGTTTTTGCTATTGGCCCCAGGTAGCCGATAGACAACAACAGCAACAACAAATTCAGACAATGGGCGCCAAGCCAAAGCCAAAGCCAAATGAAAAAAAAAACTAACTCACAAAAACAAAGTAAATGTCTGGCAACTGTAAAAGTTGCTGTTGTTGTTGTTGTAGTTGCGGCTGATAAAAATCGAAACATATTCAAGTCCTACGGCTACAAAACTCAGCTCAAGTCACGTTCAATGCGAATTTTTGTTGCGTGTTTTCTATTTTGGCTAAGCAAAATATAGCTGAAAAGAGCTAAGCGTCAGAAAATAGCTGGAAAAAAGCTACGCCTCTGGGCGCGTCAACTGTTTTTGTAACGTGGCCTGTGGGTGTTCAATAAGCTTGAATAAGCGTTTTTTTTTTATATATTTTGCGTTAAGCCAAAGCTAAATTGGACATCTTGACAAATCAGCGACAAAAACAATTTGTAGAAATTTTACGTAACTGCGTGGCGAAAAGACAAAAAACAATGAAAACACAGGAGAAACAAATCATAAAAGACGCAACAAATTTTTGGGCAGTGGTCGCGTTTTTGTTTTGCGATTTTTTGTGTGTGAGTTTTTTGGGGTTTTGTTTTTCTTCTCAGGCCGCAGCCACAGACTGAGAGATGTGGCAACTTGTTAGCGCTCCAATTTAACGCACTAAACCAAATGCGGGCGGGTTTTGCAATTGGCCAACTGACGCAGTCACGACTTGACATGCACGCAAGTCTAATATTGACGCATGTCTGCAAATAGTAAGAATGCAGTCGCATGATCGACTAAGGAATGCTCTTTAGTAACTCTACACATATAGGAATACTTCATTTCATAGTTCTTCCACAGAGCAGCCTGCTGTACTCGGGTATACTCTGTAATATGAATTAAAAGTCTTGCTGTTTATCAACTGTAATTTCTCGTAGTTACTCAGCAATTACCCCCGTTTTATCTAAATCTGAAATCTAGGGTATCTTAGCCATTGCACAAGGACAGCTTAATGAGCTCAGCCTTTCCAATTTCGTCGCTGCATTGCCAACAAAATGCTTCAACTTGATCTGACCAAAATTGTACAGATAGACATAACTTTTAGCCATGTTGCAAAAGAAGTTTTGTGGCCCAAAACTATTTGATAATAACGTTTTGTTGGTGCAACAATTAACATAAACTTTAGCGCTTTGTTTTAATTGTTAATTGAAAATTAACGTCACAATCATAACAATCATAAAAGTTGGTCAATTCGAGGCTGGAAAATTGTGATGAACATTTCAACAATACAATGGAAATTGGCGTTAATGTTGGCGTTGCAATTGCAGCTGTTATTGTTGCTGCTATTGTCTGTTGCCTGTTGTCTGGCTAATGGCAAATTAAAGCATTGTTAGCTCATTTGCGACGACGACGACGTCGGATGGGCAATTGCAGTGACCTTGAGGCAAACGCTGTACAACAACAGCAACAACAACAATGAAAAGTTCGTTCCGATTCGTTGACTGCGTTAACTTTGATCAGACCTTCCTCAGACACTCCAACCCCCCGCCCACCGCAAATTTGTTACCTTAAGCTGGCAGCCAAATGACACTTAATTGTTGTCTCATCGTTTCAACCGAATGCTACCTGGCATTTAAACGCGATATTTGTTTATAATCTGTACGTTGTTGTGCACAACAATTTGAAATTCTAATTCCCCAATTCGAAGCTATGTAGCTATGCTTTTGCATAGTTAAACAGGTGAAAGTTTTTATTGGTCACTGGCAACTTCAATTGGCGTTTTGATCATGATCTTTAAAGGTATTTGATTAGCACTTTTGAAGCACGCCTGCTGTTCTCTCTGTCTCTCTCACTCGGGTAAAAGTAAAAGCTAAGACAAAGCTAAGAAATTAAAGCCATGCCTGACCCCAAAAAGCAACATTGTTAAGTTAAAGAAACTGTTAACAGTTAACAAAGTAAAGAAGAAGCAAATAAAGAAATACACATACATATATATTATGCGCTTTCCAGTGGCCACAACTTGTTGCCTGTTGTATTGACCCTTTTCCTCATTAATTACCATAATTAAGAACACAATGCAGCGGTCACAAATGCAGCAGTCACAAATCCGGCAGCCTAAGCTGCGTCTTGGTCAACTTACTTTCTATGAAAATTGCAGCAAAATTAGCTACAACTCATACTGATTGAAGAAAAAACAGAGAGAGAGAGAGAGAGAGAGAGGGGGAGAAAGGGAGAGGAGCACGAGATTGAGAGATGATTGCCAAAGATTTCTCATTTTTATGGCACTTGGCTTAACCACAACCGAAAGTTGTTAGTTGTTAGAATCTTGGCTGTTAGCCAGAAAGTTGCGTTGTTTCCGATGCCCATTTCAAATAGGTCAAACTTCGGCCTGTCCAGCTGCCCGTATCTGTGGCTCTATGAATGCGTGTGTGTGTGTGTGTGTGCGCTTAACACAGTTTTTTTATTTCGTATTGCCTTTGGCAATTTGCCTGGCCGTATTTTCTGATTGGTAGCGTGTGATATTCTAAGTGTAAGCCAACGACTCTATTCTAATGAAGTTAACCTTTTTATCGATGCTGTTGTTGTTGTTCCTCCTATTTTCTGCTTCTATCTTTGCTTGCGCTGATTTCAACGCGTTACAGTGGGGCGCCAAGTTTGTGTCTTAAGTCTTTCGTTTTATGTAGAGCAACATAATTTCCATGTTCAATGAACTAGTTCAGATGCCGCAACTAGATAACCATTTGATTAATCTCAACTTAACTTAACCCTAATATGAACATTTGCCGCCCAATTAGCACAACAACAAAAGAGCTGGAAAACCATAATAAAAACACACACACATATTTTACGCACAGTTATGTATGAATTTTACAATTATTTCTTTCAATTTTGCTCAAGCAGAAAGCTGTAAAATTTAAGCATAAAATCATGTTGTTGTTGTTAGTTTTTTGCATATGCTTATGCGTTGGGCATGAAAATGTTAATGGAGAAACACGCGAGGTCATTTAGTCGCCACATTACGAGTGCTCGTAAATGAAAATGCAATTGTTTAAACAAATATGTGTGTGTTTGTTTGTTCAATTGTCTCTCCTATTTTGTTTTATCTATTTATTTTTTTCCGTTGTTGCTGTTGCTGTTGCTATTGTTGTTGTTGTGGTTGCTGTTTGCCGCGTGCACGCAAAACTTACTTAATTTATTCAGTTGCACGGCCCATTTGTCGGCATTTTCTACTCGTGTTTGTTTTGTTTTAAGGTTTTGTTGTTGCTGTTATTGTTGGTGTTACGGAATGTGTGTCAAACGAATTCGACACTTGACAGTCGCATATAAATATCCGTTACAGCTGAGCGCACTCAGCTAGTCGATGACGCTGATCAATTGAATGATTTCATGATGAAAACTCAATGCTGCAAATGGGACACATGCATATAAAATGCATAACTTAATAATATATAAATATGTAGCATACGCATTTAATAATATTAATAATAATAATTGCTGAGAAATTCAATAAATACAAACGAAATGAAATTATATACATAACTCTACTATTTCTTACTACATGTTTAATCCGTAACTCCATAGATATGCATACTCAACTTGCTGATTGTAATTACGAGTATTGTCCTCGTATTTGTTTAGAGATTTGTGCACTAACAATATTGGGTATCGTGCAATGCGAAATTCGTGCTCCATCAGAAAGCTGCCCCCATAATTCGAAGGTCACTTGCTCCCATTTCGTTAACCTTTTTTTCCAATTTTTTTTTGCAAATGCGAATCACTCTCGAAACTGGGTAACGAGAGCAGATGCCAATCAAGAGTTCATTATTCATAATTTCCATTGAACGCAGTTTTTATATTAAAAATTTGTATATTATTTGATTTTATATTTGTTACCTGCATGAGCTGCGCTTTTTTAACTGTTTTTTGTTTCTACACCCTGTACTTCAACAGTGCTAAGGGTCTTTTAAGTTTGTCAGAATATTACAGAAGAAGGCAACTTCGACGCCTGAATGTATGCATATTCTTGATCAGCACGAACAGCCGAGCTAATACTTATAGAGACTACAACAGCTAGAGTTATCAAATCTAATTTTGGGAGTTGTCTTTACTTGAATATACATTCTATTCTTATGTTAAATCATTATTTCTTTATATTCTAATCATAATTAGTCACATATGTATATTTAATTATGACTGCAGAGTCTCTTACCTGTCGATCACACTCGACTGTAGCTTTCCATGCCTGTTTATTATATATTTTTTGTTTTTAGTTGCTTTTAGCATTATTTTTATTTGTTGACACTGCGCAGCTAGTGACATTTTTGCGCTAAACGAAGTTTACGTCATGCGGCTAATTTTAGTTAATTTATTGCACTGCACACTGTTCATTGTCTGCTCTCGGCTCACGTTGTTGTTGTTGTTGTTGTCATTGTTGTAGTTGCTGCTGCTGTTGTTGTTGGCGTTAGCATTTGTTAGCATTTTGCATTGGCTGGCTTTCAGTTTATAGCCTCAACTGTGTCAATGCGGTTGAACAGCAGCAGCTGGAAAACTCGGTAGCTTGTGGGCCGCACAGTGGTTTCAAATTAATAGGTTTTGAGATGAATTTCATACTCTAGATAATGGCCAGCTATTTTGTTAAGAGACATTTGACCCAATTTGAATAATAACCGAAATCCTAAAGAGATTACAGCGCTTGCAACAACTACAACTGCCACTGCAACAGCAATCAAATCAACGAAGCGCTTGCATCTCAATTGGTGAGTGTCTCTGTCTGTCTGTCTGTCTGACTGCCTCTCGGTCTGTCTATCTGTCGGTCTGTCTATCTGCCTGGCATCTTGTGACATCATAAAATTGTGAATGAAATGTGTTGGCAGCCAAACAGTAAATAAACAAACAATGTAGAAGCCACAACTGGGAGTGCTTAAGGTGCTCAAGGGATCGACTAAGAAATACCCTACAAGTGATCGACTAATAAATACCCTATAAATTCTACTAAACTACTTACAATGCTTGCAATTGGTGGGCAGACGCATTCTCTTTGCAAGTAAACTGGCAAATACCCTGTACTTAGAGGTAACTCTGGTGTGGTCTGATCGACTGTCAAATACCCTACAATCCGTTTGATTTAACTGCATGCCTACATACATCTTAACACCTATAGATCAGAAGTTATCTTACTGCTGTCGCTGCTTGAATGAATGGTAGCTTAACTGATAAATACCCTGTAATCTATTGTACGCCCAACAAGGCATCTTTTATTACCATTATTTGCTTGCCTTCTGCTTGTAACAATTGTTTACTTCAGTTTGGCATACCCTGCTCACCCTGTTCGAATGTTTACAGGGTAAACTAGACTTTAGCCAGAAATCATTGTCGGCACTTTATCGCTCGCTGGCCATCTATGTAAGCCGCATGTTGTTTTGGTTTTTCGGTCGTATCGGGCTTACTGAGCCCCAAGCTGATAATGATCTGGCAATTGCCGCTTGTCGACGTCTCCTTCCTGGCCGTGACTGGAAACTATCAATATTCTCACACTAGTCATTACAATGCAGGAAGCGAGAGAGAGAGAGTGGGAGGGCGGGAGAGGGAGAGGGAGAGCAGGAGAAAAGTGCTTATCATATGCTCTGTTTGGTTATTGATATGTGTTTAATGCCCGTTTTGGATTGTTGCCACAACAATTGCTGTTGTTGCTCTTGCAGCTTCTGTTTACTGTTTCATTGTTGTGTTGCACGCTTTGTTGACTAACAACTTGGCCCTGTTGCAGTGCCTTTTTAAGCCCGCTTCCTGGACTCCTTGACTTTATGCTGATTTCAAGCCATTTTTGAGCGAATGCGTTGCCTCTCTGTTCCTCTTCCTCTACCACTCCGTATCCCTTACTCACTCTCTTGACTGACCCAATTGCAAGTGCTTATGTTTGTCTGTTGAAAGTTTCGCCTCGGGGCTTGTAACTTGGGCGAAAACACTCTCAACAAACACACTCACACACGCACACACTTCAACTGGGAAGACATCAATAATTCATTATAAAATTGTTGTTTTTTTTTATAAATATTTGGGTTTGGTTGTGATTTAGCATAATGTAATCGGAGTGTGCAGATCATGAAACCGGTTTCTTATATTTGTTTTTGTTTTTTTAATCTATTTTCACTGCTTTATCTCACTCCACTACCGTCTCTTTCTTATTTTGCAGCTGCCACAATGAAGTCAAGCACTCAAATTCTATGCACAGTGTTGCATTTAATCGTAAGTATTAAGAGAAACTTACAAATATGTAGTTTTTGAAAATCTCATTGGCCAGGTCAGCGTTAAGCCAGACATCAATCAGTTGTTAGCCTGTATCAATCCAGTGTCTGGGCCATGAATGACAACTGCATGGCCAGGCGATTAACCTGAATATGAAAGCTAGGCAACAGCTACAACATAAATCTTCAATCCTCCCCCCCCATCCACCACACTTTGTGGCATGTTAACTCTTTCCTGTGCCGTATGCTAAAAAATCGATTCGTGTTCGTGCCAAGTTGCCAAACAAAAGTGGCACAACACCAGCAACAACAACAAGCTTACCATGCTTAGCTTAGATTCTAAGCAGCTTTGGCCTCGGCCTCCACTTGAGATTCAACATGATCAACATGATCATCGCCGTCACAGTCTGGGATTTCAACTCTAACCTGGCGCGAGAGCTGCTGCTGTTGCTGCTGCTGCGATTGGCGAAAGTTTTTCTAGAATCGTGAGAATATTGTTTCTCCTACGTATCTCTCTCACTACGTATCTCTCTCCTCACCTCTTTCTAGCATAGCACGAATGAAATCAAAATCTTGCCTCATTTTGTGGCATTTTCATTTTAATTAAAGGAGCAGAGAGTCTCGCATAGCTTAGACTGGCATTAATGTCGACTCGTTCGTGATTTATGTCAACTGCTTTATGGTTTGCCATTGCCATTGCTGTGGCTGCTTCTGTGGCTATTGCTGTGGCTGTGACTCTGACTGCTGTCTTGGCCCATCTCAACATCCTCAGTTGTCCCCATTGCGTTCCCTAATGAGCATTCTCTATCCACTTTCTTTGCAGACAATTGTGGCTCTAACGACACATGGTGCACAGATCCCGAACTCAGCGAGTAAGTACATAAATCCTAATATGTTAAGCACAAACTCGGCGTATAGATACCCTATATCAGAGATATATTAACATAGCTGAAAGTGTTGTCTATTAAACGTTGCCACACTCGACAACAACAACTTAGACAACAACAACAGCAACAACAAAAACAACAATAATGGCAAGAAACACCTAAGACATCAGTCACATAATCGCGTGGCAAACAAAAGTCAATTCATGTCGCATTTAGCTGTCTTATTAAAAAACGATGACGACTCCTAAAAATTGAATAACTTGGCATTCGTTTTGGCCAAATATTGCAGCACATGTGTATATGTGTTTGTGTTTGTGTGTGTGTGTGCGCGCGTGTGGCTGGCACTGTTGCAACCTATGACACCCTCTCAACGTGGACAGCAGATAATGGCCTCATCCAGGTACTTGAGTCTCTTCCAATGGTTGGGCTTCATATGGTGCAACATCTCCAGATACTCGAGGAACTGTCTGTAGGTGAAGAACTGACGCTGACTGCACATGAGATTGTGATGATATGGACACTTGCGATCGAAGAGCCACTTGCGCGGTTCGGGGATGACGTAATCGGGCAAATGGAGGAGCAGCTGATCGGGGGGATTCTTGCAGTAGCGTTCGGCAGAGGCAAAGCTAGAAGGAAGTAAACGAGTAACGAGTAAAGAGTATCGGGTAAATAGTAACAAGTAACGAGTAGCGAGTAGAGCAGTAGCGAGTAAAGAGTAACGGGCAACGAGTAAAGAGTAGCGAGTAACGAGCAACGAGTAGAGCAGTAAACAGTAGCGAGTAGCCAGCAACGAGTAGAGCAGTAAAGAGTAACGAGTAGAGCAGTAGCGATTAAAGAGTAACAAGTAACGAGTAGCGAATACAGCAGTAGCGAGTAAAGAGTAGAGAGTAAAGAGAGTAGCGAGTAAATAGTACAGAGTAACGAGTAAGGAGTAGCGAGAAGAGCAGTAATGAGTATAGAGTAACAAGTAACAAGTAACAAGTAACGAGTAGCGAGTAGAGCAGTACCGAATAAAGAGTAGCGAGTAACGAATAACGAACAGCGAGTAGAGCAGCAAAGGGTAACGAGTAGAGCAGTAGCGATTAAAAAGTAACGAGTAGAGCAGTAACGAGTAACGAGCAACGAGTAAAGAGTAAATAGTAAAGAGTAACGAGTAAGGAGTAGCGAGAAGAGCAGTAACGAATATTGAGTAAAAAGTACCGAGTAGCGAGTAGAGCAACGTGTAAAGAGTAGCAAGTAAAGCGTAACGAGTAAATCGTAGTCAGTAAAGTGTAGCCAGTAAAGAGTAGCGAGTAAAGAGTAACGGGTACAGAATAAAGAGCAGCGAGTAACGATTAAAGAGTAGCGAGTATATCGTAGTCAGTAAAGAGTAGCGAGTAAAGAGTAACGAGTAAAGAGTAGCGAGTAACGACTAAATAGTAGCGAGTAGTAGTTAGTAAGGCCCGATTAAGCTTACATAAAGGCTTTGTTTATCATATCGTTCACTTCCGGCACACTGGTGATGCAGTGCATCACCCGAGTGCTTTGTGGATTCTGCAGGTAACGCAGAAACATTGGAGGCAGCAAACCAAAGCGTACACAGCCCACCAAATTGGGCACATGGATCTGACGCTGCGGCCATTTGTGGCTAAACCAACGCACTGCAGCATAGAAAACCTGCAGAGGAATAGATTAATAGAGATACAGGAGCAGTTTAGCCAAAGTAAACCAAATACTCACCTCAATCTCGCTGTTCACACCCAAATTGTGGCTGTTGAGCAGATGTTTAATGGATGTATGCGACATCTCCACGAATTCTAGCGACGCGACGAGCGTGAGAAAGAAACGACTGATCCTCGAGAGAAATAGACCCTCAAAGCCCGGCATCTCCAGGTTGTGCATGTCGCTCAACAAATAGAATGCCTCCGTTTCATTCTTAATCGTGTCCAAGGTATTGCAGATGGAATCAACCAGCTCTGTGATGCCCAGAAACCTGGCTGAGGTGTAGATCTCGAAGATGCAGCGATTGCTCAAGTTCGTCCACTTCGTGGGCTTCTCGTAGAGCATCCAATTGTAGATGATGTTAAAGGCCTGTGCCGTTACCTTCTCCTCGGGCAAGCGAATCATGCGTGGGTGCGCCAACTTGCAGTGCAAAAAGTGTGGGGAAAACAATTGCAAGATGATAAATTGGCAATAGAACTTGCTCTGCCCAATGTACACCTTGATGTCCCAGTTCACCTGGTCCTGCAACACTGAGAGCAGCTTCTCTTCCAAATGCAAGTTGCTAGCCAGGTTATTGCTCTCACCCAGCACACCATTCATATCAATCTTGTCCAGCAGGCTATAGGATTCATCGAGAGGCAGAAGCTGCAGCTGCTGCTCTGAATTAGACAATGGTCTGCGGAAGAGAGGAAACCTATTTCAACTGATAAGAGATAAGGGATAAAGTTAGTTAAATACTCGAGCTGCTGTGATTTGTAGCTATCAGCTGAGTTGCATTCCTCCAAGTCCGTCAAGTTGATGAGCAGCTGCAGAGGATTAGGCTGTCAATGTGAATAGTTCACGCTCACTTGGCTGTAAATTGCTGCAAAGGGAAGCTCCTACCTTGCTCTCTGCATCCGATGCGAGCGTCCCCTCTGATATTTCAGTTGCAGGCATGGTTATATCAGTTACCAACTGCGTTACAAACACAAGTCGCTCCGTGGAGCTTGTGTTGCTCACCAGCTGCAGCTGCTCCTGCGGCGGCTGTGCATCAGCCGAAAGCTCGGGCTTCTCCGTGACAGTTGTCGTTGTCTCTCCAAGACTCAACACGCTTGGCAAACGCTGCTCAGGCAGCTCCTCTCGGGAATTGCTTTCCATCCTTTCCATTTGAGTCAAACCACGCTGCTCTTCCAAAACCTCTGGCTGCTCAGTCAAAAGCAACTGCTCATCCATCGTTGCGGATTGTGGTTCAAGTGTTTCCGCCTTCACATGCAAACTGAGTTCAGGCTGCGATTGATTCAATTGAGCTAGCTCAAGTGAGTCGAGTAGTTCACTTGGTTGGTCCATCATTAAAATATTATACTTTGAATTTAGTTGAAAATGATTAAATAATTGATAAAAGCATTAGAATGTTTGTTTTATAGGCTTGCTAAGACTTCTACATGTAAAATGTACATTTTTAAGTAATGTAAGAAAATGTTTAATATTTGTCTGTTAATTTAAAGTTATTTTTAGCTTACTTCATTTGCAATTTGTTACATAACTAAGCGTAAAAAGAGTTAGAAGTATAGCTAGGTAGAGAGAGAGAGAGAGAGAGAGAGGAGGTGGAGAGAGACAACCTCTATTTGATTATGCAGCTTGTGCATTTTTAGCTGATTATACATAATAGAAAGACACATTAAACATTTTATGTGCCAAACGAAGCAGAGCAAGCAAACATAACAACGACATGGAGAACGACTTAGCCATGGTTAAGCATTGGGCCAACAGGAACACAAAACCGGCTTTGAGTTGCCAGTTGCCTGTTGCCAGTTGCCTGTTGCCAGTTGCCAATTGCCTGTTGCATGCAATTACTTTGCCCAGCAGCATATGGAGCTGGAACTGAAGCTAGAGCTGGAGTTGGAGTTGAAGTTGGAGCCGCAGTTGCAGTTGGGAGAATAGGAATAGAAGCAACAACTAACTGATGCGAATTGCTGAAAGGTTCGTTGAACTAAAGCAAACTGGCAACGCCATCTTCTTCAGGCCCAACTCCATTTTGGCCAAGAACCTCGGCGAGACGTGCGAGACGAGCACACGCCGTGACTCTGGGCCACAAAAGCAGTGCAAGAAATACAAAAAAAAAAAAACAACAAAAAACGAGAAAAATGTATGAAAATCGTTGTGGAATAAGCAGCTTGGGGCATGTGGCATGTGGCATGGGGAATGGACAATCCGCACGCGAGGTGTCGTGCTGCATATGCACGTAGCCCTGCAAGCTAACTTGGAAACTTGCCACAGTTCTGGGCACTGCAATTACTTGCAACTTTGCGGCTTTAGCGCTGCTCTGCTTTGTTTCTTTTTCTATTTTTTTTTGGCTAACAAACGCAGCTTAACCACAAGCTGAGCCATGCTGGCGAAACAGCTTGCTGCATGCGCTTAGGTTCTCATGGTGGCAAGTTCAAGGAACTTGCATCTTTCTAATGCCTTCAATGGCTTTTCAATGTCATTAACTTGGCATTGTTGTTGTTGTTGTTGTTTGCTGTTCATGTTTGTCGCAGCGGTTGCTTCCGCAAGTTGCAAGCTGCCATGTTACAGCTGCAGCTGCAGCTGCGTCTTGTCCTCGACTCCCATGGGGCATCTTTTATGCCATTGTCTTGGCCTCAAGCGCGTCTTGACTTCATCTCTCGCTGCAGTTTCGTGTATCGCTTGATGATTTATGCCAAAAGGCTTTTCGCCTAGAGATGGGCGTGCCTCGAGCTTTTCGCGTGTCACGACATGTATATACACTCCTTGTTCAACGCGTGTTCGACTCACGTTGCCATCTCTTGCGCTGCCGCCATCGCATCCTCATGGCATCCAGCTTTAGCTTCACCTTTAGCATTGCTATTGCTATTGTTATTGTTATTGTCTAACTGTAGTTTAAGCATAAACCGTTCCCTGGTCAATGCATTGAAAAATTAAATTTCATAACTTTTTTTCTTTTGCAGAGGATGCACAAACCTCGCTAAACGATGCCATTGCCGCTGCTGAGGCGGAAGCGGCCACGGCCACGGCAACGGCACAGGCCACGCCCCCAGGCAAACAGACAACAATTGAGCCGAGTGTGCGGGTTAAATGCATGTCCGGCTCAATGCTGATCAGCATTAAAGATGCGCCACCAAATCACGAGACGGGATTGTTCAGTGGCATGATCTATCCGAAGGGTTTATCAAAGAACTCGACATGCCTCAGCGAGTACAGGTGAGTGTGGCAGACATACACACACACACAAACACACACAAATACACACATTTGAAAGGTATTGAAGCTATAATCAACATTCATCTATGCTTTTCATCCTTGCAGAGATCACAGTGGTCCATTGAGATACAAGTTGCCGCTGCGCAGCTGCAACACAATGCCCAAGGAAACGGTAAGGCAACAAGATAACTAATAGTTTATACATATATATATTTATATATCTTTATTATATAAACAATATATGTTTACTTAATTATATTTACTCATTTCTTACTTTTATTATAACATAAGTTATGTTATTTAAAGTGGTTCTGCCTTTTCGGAATATGTATATGCTAATTGTATTTTAGCTTGGCCAGCAAGTCATTAACAGGCTTTTATGGCAATCGCAGATTGGTTACAAGGTAACATCCATATGGCAAGCTTGATGATTAGCCAGTTTTGCGCATCGCTTTCAACGTGGCTTCGTCAATTGACGCCACATAACGCACATCAAGTCACTGCGACTTGTGACTCTTTGGCATTCAATTTCATATTGATGACGACGCTGATTGAGTGCATCATTAACTGTCTGATTCAGCAGCAGATACAATGAAGTCAGAGAGGTGGGGCAGTAGCTAAGAGTAAGCAGAGATATACATCTAAAGATGCTATGCGAAGTTGTCTTCCCTTATTGGATATATAAGGTAGAACAATTTGATTTGATTTGGCATTTGAGGCAGATGGAACTCAAGTTAAGCCTCTTTGTCATTTAGGCAGTAAACTTGTTGATACTGCTGTCATATTGCTACAAAAGCTGTTGACTCTTTTCTCCCTTGAGGTGGCATATTTGTATATTTCGTCCGCTTAGTTGCAGGTTGTCATGTAAGATCTTAACTTATCTATACTTCTCCCCCAACTTAAAATGAAATACTTATAGTTTTCACAGAGAAGCCATAAGTTTTTACAGCCATTTCGCATTTTCCTACTTTTCCCCGAGAACTTGTTAATTCTTTAAGCAATAAATGGGAGAAGATTTCACATTTAATCATAACTTAGCTTCAGTCGACAGCAAACAGAAGAGTTCTCAAGCAAGCAAAACCTATAAAGTGTTGTCAAAATATCAGTTTCGTGTTTATTGTTGCAGCTGTTGCATGTGCCACATGCACAGATACTGCCCCATATAAGTGGAGTTGACTGATTTATTGGGCCATATCGCGGATTTACGATCGTTTATAGCCAAATGGAGCTCATATATGTTTTGAAATCTCAATTAGCACTCATCGAACTAAACGTTGGCTGCAACTCACACGCATCGACAATTTTATGGCCAACACACACACGCACACATACACAGATACACACACACATTTATATGTAGTGGCTGATGTCGTCATTGTGTTACATTTGTTGTATTTAATGTAATTTCCCAGCTAAACAGTTTTTGTAATTTTGTAATTTTGTTGCTGCTGTGGCGGCGACTTTTTCCTTTCGCTCGATTGGCCTGACACCATTTTTTTTTTTCAAATTGCCAATTTTAATTGCCGTTCAACATGTGGCAACAACAGCTATGTACATACTATATGTGCCACATAGACACGAAACTTCATTCTGATCAGGTTCGTTGCCTAAGTCTTTTGTCCACTCGCCATTCGTTTGTTGCCTTTGGTCCCCAAGCACTTGACGCTGCAAACGAGCGTTAAACAAAATGGGAAATGTTAATTAAACAAAAGAAGGTAAACATAAAGAGAGAGAGAGAGAGAGAGAGAGAGAGAGGGAGAAAAACACTGTCAACATTGCTTTGTAATGGGAAAATCAATAAGTCAAGATTTATGTTGTTGTTTTTTAGTTGTTTGTCATTAAAAGTGAAGGCAATTGCAGGCTGAGCCGCATGTTGATGTCATCTTTGTGGCCATCGAGTCAGGATGCTGGCTTATGTCATCTGAAAAGATGAGCTCGGTGTATGCACATTAACATTCAAGGTGTGTGTGTGTGTGTGTGTGTAATTTTAATGTATTGTAAAAAGTCGCATGTCAACAGCCGCAAAAAGTTGCCACGCCATTGACTCCGACTGAGGTTTCAATGTGACCCTGTTGTTATGGCCCATTGTTGCCGTTGTTGTTGTTGTTGGTGTTGCTGTTGTTGGTGCTGTGCATGCTAAGCGCAATTATTTAAACTATAAATAGCTTTATTTATGTATTAGCTTATAAAGCATGTGCCATAAATAACAAATACATACTTATCTTAGCTCATTTGCTATTAGTAGTTAATACTTTAATTAAAACTGGAAATAATTGAAGTTCATGTTTACATTTACATAAAGTTAGCAATACAGATAGAATCTGTATGTTGATTAGTTGTTTCTTCTTTAGTAATGTATTTTAAATAGCAACGAAACTTTAAATATCTATAAATATAGTAATAAATAGCATTGTATTATTATTATTAGTAATAGAAGTAGTAGTAGAAGTATTAGTAGAAATAGTATTAGAAATAGTAGTAGAAGTAGTAGTTGAAGTAGTAGTAAAAGTAGAAGTAGTGGCAGTAATAGAAGTAGTAGTAGAAGCAGTAGTAGAATTAGTAGTAGAAATAGTAGTAGAAGTAGTAGTTGAAGTAGTAGTAAAAGTAGAAGTAGTGGCAGTAATAGAAGTAGTAGTAGAAGCAGTAGTAGAATTAGTAGTAGTTGTTATAGTACTAATTAGTAATAGGAGTTTTACAGTTAAGCTAATCGTAGCCATTGGAGTAGTATAACTTATGACAGTAATATGAATATGAATACTTATAATACGATTAGTAGTACTGTTATTAGTAGTAGTAATGGTAGAAGTATTAGTAGTTCTTAGAATGGTAATAGTAGTAGTAGTACTAATGGTATTATAAGTAATAGTACTTCTTATAGTTATAATATAAATAATGCTACTCATAGTAGTAATAGTGCCGCTAGTTTAAGTAGTACTTATAGTGTAGCAGAAATTCTAGTACAAATAGTAGTAAACGGGCTTTGGCACACACACAGGGTATGTCAAAGTCGGGCCATTTGGCTTAAAGCGTTTTTATTAATTGTTTTTTCTGTATAAACGATTACGCACAGGGCCAGCATAGCATGTAGATGCACATACGCATACACACTCACACACACACACGCACACACATGTGCGTTGCGTGAAGGGCACTAAATATTGAAAATTAAATTTTAATTGCTGTGCGACTGATGAGCAGCAACAACAACGGCCGCACCACACACAGAACTCAAATCAAAGCCAAGACTTAAGTTTTTTCTTTTTAACAAATTAAATTAAAATCAGAAAAGCAAGTTTGTTGCCTAAGTCTTTCGTTACTTAAATCATTTGCTACACACACAGATGGTCATCAACGGAAATCGATTTGTTCTGACCAAGTGAAATGCTGTCACAGTCAACATCATCATCATCTCAGCCATCTCCATGTCTCCCCCGTCCCTCGCCGCCTCCTGAGCAACTCCAATCGGCGGCAACGCAACGTTGGCCGCCATTTAAATGCGTTCATTGGCCGACGCCTTCGTGCGCTGACCGTGAAAATGCCAAAAGTGTACCCAGTACACTGTACACATGTAAACGTGTTTCAGTTATTGATATTTTCATATTATAACGTATAGTTTATAGCTGCTGCCGTCATGGCTGCAGTGAAGGTCAACGTGGTGTGTCGCCCACGCAAGCTGAAGCTCCGCTGCAGCAGCAGCAGCGATTGACACTTACGTATGTCGCTTCAAGTCGTTAGAATAAACGGCATAGATACGTGTTGACCCGAATTTACATAACTTTAATGCTGAAGTTAATTTACATACTTGTCCGACGTGTCCGATGGCCCCACAGCTGATGAAGCAGCATAAGAACTGAGGCAGCAATTTGATTCTGGTTTTTATTATTACAAAATCTTGTGAAGCGTCGACGGCACACAAAAGTGTCATAATGACATAATAGATGACTACCGTTAGGAAACTGTCTCTTTAGAAATCTTAAATGTCATTTTATGATGCTTTTTATTAGCCCATTGTCTCATTTACTGATGCTGAGAATTGTTCTGACAACTTCAAGTTAAAAGAGCTCAGCGTACGCGTTGTCATCAGCTTTTGGAAAGGGGGCAGCGAGGCAAGTTGCAAGGCAATTAAGCATGCCTCCGTAGGTGACGTCGACACTTAATTGTAGCATTTCCGTGGCCAAATCTGTATGAGACCCAATTATACAACGAACGAACGAAACGAAACTTCCGAACGGGTCACGTACGCGTCTTGGCCCATTATCATTACCTGTCTACCTTCTGCCTGCCACGCTAACAATTCACTGGGTACTCGCATAGGGTGTGTATGGGTGTGTATGAGTGTGTCTGAGTGTCTGAGCTTCTGCTTCCTCTTCTGCGTGTTGACTCAAAATTAGCACAAGCCGAGAAGCACCGTTATGTATAGGAATACTGGCAAGAATGTGAATGTGGGCAATACTAAATTGGCTATAACAACGGGCCAAAGATGAAAGCTAATGCTGATGACAATGACGATGACGATGATGCAATGCAACGGAAGTAACATACACCTACACTTGCCACACTCGCAACACACAGTTTCAGTTTCCATTTCAATTTCAAAGAATAAAATTTAAATTCATTACACAAACATTTGTTAATTTCTTATGCAGATGCTGCAAAACTTGGCTAAAATGCTTCACACTTGGCTGCATGGCTTTAGCACCATTCTATGAACAGAAAACAGAAAACATAGAAAGAAGAAGAAGAGGAAGTAGGGAACAACTTAACAATACTTGAGGAAGTGCTCGTGATCTAAAGACGAAGTCGCCACATCAAATTCTCTTGGCAATTTTGAGCTGCAGCCAAGCGTGAATCTGTTGTATGCATAATGAGGCAATGTACAAGTGCAAATACATGCATACATACGTGTGTGTGTGTGTGTGTGTGTGTGTGTGTGTGTGTGTGTGTGTGTGTGTGCTGTCTAACAGGCTCAGCTGTATCTCTGTCTGGGTTGGCTAATATGGCTTCTTGGGCATTAGCATTAACAGCATTGTCAGCATTGTGATTCCATTTAGAAGTCAGACAAACTACCTGGCAAGTTTGTTGCCTAAGTCTTTTGTTATTTTATTTCGTAGAAATTTTCAAACTGCGCATAATTATGGGCTTGTCAAGATGTTCTTAGCTTACGGGCTTCTTAATAGTATTAGCTTTTTATTAAGCTCTCATTGTATACCCTGTACAACTGGAAAAGAAACTTTGAACTTTCAACTAGCAGAAATAATTAATAATAATTTATTTATACACTTCTCTTTGTTATTAACTTATTATTTAGCTATCTATTATATTTATTTATGTATTATTTATTTATTTATATTTATTGATTGTAATTGATTTGTTCCTCTTTGCAGGATGATGGTGGCATTGAGTTCTTCAATACGATTGTGCTGCAGCCGCATCTGAAACTGATAACGGATCTGGGACGCGGCTACCATGTGCGCTGTGCCTACAAGAGTCGCGATGCGGCTGTCAAGCCCAAGAAGCATTTGCGTAAGCATGCCCAGAAACCACAGGCATTCCGCAGTGATGAGCATGACAGACGCGACTATGGCAGATCATTGGATAAGCAACGTTTGGGCGACGATGACCTCGATGAGGAGGATGTCTATGATGTGGATGTGAATGCGGCACAGGATGAAGATAACGATGTGAATAACAACGAAATTCCCATGCCCGGCTGCCATATGAAGATCTACAACGAGGAGCACAAGATTGCGGATGATGTGAAGATTGGCGATCCGTTGACCATTGTGATTAGCATTGATCAACAGAAGCTCTATGGTCTGCACGTGACCGATTGCATTGTACGCGATGGCTTGGGCTGGGGAGAACAACGTCTCGTGGGCGAAGATGGGTGAGTTCTCAATAATTTAGAAGAAGTGTGAGTCAAGAACTAATTATGGCAATTTGTTAGCTGTCCCATGGATAACGAGATAATGGGTCAGTTCAACTATACCGAGGATCGCCTGGCGGCTAATGTAACCTTCCCCGCCCACAAGTTTCCCTACACCACCTCCGTGTACTATCAGTGCAATGTGCGACTGTGCGCTCTAGAGGATCCCAACTGCCAGGAGGCGCCGCTGTGCAGTGGCAAGCGACCCAAGCGTCAGGCCAGCGATGGCAAAGACGATGAAGCGCTGCCCGCCACCATTGAGGTCTTCTCCGGCCTCTATGTCAATGAGAATGAGAATGCCAACGACAGTGACGAGGATGCGGTGTACAAAGAGAAGGTAAATTGAGCTTCCTCAACGGATTGTGATCAGCGATTTATTGTTAACTATTTGCAGACTCTGGAGGATGCTCTGTGCGTGTCGCAGCGCACCTTTGCCATAGCCATCGCCATTGCTGGCCTCATACTTATGCTGGCCGTGGTTGCCGCCGTGCTGTGCATTATGGC
Organism: Drosophila funebris; assembly: GCA_018901825.1. Lineage (NCBI taxonomy): Eukaryota > Metazoa > Arthropoda > Insecta > Diptera > Drosophilidae > Drosophila > Drosophila funebris. The sequence goes on along the minus strand of JAEIFK010000346.1, from coordinate 1,714,799 downwards.
ACGTCGTAGCACCAAGACGGTATCCAACTCAGGCAGCTCCATTTACAGTGGTCCTTATACAAACACCGCCTTCTCGCACAGCAGTTAAGATGTGAAGAACACAAAAAAGAAGCAAAACAAATACCAGAAAATTCAAAATTTCAAAAAGAAAACATTTCCAAAATGGAACACTCAAAGTGTTGAAAAATTCAGTTAAATTTTACATCCAGCAGGATTATCACAAGGATGAGATACTCGCGAAGAAGAAGCAGATGCCAAACTGCGGTAGTCAATTGTCAAATGTGTCGTGACAAGTTTTGGGAGCAAATTAGTCTATAAGGTCACAATAGCTGTGCAGCGGCTAACTGTCTAATTTTAGTATTTGTATTTTTATTAGTATTTTTTTAATATTGACTCAATGCCTTCCCTTCCCTTCCCCTCCCTTTGTGCAAGAGATTACCGGGCAATTGTCGTTTGCCTATTGCCCGCTAATGTCGCAGAGTTGAGCAGTGCTGCCAATTCAGTTGAACTGGCAACCGTTGAGCGTTGCCAGATTCCTGCAACTCTGTTATGCACTCCAGTGTTGGTGTAGGACCTCCCTCGATTCTTATCAGAAAACTACTCTTCACACAGTCTCGTTCGTTTTCGTAGTGCAGTCATTATATACTACTTATTATAACTGTAATTTAAACTAAAAGAAAAAAAAAAACAAAACAAAAAACTAAACTCGAACTAACAACGAATGCAGCAGCCGACGCTCAGGTGATATTTGTATTTGTACTCTAATATTTATAAACTTATTTAGTTCAAGAAAGATAAACAAACAAACACCTGCCACACTTTATTGTTCTTAGTTGAATTTCCTGTAAAATTTCTTGTCATTGCTTAACTATTTAACTATTTGCACTACAATATTTAATACTACTATCTATAAGCTGGGCAGCCAATTGCAGCACTCAAAAAAGAAATACAAGCATATTAATATTATAATTACTTGTATTAATTCTCAAAGTAATTAAGCTTAAATGCCTTTGCACAGCTTCATTCGAGCATTGGAATCTCGATAGAAACGCTTGTCTGGAGCCGTGCAATGCAATTTTCAAGTATATTATTTAAAACTTAAAAATAAAAACAGAAGAGAACAATTTTAGCTAGGCTTAAGCTATAATTAATCAATGAAGATGAACAATAAAATTAAATTGACCATTATTCTTGTTTTTTATGGGCGGGGAATCAAAGATTCTGAAGAAGTCAACTTATTCTAAAGGCTCGACAGGTTCCCTACCAGGTGCCTGCTGGATGCCATTCAGCTGGCCAATCCACTTATTACTCTTTGAACGAGTTTGCTGATTGCAATCCTCATCTATCGCTATGAATGTGGCGACACAACTGACAGACAGGATGACACTTTAATTGCAACCCATTTCCATTCATGAGAAGCACAAATTGCAGCCATCATCAGCTGTATATAACAGCCAGCAATACAGTAAACGCTTTTAGCCATGTGGAAACAGTTACTATTGATGCACATCGTGTGTGTGAGCACGCTGCGCTGCCCAATGCCTAAGGACGCAGTGCACCAGTTTCACTTGGTAAGGGAGTGTCAACGCGCCGTCACAGATGATGCACTGGCTCTGGAAAACACTTCAACGCTGGAGGAATGCATAAAATTGGCGCGACAGTTGCGAGGTTTGGCCCTAAACTATGCGCCGCGTGAAAAGAAACTATACAAGAATCAACCGCCAAAGAATGAGAGCAGATGGGAAAAGGATGCACGCAGACGTTTAAGTGTCTTTGAACAGCCGGGGGAGTTCTTCAACTGCCATGTGCTGGAGTGTCCGCAGAATCAAAGCTTTGCGGGAATGGTAAACGACAGTCGTTTCGATTACTACAGCTTATATGGTAGACCCACAGGTGATGCATGTTGCAGGCTGCAGCAGAAGAACCGTAATAAACCAGATCTTTGACAGCTCTGCACAACATTAGTTGTGTGCCAGAAGTGGGTCTCTTTGTGGTCTATACGAAACCCAATAGATACATAAATGCTTCATTGGCATGCAACAATGCCTCCGAGTTTAGCGGCAGTTTGGCACACATTGCCTCCGAAAGACGCACATCCGGGCTCGCCCAATGGTTACGTGATTATAATGGACATCGATCTGCATTGCGATCCGAGTCTGCAATATTTCTAGCCTATGTGGGATTGATGTATAATCGGAGCATCTCCCTACGGCCAACGGATTATCGCAATGCACAACAGGAGAGTCTGCTGTGCTTCCTTTACAGAGCCTGGCATGTGGGTCATCCTCGACTGGGGTAAGTTGTTGTAGTGCAGATCGATTCCTGCAATTGACTCATCTTATCTTGTAGAGGTTCCCAGGCTAATGCCAGCTGTGTGGCATTGACACCACAGGGCACTTGGCAAACGTTGAGCTGTGACCATGAGTTACCTTACATATGCGAAATCTTTACTCCGAAAAGCTCAAGGCAACTGGACACTGGAGTGAATGCAGCAGATGTGTGTGTTAATGATTGAGCTGAGAGTGGGGTTAAGTGCAGCACAGTTATTCGCAGACGTTTTATTAAACTTGGCCGTTATTAAAACAAGAAAATATTAGTACGATATTTTGGTAATTCAACTAGATTCCTCCCTTTACCGAATAGCTTCAAAGTTGTTGTGTGTGTGTGTGTGTAAGTGTGCACACTTAAAGAGCTCGAACGAGATGTAGACGCTTAATGGTACTTGTAGTTCCTGTGGTGCTTCAACTTGGTGTAGTTGATCAAGTAGAAGAACGTCATGCTGGCGACGGTCAATTGGAAAAAGGGTGCAATGCCAGCACGCTTGGGGAACACATACTTGTGCTGCCAGCGCCACCAGGCACGGCTAATAGCGCCAGCCATGGCATTTGGACTCTTGTTGCGGCGACCAAACCAGGCGCCCAGCTCCCCCAATTTCACTTGGCCGAAGGGTACATCAGCTGCGGAAGCGATACCACAAAAAAAATTATGTAAAGTCCAAGAAATCGTTAAATACCGCAGAATCGTGCGGCGAAAATTACGTAATATTGCAAAATTCCTTACCCTTGCCGTAAAAACGTGCTGGATCGTAAGGTCCATGCACCTTTGGATTATACTCAGCTGGATAGTCTCCGAAAGCCATCTCGCTGTTGAGTGTGTAATAAAATTTATATTTTTTCCAATCAAATAGAATTCCTCGCTTGCTACTTACTTTGCTCGATACTAAAGTATGAGTGAGTATGCCGATGTATCGATACTGTGCAAGGCAAGTCTGTGCACAGTAGTGCACATAGAAATATCGATATTAATATCGATACGCAGCAATGTTACCACTTGGGCAGCGTATGGACAGTGTGGCAACGACATTGCAAAGTATATACAGAAATCAAATAAGAATTTTTTGCAAATCGGAATCGCGCTTAAATAACGATAATAATATTATAAATAACACAAAAGCATTAAATTCCTTAACAAAATGAAACTGGAAGAGCTTTTAACAAAGGGTGCGCCATCGCCGCAGGAGGACGACGACGATGATGAAAAGGCGGAGTCGAAAACAAAAGCCACAAATGCCTCTGATGAGGGGGTGGAGAACGCTGAAGATGCTGCGGACGAGTCTGCTGAAAAAGAAAGCGCGACTGGCAAGAAAAAAGGCACACGCAAGAAACGTTCACTTAATTGGGAAGAAGCCGAACGGGGATTACTGCTGGAGGTCATTAAAACAAAAGTGGCATTTGTTGAGAATCGCAGCGTCGATGCCAAAAGCATCAAGGCCAAGCGATTGGCCTGGTCGCAAATAACCAAACAGTAAGTTCATTAAATTGAATGTTATTCTTCAATTGAGAGACCCACGCAATTGATTAATTTACAGATTTAACGCGCTGAACTTTCGGCATCGTCTGCTGGAACAAATTCAGGTGCAATGGCGCAGCATGAAAAATTCAGCAAAACGTGAGTATCAGCAGAAGCATCCAAAATCGGATGTGCTAGAGGGCATGCGCATGATTGAATTCATGGAGGAGCTACAAAAGGATCCTGTATCGTCGCGCAGTCAAACGCGCAGCGGGGGCACCAATGGTGCCGTCAATGTTCCCCTGAAGAAGGAGCTGCTCGAAATGGATGAAGATGAGGATATGCCATTGGCTGCCTTGCCCAATTCGACAAATGCCAGTGAGGATACACTGCAAACATCCACCATAGCCATACCCTCACCACCACCCTCCACCGCTGGCGGCGACTCACAGCAGGAGAGTGCGCAGCCACAGTCAGCGCCTAATAGACGTAAACGGGCCAAAGCCAAACCGTTGCTCAATCACAAGGATGACACTGACGGCGCAGCTGGCTCTGCAGACAACGAAAAGACTTCACCGACACGCAAAAGACGACAGCGCAATGTAAGTGGCACAACAAAATGTGTGTATAAATCGTAATCATATTGAAACTCTTTGAACAGCATTCACAGGCACAGTCGGTGCTATCTGAAGATTTCAGCACTGAAACGCCTGCCATTGCCAATGCAGCTGCAGTTGGACCATTTACGCCAACAGCTGCGGTCAATGAGACAATTAACAGCTTGGAAATGGAGGAGAAATATAAACAGCAGCTGTTTAAGCTGCTGAAACAGGCGCGTCTGGCCGAGATTGATTATGCACGCCGTGAGCATGAACAGAAGCTGCGCTTCGAGCAAATGGAACAGGAGCTCAAAATGTCATACTATCGGCAGGAGCAGGACCTCAAGTTGCGTCACATGCGTGAGGAGCACGACATGCGACTGCGCCAGCAGCGTCGTGAGCATGAGGCGCGTCTCAGTGCCTACAATTTGAGCAGCAGCGGCTTGAACGGCAATGGGGAAGTGCAACAGCAACAGCAACAACAACAGCAGCAGCAACAACAACAGCAGCAACAGGAAGCACAGGAGCAGGCACAACTGCCAGCACTTGGCATGCGTTGCAATGCCAAAACAGATTACAATAATGTACACATGGACAACGTTGCAGCTCAGCCACAAGCAACGTCGTCATCAAGCAGCAACAGTACGGAAGCAGCGCTGGCGCAAAGTGCCAATGCATTGGCCTACAACTAGTTGTTGTACACACACACAGACACACACTCACTCACTCACACACCCCCCACAGACACACACACACACACACTCACACACCACAATAACATATTAAGAATTGACAGCATTTAGTGGAAAAACTGTAAACTTAAAAAGAAAATCTTAGCTTGAAATGCGATTAGCGAATTGTAGACGACTCTCAAATGTCTCAAAAGACACTCAGACTAATCATGATGAATATGAATACGAATATGAATATGATTATGATTATGATTATGAATACAAACAAAACGAATACGAAATACTCACGTTGCCACACGCAGGCGGCGGCAACGTTCGCTCAGCCATGACAAAAACGATGGACTGTTATTTTTGTGCATGCCACACTCACACACACACACACATACAGAGAGAGACAGACACACACACTTACATACACACACACACACACATTGCATTTTCAAATATTAGTATTATTATATTTGTATCCTGGTATCTGTTAAGTAAACTTGCTCTACAAATTTATGAATTTTCGAATGCGGTTGTGTCGCAAGAACAAACGAATACTCAAACAAACTGACTCCACTCAAAGAACACTCAAATCACTCTATAAGTTATTCTTATTCGCATTCATCCAAAAACTTCTCAGACAGTATTCAACTTTGTCAAGGTATTACAACAATGTTTATTTTTTTTCTCGAATCTTTCATTTAGTTATGTTAAGTTTTTTTCGTTTTATATGTGTATTTTTTTTAATATAAAAAAGCATATATATATATTAAAATATATGAATAATTTTATTATATACATAACTATAACATAATTGTACATCTATGTAGTTGTATTTTGTATGATTGTTCATACACATAAACTTTTATAATTGTCGTACTCATAAGTTACGTTTTTTGTAAACTGTACGAATTGTCTTTTAAGCAAGGTACGTTGGTAAGTATATACATACATATTACCCTGTACACCGTACCGTATTGTACACTTTATGTTGTATAGCGCTGTAATATCCTGTAACTTTGCTTTAGCTTACTAAATAATATAATTCGAGCAAAGGAAAATTAAATAATTAGATAAAGAAAATGCATTTCCCAAAAAAAAAAGAATGTGTGTTTCAATTTCTCTTCAAACTTGTTTCGTAATCAAGTATTCATCGAGCTTATATCGAATGTAAAGATCTACATTGTTTAGTCAGTTTAGTTTAGTCAGGGACTGTCATAGGTTTAGCATCATCTAGGATTTTTATATAGGGATTATAGGGACTATAATTTGGATTTGGAAACTATATTAGCTTTATTTTTAATTAGGGACATATTCTAGTTTTCTTTGCCTTAGGGAGTTTTTGTAGAGATATTTTAGTTTTATCTGTAGGCATTATGAAGGACTTGGATCTAACACTGGACTACATGGAAAATGCACGCTTTAACTATGTTTATGGCGCTTGGGTTGCACGCAGGGAATCGACGGTCTTCACAAAGATCGAGATGCTCTGCATCTCAATGATATATCACAAGTTTGTACTGCAGAATGGACCACGGGCAAGATATATGAGCGCCATGCAATTGAGCAAATTCATACAGATGATGTTCAAGATAACGAATCTACGCATTAATCGACGTATTGTGTTGTATATTACCGATGATCCGGACTGTACGGATCCAAAGTTCTCCCATGATCACCATTGTACCTTAAATAGTTTTATCAAAATGTTTTCCATCTACTTCTCTGATGATATGGAAGTACGCATGAGGTTTGCCTTTACCGTAAGTGTAGTTACTTACTATTCCAAAATTATATAGTTAAGAACTTCAACTGCAGATCTATGACGAGGAATCCCTTGGCTATTTGAATCGAGAGCAAGTGATGCGATTTATAGATTCATTTTTTGTTGGCGATGATGAGGATGAAATATTCGAAATGCGAGCTGTAATTAATATTATATATCTATTTATATCTTGATAATATTATATAATATTCTATTATTAATACTTACAGGACATGCTAGAAATGTTGTTCATCAAATTCGACAAAGATAAGGACATGTTCATCTCCTTCGATGAGTATTCTGAAGTTGTGCGAGAGCAGCCTGAATTATTGGAATTTCTGGGTACAATCTTTCCATCCAAGGTGCAATTGGATGTCATTGCATTATGTAGCAATCTCGTGCGCAAAACAAGTTAATTGTATTTTAAAAATTTTATAAAAAATCATTAATAATAAATATAAGCAAGCGAATGTAAATGTCACAGATGCAATAGAAGATAAATAGTTTGGTTTATTTAATTTACATTAGATTAACATGAGCGTAGGAGATAGATGACTTTCCAGTTTCTAGAATATTGGAAGAATACAGTTTTTGATTGAACTTCGAAAGTAAAAAGCCGAAGAATGACTTCTTTCTTCCAAGACAATCAAGTTTATGGTTGTTTGGACTACTAAATATATTAAATAAGCTCAGTTACATCATTATTATATTTAATTTATATATAATTTATAATACTAAACTGTGAAATGTTCAATATTTTAAACTTAGTAGCACTTGCTTTATTATTTTAATTTTTATTTGCCAGTAGTTTCAAATACTGTATTTGTGTTGTATTAAACGTAAAAATGAAGGATTTAGATCTTACACTAGACTACATGGAAAATGCGCGCTTCAACTATATTTATGGTCCCATAATCACACACTTGGACTCGCCTTTTACCAACACCGAACTACTCTGCTTGGCCATGATCTATCACAAGTTCGCATTGGAGAATGGACAACGGGCCAAGTTTATCACTCAGATGCAATTAGGGAATTTATTAGATATGATGTTTTATGTGTCGGATCGTGAGATTAATTTAAGCATTGTATCGCACATTAGCTTAGATCCGGAATGTGTGGATCCAAAGTTCTCATCCGATCGTCATGTTAGTTTGGCCAGTTTTATTCGATTGTTTGCAATCTATTTCTCCAAAGATTTGGAGAAGCGCATGAATTTTGTCTTTGGTGTAAGTATTTTTCTTGTTTTGTGCTGCTAAATGTATTACATGATTGAATGGTTACTCACAGATCTACGATCAACAAGGACGTGGCTACTTGGATCGCGAGCAAGTGGTCAAATTTGTGGATAAGTTTTTCCACGGTGAAGACGAGGATGAAGTTCACGAATTGCGCTCAGTAAATAATCTAAAATTTAATTTCATTCTCTTATTTACATTACATAATTTTGAAGGATATGGTTGAAATGATATTTACTAAATTCGATATCGATAAGGATATGCTCATCACAATTGATGAATATCTAGATGTTGTGCGCAAGCAGCCAATGATGATGGAATTTCTTGGAAAGATATTTCCAACGCAGAGTCAATTGGAAACCCTTAGCCACTGTGTAAACCTGCTGCCCTGATTTGCATAACAATTCAGTTGTAGTTACATAACATACCACTTCTGTGCTAAAAAGTGAAAAAGTGATCATATTCTATAACAAAATAGACCATAAAAGTTGACGCACTCCTTCACTTTTCAGCACAGAGGATTGTATAACAGAATTTTGAAGTGAACACACCTACTCACACTCATACACACACACACACACACATATATATAATATGTATAAATAAAATTATCTAGTGCGTTTTATACAATATTCATTATTATCTTTGTGGATCACTTCTTTAAAACGTATTGGCGCCCATTTGACGAAAACAGAAATCAATTTTTGCATTACAAATGTGGTGTGTCTGTCCCATGAAACAGAGACCGAAAATTGAAACGAAACAAAACAAAGCAAAATACAAATCAAATTGGATTCATTTTTGTCTCTTTGCAACAATTCTTCCTGTTCGTTAATCGTTGCCTATCGCTTAGACTTCAGTTCGCGTGTTTCAGTCGTAGGCTGCAGTCAAGCTACTGTCTCCGTAGCTGTAACGAAATTTCCAGTAAGAGCGGGAGCGGTAGAGAGAGAGCAAAAGAACCGCAATTTCAAAGTGAATTTTAAGAAGGTGGTGCTTAAGTAAAGTGCAATAACCGCACACAGCTACGAATGAAGGAGACGCAAGCATTGCATTATTAATAAATAAAGTAGCGAAATAACACATAAATAGGAAAAGAGAAAATGTTAATTTTATACGCGCAATATGCATTGATTTTTGGGCTAATGCTGGATCAGAATGAGGGTGCTCAAATGCTAACGAGCCAATTCTACGAGGACACAACGCTGCTCAATGTAGCAGCCTGCAGCAAAAATTGCCTGGAAAGCAAACGAGCAGAGGGGCAATCTGCAGTTCGTACCGTAAACTCTGTCATTAGACTTCTCTGTAACATTTGTTATCCCTTAGAATTTCAGTGGCTGCATTGACTTCTGCAATCACGCTGGCCCCGCGTCGGACTTGATACCCAAAAAGATACGCAAAGTACAGGACAACTTCTTTTTGACGCTCGTCTGTCGTACCGAGTCCAAACTGTCATTTCGCATCAACTGGGTGCAGTACAATCGGGAGATTGTCAATGATTCAGTTGCGCAGAATGCCTTGTTTATTATCAAGATAAATTTATTGAATAATAGTTTATCTTCTCTGCTTTATCTGGTAAGTGTAACAGTTGCTTTAGTCCTTAATCAAGTGTATCTAGAGATATTTCCTTGCTTCAGTCAGATGAAAGTTTCTTTACGATTCCCGACTTGGAAGCCAACACAGAATATGTAATCTCCGCATTGGCAATGCATGCCACTGGCGAATATTCTCACATAGTGATCGATAAGGGCTTCAAGACCTTGCGACGTGGCTATCAACCCAGCAAAATGGGTGAAGTTAAGCTACGCAGATTCTATCAACAGCCTGATGATTGGCGGTACATTGCCGCAGAGATTGAATGGATGCCATCGGCAGGTATGAGCTGGGAATATATTTAACTATAAATCATTACTATACTATGTATCTTCTTTTCTAGAGCGCAATTGTTACTTTGATATCATTTACTTCTCAGTGAACAGCATAAGTCTAGGTGCTCCTACTCCAGTACAGATTCGTGATGTAAGTAACTTTAGTTTCTTCTCTTCACACTCATAATTCCCGCTCCCAACTTTTTAGCCCCGACAGCTCTATACTTATACCATACCCAACATGGAAATTGGGGAACAGTTCAAGGTTGGAGTACGCACCATCAATACCAGGAATCATCTGGAGAGTCCAGTACAATGGCTCACCCTGCAAACGCCCAACTGCTTGGATTGGTTTAACTTTAATTACACATTCTGTGGTGGGTTTACAGTGCACATTGTAATAGTAGTTTCTAGGCTTACCTTGCTCTCCTCGCAGCTCCATTGAAACCCAGCAATTTGAGTGTCGAGCAGCGACATTTTAAGCAGAACTTGTTGGCCCTCAATGTGTCCTGGTCGGTGCCCAAGTATCTGCCAGATAACTACACACTGCTCATTCTTGATCTGCACATGGACCATCAGCATGCCTCGTTCTTTGTCAATCGCAATGCTAGCTATTTCTATATTTCCAATATAACTATACTGGGTAGCAGCTTTGAGGTGCATCTGGTGGCACACACGCAGGGCGGTAATAATGCAACCATACAATTCCTGACCAAAACACCGCTAGAGTCCTGGCTTAAAGGTAAGCTCTGCTCTTTGTAACAAACTAATCTTTTATTTATTTGTAATTCCATGATTCACAGTACGCAATCTGATCAATTTGGTGATTCTGTTTCTCTTTGTGCCCATTTGTTGTGTTGTCGCTTTATTCTCGTTGAAATTCCGTGGCCACAAGCGGCATCTGGAGACCATAGATCTAAAGGGAGCGCCTAATCAGTCCACAGATTTCCATTTGACGCTCGTACACAATAGCAGTTTGTTGGCCACACTTGCCGTTGAGGATAACTTTGAGCTGGATGACGAACTGGAGGTGGAACCGCATGCAGTGCTCCTGCAGGATGTGCTAGGCGAGGGCGCCTTTGGACTGGTGCGACGTGGCGTCTACAAGCAGCGTCAGGTGGCTGTCAAGTTGCTCAAAGGTATAAGTATAATCTCTGAGATTACACCTTGTCTAACGTCGGCTTTTATAGATCAACCCAATGAGGAGGATGTGCAGGCCTTCAGGTGTGAAATCCAAATGCTTAAAGCTGTGGGTCGCCATCCAAATATCGTGGGCATTGTTGGCTATTCGACCAGGTTTAGTAATCGTATGATGCTCCTCACTGAATACTGCGGGCTGGGCAGCCTTCAAAGTTTTCTGCGGTAAGTGGTAAGGGTAAAGGATTCCTCAAGTTCTGTAAACCTTCGTGTGCTTGCAGCGATGAATGGAAGTTCCGACAGGAGCGCTGTGCTCAAGATATGCGCCTAAAGCTCAATCAGAAGTCAGGCAAGCAGCGTACCGAGAATTTACTTGAACCCGACACACGAATTGAGGATATTAACAGTTCTATGCTGGGCACACTGGAGGAGGAAACCGATGCAGATCTGTCTCGCAGCAGCGCCAACCCCATTGATACCTATCGACTGACCAATGCCGTCTTGGCGGCAGACAACAAATCCTATGGCCTGCAGGATATTGAGAATATCGATGCTAACCAGGCATCAACGTCACCTGTAGCCTGCCTGAAAACCATATTGAAGGGCACTTCAAGAAGAAGTGTGAAGAACTGCATTGTGAGCTTCGAGAACCAGGAGTACTTTCAACCACTAGCAACAGATGCCCAAGTGATGGCCACAAGGGAACCCCTCAAATATGCAGATCTGCTGGACATTGCACAGCAGGTGGCCGTTGGCATGGTGAGTCTATAGCTCAGATAACTTATTCTAAACTTGCTGATTGTTTCTCTGCAGGATTTCCTGGCACAGAACAAAATCGTTCATCGGGATTTGGCTGCACGCAATGTACTCATTTCACTGGATCGCACCATAAAGATCGCAGACTTTGGACTGAGCCGTGATGTTTACCATGAGAACGTATATCGCAAGTCGGGTGGCAGTGGCAAGCTGCCCATCAAATGGCTTGCCTTGGAATCCCTAACTCATCAGGTGTACACCAGTCAGAGCGATGTGTAGGTAATCAATTGAAGTAGCCTTCTCTTTTATTTATATGTACCATAATTTTAGCTGGTCTTTTGGAGTGTTGCTCTATGAAATTATCACACTTGGCGGTATGCCATATCCATCGATCTCACCCAGAGATTTGCTGCACTTACTCCGTCAGGGACAGCGCATGAAACGACCCGAAGGCTGCACAGATGAATTGTATGTATGCTCCAACAATCTTAAGATATATGTTACTTCATTTGCCACTTCGCAAACAGGTTTGAACTGATGGCAAGCTGCTGGTGCTCCATACCCGCAAATCGACCGACATTTGCCGATCTTATGAAACGTCTGGATAGAATGCTGATGGCTACCAATGAGATTCCACAGCGTATACTAAATCAGCTTAATCGCAACAAACACAGGTGAGTGTTGCTATCTTATAATCCATCATTTGCCATTAGTCTTATCTCTTCCATTTTCAATCCTTAGCAAAGTGGAGCAACTAACTCCAAATGATGGAAATTACTTGCAGCCATTACATTAGTCTGAATTTCCGGCATTTTTAATTGTTTACTGTGCAATACATTATAAGTGTCTAGATTACTTTAAGAAGGTTCTTAATATGTTAACTAAATGTACCAAACAAAGCTAATATGCTGCAAAGATAATAAACGAATAAATGACAATAATCTAAATAAGAATTTCAATTGTTGTTTGGAATTATTCCCAGAGTCAAATTGTTCCGAAAAATTATTCCTTAAGTCTGTTGGAACTAAACTGCGAGCCCGAACCAGCTCCCATTTGCTTCAACTGAAAACCTTTCCCATATGTAATTTATAACTGTGTTTTTCCAGTTGGCTTTTGTACTTTGTATAATTTCAAAATTCAAAAGGCACTCCTATCGTTTGTAATTTCTCTTGGAAATATTGCATTTTTAATAACAGAACTAGGAAATGTGCCAACATTGCTGCCGTATGGAATGGACGCCTTGTGCGCCAATACCCTATGCATGTCCCCTCTGTCCAGTGCGGCAGGTTGCCGATCTGTGCGAAGGACCGAACAGAGGGGACTACAGGAGGCGGTTTGCCCATCGTAATCGCAAATCAGTTAAACGTGCTGATAATCAAATGTGTCGAGGCATCTCAGAGCTCTATTCCAATGTGGTGGCTGCCAAACGCAATGCCAAAAATACAAAGCGAAGTGCTCGAAAATCCTTGCCATCGAATACTAATGAACAGCCTGCAATAGAAATTAGACTTCTTCCAAGAATGTCCGATAGCCTGCAGAAGCAGCAAGCTAAATCCCGATTGCACTATCCACAGCATATCGATTACAATATTCCAATTCTTTATCGGGAACCACGTACTGATCCCAATACCTGGACATGGACATCTCGTTACCCCGTCTCAGAAAATGTGTTGCCAGTACATGCCCGAATGGACGATGCGGCATTAAAAGCGCGTGCACCTCAAGTGGCTGCCTCTCGAATGTTACCCTGCAGATGCCTTCTGTCTCCATATGATTGATGTTTGTGCAACTCCTAATATTCTATGGGGAAATGTATGGCATGATAAACTGATTGCTGTTTTCAGCGCTTTTCATAGTTTTGTTATAAAAAGCAGCAAATAAAATTAATTACCAAAGATGTGTGGAGTTTTGTTAATTGATCACTTAAAACATCCGGCAAATAATATTTAATTAAACGACAGTAGTAAAAACAACAATTGTATCCCTCCTATTCACACAAACTAAATATCAGGGTATAGACTGGTTGAATTCCAATCAGAATGTGGCATGTTGTACATTAATTGGGATTAATAGTTTAAAGCAAAATTATAACATATTATAACAAGAGAAAAAACGACAAAGCTACTGCCGACTTTTCGGTATTTTTTGTTGCCAAAGACAAAGATGTCGCCAAGGCAAATACACTGAGCTGTCGATCGAAAAGAAACCCATTGTGCGATAACAGCTTTAATGACGTTCGTTAAATTTAAACACTATTCAACACTGACCAGCTTTGAATAAACATATGAAAATAGTATAGTATATCCATTAGAAATATAGGTATTGTAAATCTTTGTATATATATTTTTGTATATATATTTACATAACACTCTCTGCCTTGGAGCTGCTAAACTTTCCGTTACTAATTGCGACTGTAGCCTAGGCCAAGTATATTTCGCGCCTAAGAAATGAGAATTGGGGATTAGTTTGGTCAGATGACGGAGATGAATGTTTATAAATTTGTTTAATTACCGTTATGAAAGCCGAGTTGAAGGAACGTTGAAATGTTTGTGTCATGCCCTCTGTCTGTGCTAGAGCCATTTGTAGCTGCACAGCTTCGTCCATGCGATTCTTAAGGAACTCCCATGTCTGGACATGTGCTGGTGACGTATCCTGCAGCATATAGAGCTCTGTCATTTTCATAATCGTTGCCAGTCCAATGCGTCGCGTATACCAGCCAAACTGTCGATATGAAAACACATTATAAGGCGTCATCAATAACTGAGAATGGTTGCAACTTACGTCAACGGAACGATCACCGGAATAATAGCAGATATCGTCGACCAGCGTCAGCACCTGCGCCAGCGCGGTGGATGCATGTTGTGGCTGGGCAATTAGAGCCATGGCCTGTGGCCACTGTGTCTTATAGGGCACAATCATCTCTAGACGTTGGCGCACAGCCTGCACCAGAAAATCGAGTGGATCGCTCACCTCCTTCTGGCCATTCTCTGTCTGCTGTTGGAGGCTCTGCACCAACTGTGCATTGCACTTGCCATTGAAGTGGGAGACGAGTGCAAAGCCGCCCTCGGGAAACATGCCATGGACAACGCTGGGATAGCCACAGGATTCCGCACCCTGGACTATGGCCTGCTTGGTCCAACCATGTTGAGGCACATGCACCATTGCTGCATCGAGTATCTTGCGGCGTATGCCGTCCACTTTGGCCTGTTTCCCTGCTTGCTCCTCGCTTTGCTCACTTTGCTGTTCACCCTCTACGCCTAATCCTCCTCCTCCACCTCCACCTCCATCACTCTGTGTCTTTTTAGCCGCCAATTGCTCAGCGGCATCACGTTCCCTTTCACGTTGCTCCTCGCGGGCTCGAAATTCTTCCAGCTTATCGGTATCTTTGGTGTAGCTGCGTGTCAAACATGCTGCTGGGGTCAACGTTCGTTGCCGACGTTGCACTGTGTGAAGGGATGTCGCTGTCCTGGCGGTGGAGCATGTGCTGACCAGACGGGTGCATTGGGCATCTGCAAAGCAAAGACAATGAGTTGATTGTGCTTCAAATCTTCAAGTAAACTTAGCTTAAGTTCATCCATAATACACATAATCAAGTTGACAGCTTTCATGTGCTGACAAAGCTGTTAATATTGATTAAACTATCTTTGATATGCTTAATACAATTAATCGAACTGAAAGCTTTCAAATCAGAACCTTAATGTGCTTTCAATGCTGTTAATGGAACTTCGCACCTTCCAAAGCTGCTGCTATGTATTTACCTTCCACAGTGAAGCGTCAACAGTTGATTGAGCTTTTTAACTGCCCCTTAACAAGTATAATTTATGAGCGCACTATAATTCAGTTAGCTCGACACATTTAAAGTTGTTTTAAACTGCATTCTGGTACAGTAAACAAAATGAACTAATTGCTAACTACATTTGAACTTGAAGGTTGCGAAAAGCGACAATGGGATGCTTAGTTTAATGTTGTCTACTGCGCAATTAATTAGCATCATTAAGCAAGCCAAGAGCAGCGACTCAGTTGTCCAATTAACACCTGCTGACCACAAAGATGAGCAGATAGATTAGATGGAAGTGAAAACGAATTCCAAATTCCAAACTCCAAATACAAGAAAGCAACATCAACAACACCAACAACAAATTAGTCACAAAATATTCGTTTTCATTTCACTTTCGTTATAAACATAGAAATATCTTATGTCTGTTATGTTTGTTGACATGGGATGGAATGTTAATTGCTCCTCCTAATGATGTTCCACTTCCAGTTCCATGGCAACGGGTTTTGCTTGGATTTGCTTGCGCTTGTTATGGCTGTGTTCCAGAATTTCGCACGCACGCAAATAGACAACGCGCAGCGTCTCCAGGCCAGTTATGGAGCCGGCCAACACATCAAGCTTCTCCTCGCGTCCAATATCCGGCAGCGTGCCATCGGCATCACCTTCCCCGGCCATGCCACTGTTGCTGATGTTCACCGCCAGCATGTTAAGTTGCTTCTGCATCAGCTCATCATCGGATGCACTTTGGCCATTCTTCACCCGCTCCCTGTATGCCCTGTAGTGGGCGAGGGAGAAGTTTAGAGCTTTGCCCAATGGATTCAGCAGACGTTCCTCGATCTCGGGCAGCACATCCCAGAATCCAGTTAAGTTCTCCATGTCGCCGAGTGCAAAGAATCGCAATATGTTGATGGCATTCGATAGGCTGGTGGAGTGCAGCAATAGATCCGACTTCACATCCTCCGGTAGCACACAGACGCATTTCAGAAGCATCGAGCGGAACTTGACGCCGCTATAGACTTCATGGAGTGGTTCCCGCCTTTTCAGCGCTCCAGCAACAAGATCCTTGTATATGCCACCCAAGTAGCCCAAGATGCCGTCATGTTGCAATGTTGCTAACAGATTTTTGAGCACGAAATACTTTGCGGCATCATCGAATGCCATTATGTAATGATGCAACGCTTGCAGCGCCGATTGCCGCAGTGTCTCCTGCGGCGAGTAGCCTGTGATCTTGCAGAGCGCCTCACAGTAACGCTTGTGCACCTCCAGGTCCAGTGAGCTTTGAGGCACCGCTTCCTGCAGAATGCTCAGCATGTAATCGTTCAACCGCAGGCCACAATGTTGCAACGGCGGCTCCGACTGCTCCAGCAGCACCGCAACCAGATAGAGGCTCGATTCGAACAGAAACAGCGGCGCATAGATCTTTGGCGCCGTCGCAGGCACCAGTTGACCCACAAACAGAGCATGGTAATACATGGCCAGTGCTGGCAACGGCAGCTTCTCATCAATAAGAAATATGTTATGGCTGCTCATCTCATAGACACCTTTCGCGGCATCCAGGCGACGTTTCCAACGCGTCCGTTGCTCGACCAAGCCCAGCAGATAGTAGGGATCGCCAATGAGATGGGTAATATGCTGGGTTAGACTCTGCACCACCTGCTGCACATATGTCTGTGCTTGTCCAGCATTGGCACGTGCCAGCAAATAGTTGCTTTGCGTGTGCTCCGGCCGACGGCGTTTGGGACATGGACGGCATGAGTGGGCTTGCCCGGGCATCAGATTAGGATTCATCTCGTTGCCCAGCTCGAGTAGGGCCAGCGGTTTGTCCATCAATTGCAGCAGGGAGCAGGTAAAGACATTGCGACGATTCAAGCCGCAATCACGAAAGACTTCATTGGATTTGTCCTGTTCGAGGATGTCCTTAAGCAACGGTTCGTAGCACAAATCAATTGTGATATAGTGTGCCATGAGATCTTCAATCTGTTTCTCCTGCTCCAGCAACTGGGCCTGCTGCTCGTCATAGCCCTCGGTTAGGTAATCGGGCAGCGCCAAGTCCCGCACTCGCGTCACAACCGATGCCAGACACCATTCGATGGCCTGCGGTTTGGCATTGCCTTGACGCCTCAGCACCACTTGCAATGCTCGCAAATATGCGGAGAAGATGGCAATGCTGGTGGATTCCTCAATTTTCTCCATCAACTCGAGCATAAATTGCTCCAGCGGCGCATACTCTGCCACAATCTTAAGCAGCTCATTGACACAGTCGAAAAGCGTTGCATTTCCCACATTCGTATCATCGGTCAGCGTTGACGCACAAACATCCCAATATAGATCCATGGCAATTGCGGGCATGTGTGGCAAATTCTTGGCCGCCTCGATGGGGCTCTGGAAGAGCATTTTGATGCCATCGTAGGCTTGCTCCAATAGCAGACGTTTAATGAGCTTCAGCAAATTATCGGCGGCAACTGCATCAGATGCTGGTTCCATTTTTAAATGTTGTTTAATTTACACACACTTTTTTTTAACACGATTTTAACTGAAAATTCTAAACAAGCTGACAACCGGCAGCGGCATCATTTGCTTTATCCATTCCCCCCTGACGGATAAATCGGAAAAACAGCTGTTTTCGCTTTGAATGTTCTTGGTATTTCGTAATGTATGCGTATGGGCGAATTGCAAAACTTTATGGTGCGTCTTTGACGTGTGATAACAGGCGCGGATTAACAAATGGATTACTTACTGTGTGGCAGCACAAACTTTTGTAATCTTATTGCTTTTTGCAAACAGCGCACATTTGCCATTTTTGCGCTCCAAACGTTGTCTGCTAAACTGATATTATCTTCTTCTTCTGGCGTTTAGTTCAACCGCCATTCAGCATGCTGCCTTTGGTGTGTTGCAAAGCGGCTAGGAATTTTACATTTTAGAGCACTGAAAGTTTAGGGCTGCTGCACAACGTTTTTAATTCTTACCTAAATTAATCATTAGAATGTAATTTAATATTACAGCCTTCTGCATTACAATGGACTGATGTTAAGATTGTTGCTAAATATGAGCGTAATGACAGTATTTTCTTAGCGGCATTTTGCCATAATTCGACTAACGCGATCTGGGCACACTGTTCAGTAGACCAAACGCTTCTCATTCGTCGTGTGTGTCGTTCGCGGTGCCAGGCTGATTTTTTATTAATTTTTAAGTCCAATTTTTTGCAAACCGCTGCGAAATTTCTTAGTCAATAAATTAACTGAGCCGCACGTTAAGTCAATTGATGGAGCGCCATTCAGTTTCACCACAAGTGTTCAATTTGTTGTTGGCATCGAATTTTTAACGCGAATGCGGCAAAAACCAATCGAAATCGAAGAATTGCAAAGCAAATAATCAAATTCAAACAAAACGAAAACGGCAAAGAACAAACTAATCAGCATTTATAAGTGTTAAATAGGCATAGTGTAATTAGATGTAAGCAATATTATTATTATTATTAACAGCAAACTCTCGAAACAAGATTCGAGTTATCCGATCCCCCGACGAGGGTGGAAAACCGTGAAAAGTGTATTCAAGTGTGTGTATGAGTGTGTATAAAAAAATTGTGCGTCTGTGTAAATGATGTGAAAAACCGTTGCCAAAGTGAACCACAATCGCAGACACATACAAAATGTCTGAGCAACAATTAAAGGCTGTTCCTGTTCTTGCACGGGATGCGTAGCCAGAGCCACAAAACGAGCCTCAAATCCAGTTTAAAGCGAGGCGTGGCGTGTCAGGATTGAAACTGTATCGACAGCAACAGAAACAACAACGACAACAACAACAAACGCCAAATTGCTTGGCCCTTTCCTTGCATACAGCACGCACTCGCCCGCCGTTGCTCCGCTGCCGCTGCTGCCTCTGCCTCGGCCGCCGCCTGGTGGTTATTCCTGTTTGACTTCATTTTCACTCGCTGCCAAATTGGTGCTACTTTCGCCACAAAGTTTATAAACAACAACAATATTTTTGGGCCTGCCAAAATGTCGACGCGTTCGCAATTAACCAAGGACCTAAATGGTGAGTAATCGTACTCATAATCTTTCATAGACACGCTCCCCATTACACACAGACATAAGCACACACACACACACACCCACACATGTCGCCTTCTTCTTTTGTTTTGAAGCTAGAAGCCAGAATTGCATGCAGAAATTGCATCTTTGCATCCCCCTTCGTCTGGTGTTTTTGTTTTCGGCTTTTACTTTATGTTTTGTTTTTGACGATTAATTCTCTCTCTCTCTTTCTCTCTCTGTGTGTGTGACTCTCGGCGCACTTCCGTCACACTGGCTGTCCCGCTGCCCCTTCCCCATTCTGTCAACATACTGAATGTTTGAGAAACGCTGACCAATGACTCTGCAACTGTAACTTGCATATTCTACACTCAAAGTAATAAGCGTGTGTATTAGTGTCTCCTCTATTTCACATTCATTCGCATATTTTGCGCTTTTTAATTGCTCTCGCCATGATATTTAATTGAGCTGAAACTCAGTTTAGTGCTGCAAAACGGAAAGTAGAAGGAACGATAATAATAACAGCAACAACAGCAACAACAATAAAAGCATTGCTCAGAAGCATTGGCCGCATCATTTATGGCTTTATAACTGCGTGATAAACAAAATCAACAGACAGACACAAGTGCAACATACAATTGAATGCACGCATTGTCTGTGTGCCAACAACATGCATACATGTACATACGTATGCATGTATGTGTATATGTACATATATGCCTATGATGAGTGTGTATTACTGCTCGTAAATAACTGTTAGTCAGAGCATTATTTGAATGCCGTTTAAGGCGTTTCAATATCAATATCTTTGTCGTGTAATTTGTAAACACAGCTGGTCACATAATCCGCGCAATTACAATTACAACGATTTGAACATGTCCTGCTGAGTATGTAATAATATATACAATTACATATATACAGTTTATTTAAACATGTGATATGGAGAATAATGTCTACCGGAAATCGGTTAACGCTTGACAGCGCAACAGCGCGAGGGACGTAATAGGTTAAAACAACAGCAACAACAACTTACAAACGAAATCAGTCAAGTAAAGTTCTGGAGTTGGAGTTGGCTCCCCAGTAATTTTCATCAAGTTCGTTGGCATACTCGCTAATTTGATTTGAGTGCAATGACAGTGGCAACTCTGGCAAGCCTAGAAACAGCCGTGATGTACCCCCCCCCCACCACCACACCCCTTGGCCCATCAGCGCTGTCATACCTTGTCTTGTCTTGGCGCCGGAATAAAAAACAATTTCCAGGTGCAACTTTGCGTCAGTTATTTATTGTTGTTATTGTTTGTGTAGTCAACTCCCAATTAGCTTAGCCCAACTAGCCAACAAGTTAATATTCAATGCTCATAATTTACCAAATGTTTTATTTTCAACATTCTGCTGGAATTTAGAGCAACCCCAACTGCCCAATTGACAATTTTATTTATGTTGCACATTCGATTTGTTGTGCTGCTGCTGTTGTTGTTGTTGTTGCAGTTGCAGCTGCGCCCCCCAAAGAAAATTCCAGCGTGAAAATTGAATCAAAATAAACTTAAAGCAGGCGCTGCTTGAAACTCAATTGGGCGTCTGATTTATGCCCAATGCCTTCATTTTTACTGTTGTTATTTCAACTTTTAGTCTATTTGGACACCTGCCGCCGGCAGCGATTGGCCATTAATCATCCACCACATCGTGTCCCATTCCCCTCGCCATCCACCTTCTGATAGCCTGATAGCGACCTAATCACCGGTCTAACAGATAACAAGTAACCCCCGTAATTAAAAGTTCTTAATAAAATGCCTAATCATAGTTATGGCAACAGGAAACCTCAAAAACTATTTTTATATCAATTACGGTGTGAAATTACACAAATAATTACGTTAATTGTTACACTGATTGTTGCTTACAATAAACAAAGTGTTTGTTTATTTTTACAAGCCGAATTAAGACGAATTAACTATTAGTTGATAATTATTATTAAAATATTTGAAAGTTCTTAATTTCGTTTCTTGGCAACTTAAGAAAGCTCCTTGATCTGGCACCTTTTGTGTGCAGTGCTGTATCGCACACCTTTTGGTCACGCCCGAAGCTTACGGTCTTTCTCCCTCCCACTGTCACTACTGCAAGTCTCCCACTCTCGTGCTGCACGCAATGCTTCCACTCTCTCACACTCTCTCAATATTGCTATTAGTCAAACTCACGTTCTCAATTTGAATGCTTTGGTTCGCTGATAAGCGCAACGTGCTGATAAGACGCGATCGCAATTAGCACAGTTCGCTTCAGTGCTGAATTCGTCGCGCTCTGTGCCTGGCCAACCCGCTGGCAACGTTTGTTAGACAGTCCCGGGGGTCTAATTGGCTTAACCCGTCTGTCAGACAATTCAATTCGTAATTCAATATTAATATTATTATTCTTATTATTATTATTGTTGTTTGTGTTGTTATCGTTAATTGTTAACTGTTACGTGTGTACAAAATGTACACAAACGAAATGATGAATCATATCGATCAGTATTTGCGTCGTATTATCGAGCTGCAGATACGTGATGGGGTAGGCAAGACTAAAGACAAAGGTGAGCCACATGCAACACTTGCAACTGCCACAACTTCTATATATACGAATTGCGGATGCGTCATCCGTTTTATTTTTATTTTTTGCCGTTGCAAAACAGTCATAACATTTACTGACCACACAAAATGATAGCGATAATCGGAGACACCGAGTAGGGGAGCGGCAGACAGAGTGAGTGAGAGAGAGAGAGAGAGAGAGAGGGTAGAAGAGAGCTTTTTCGCACTTCATAAAACAATCGTTTCGGGCAATGCTGCACCTATTTTCAACAGAAATTGACTTGTTCAAATTTTAGCGCTCGCATTGTTGTTGTTATGGTTATTGATATAATTGTTGTTGTTGTCGTTGTTATTGTTGATATTGTAGTTGGCTCTTTGTTTGCAAAATACAAACACGCAAATCTTGAAATACTTATCGCAAGCGTCAATGTCATTACATATGTGGATGGGGCATTGTAAATTCCCCCTTGCAATACATTCATATTGTATTTAGCACAATTGTTTACTTATCGCAGACTTTCGCTGGAAAAAAAGGGTTTTTTCTATAAAAGATGAACTGGTCACCCTAAACATAAAGACAACCCACAGTTTGGGCAGAGTCACCACGGCAGCTCTAAGAGCTCCTTTTGAAACTTTAGTATTTAAATTGATCATTAAAAATGACAAAAATACCATTATATTAAAGGAAACATTTCAAATTGGAGTATAACTATTTATAGTGTTGTTAAACTTTGTTGTTATGAATGCGATTTTTAATTCGCAATGTCTAACGACTTTATTCACACAAATTTTGCAATAACAGAATAAAATTATAAAAAACTAGTTCCCCAAATATTTATTGGACCACTTTGGCTTGTAAGCTTAAAATCCCAGACAAAAAATGCAAAGCTATCGATATTTATTGGTTGGGTTAAGTCAGTGAAGGCCATGAGAGTATTGTGTATGCATAAGTATATGCATTGATTGACCCCTCGCTGACCTAAATATATATATAACGTATACAATGTGCGATGCTGACCAATAAGTGCACCCGCCTCAATAGTCCATGCAGCCAATTAAACATTTTGCCGCAATGCAACTAATGGCAAATTGTATGCAATTAGTGTTAAAAAGCCGACCATCTACCGTTTCCAATTCACGCTCTCTCTCTTGGTCTGTTTTGCTCTCTTGCTCTGCTCTCATCAGTCATTGAGCTGAGAATGTTGCGTGTGCCAGTTTCCCGTCTTGCTCCATTTCCAGTTATCCTGCCTGCAACTTGCGTCTCATTAGTGAAACACATTTTGCATTCGCCACAAAAGTTTGCCACTAAACGAGACAATTTGGGCAGACTGAAAGTTGGCAGCAGAGTTAAAGAACCCGTTTGACAGCATATTAACTTGAAGAAGTTATAGAACAGAGCGCGCAGAATTGACACCAAGCACCAAAACTAACGCAGAAAAAATAAATTGGAAAAAAATAAATAAAGCTAAAGCCAAAGCACCTGAGTTGTATGCTGCTCCATTTTGAGGTCGCCTGGCAGCAGCAATGGGTGAAATTGTGTCACCTAACAACAACAATAACAACAACAACAACAACAACAAGTGACGTTAATGATGCGCCTGCAATGCTCGCTCGCATCCCTGACCCGTTGCTGCCCAGTCGCATTGGCGTGTTCCACTTTTAGTTTTGGGAATAGAAATAACGCAAGACAGAGATAGAGACATATAATGAGTGTGAGTGTGAGCGGTGACCGGTGAATGTGTGGGTAACCTGTCGCTTTCTATTGCTCGTCATAAGCTTTAACAATGTGTCCGCCGCTGCGAAAGCTCAGCGTCAAATTTTGCACAGCAGCAAAAAAAAAAAATATATAAAAGAAAACTGCGTTTTGAGGTCAAATAAATTGAAGCTCACGCCCACTGGACCATATAAAGGCACAGGTGCCGACTAAAATAGATATAAAGCTAGCTGAGCTTAGCTTGTAAAGTAATGAGAACGAACCGCAACAATAACATCGCTTTGACAGGCATTTCATCTTCAGGGTCAATCAACAGTTCCAGCAAAATTTTTACAGTTTTAGCAGCGTTCAGCGTACAGCTGTCCATGTTAATAGCAGCAGCAACAACAACCACAATAACAATGACAGCTGTTAATAACGCACGCGAAAGTAAATTGCAATAGCCGCCAATCTGTCTGTCGCTTTGTCTGTTGTCTTCTACTCTTCCCCTTCACCTCTTGGCGCCGCCCTCGCAGCTACATTGTGCAAATATAATTAACATAACGTAAAGTAATCACAAAGTTGTGTATAAAGAAAACGAAAATAAAAATCTTCGTTTAACTTTCTTTTGTGCTTTTGCTTTGATTGTTGGCTGCTGCTTTACCGTTAGCTGCGGCAAAAGGCCTTGCCCATTGCTGCCGTTGTTGTTGTAGTTGTTGCTGTGGTTGCTGTTGTTGTTTTTGCCAACATTGTCGCATTCTTTTTGAGTTAAAAAAAACGTCTTGTAAGAAGATTGATCAAAAGTACTTACGTATGCATGAACATATGTACGTGTGTGTACTTACATGCGCTTGTGTGTGTAATCGTGCCTATGTTTAAGCTCTGTTGTGCTTAATCCTTTGCCAGCGTGAAGCTTTGAGCTTAGTTTGTCAGATACATACATACATACATACACACAGTCAGTGTGCGTGCGTATGTTTCTGTGTTTCCTTGTGTGCAGTCACTGTCAAACTGTATAACTGATTTTAGTCCCATGTTCATTTGTTCTCGCCAAAGTTTTGACAGCCTTTGTAATGCAAACACAACAAGTTTGTGTGGCTGCGTGTGAGGTAGTGAGTGTGTGTGTTTGTCTACATGCAACAAAAAGAGCGCACAATCAACAAACTACATAAGTGTCGTAATAAAAGGCTCAGACAAGATGACACACACACACACACACACACAGAGTCAGTAGACACGCCCACAGTTGCACTTGTAGCTGAGTATTTTGAACTCGTGTAATCTCCGGCCCTTGTGCTGAGTTGTACTACAAAAAAAAAGAAGAGAAATGAAAAGAGAAGCAACAAAACTTTCGAAAATTGGGTCACACTCATCGTGTTCCCTCTGCTGAGTGCTTAGAATGCTGTCAATGTTGTAATGCTGGCAAAATCCGTTACCCAGATCAAAAATCCCCCCGCCCCCAACCGTTCATTGGAAACTTTTTTCGACAATGTGGCAGCATCAGTTCTTTGACCCCAAGCAGATAAAATGTATCGAAAAGGTATCGTGTTATCGCAGTTATTGAACTGAGCAAATTGACCGCAGTTGGCAATTAAAGTCAAATTTCCTTTAAGCGGAAATGGAGTCGAGACTGCCAGACGACAGGTGAACAGGTGGGCAGGTAATCAAGAGATTGAAGCATGAAACGAACTGCTCAAAACGAAGGCCACACCGGAAAATGAGTAATATACTCTAGTATATAATAGCATATTATGTCAAATGCTAAACATTACTATATACACTCATTTGTAAACTGTAAACTCTGTTCTATATGCAAAAGCGACATCAAACTTATAAAAGATAATCAATTTTATTGCATTTGCTTTTAAAAAAATGCTTTTAATAGGGTATCATAAACTTGCCACTAAGAATGTAGAATAAACCACATTAAACTGTGCAAAGACCAAGTTGAGCTATAAAATGAGTTCTAAGATATTAAAAACAGCTTATAAATTGCTATAGTTAGCTTTATATCTTAAGGACTTAAGATATATTCATATATTATTTAAATGCTAGGGTATTGCAAGTGCAGCTTTTAGTTGAACGCATGCAGTTTCATTGCCGCAGACACACAGACAGAAGCTCGTTTGTATATGCACATGAGCATCGTCATTGTGATATTGACATAGTGTCAAGCGATGTAACAGAACAGCACAGCAAGTGTACAAAGTAATCATTGCAGCCAGCAAACGTCATAAGGTTTGTGCAAGCGAGCGAGCGAGGGATAGATGGAGAGTAAAAAAGTAAGAGAGCGTAAGCTCAAGAGTTGCAGCTGTTAAAGCGTCAACAAAGTTCATTCACTTCATCTGCAATTAAGAGAATCAGCAGCCAAATGTTTTGCTGTCTCTCAGTTAACTGTCAATGTTGCCGCTTGGACGCATCGCTGGCCATGCTCGATGATGATGATGATCTTTATCATTGTCATCGCAATGCTCCGGAACCAAGCAATAATTTCTTTTCATTTTTATATTGTATTTATTGTTGTTTTTGGAAAAGTTGGCGCCGTTACAAATACCGCCTGTGGGTGGAATTGACAACGTAGTATATGTATATATGTATATGTGTGTGTGTGTGTGTGCGTGTCTACAGGTCTTAACAATCTATGTTTGGGCTCATTGGCACTCGCCAGTCAAAGCCCATAATGTGTTTCTTTGCTTTTGGCCACATTTTTGCGGCCAGTTAGTGAGTGTGGTCAGGGCCCTAATTGCTCCCGCTGGTCTTTTATGGCATACTTCATGCAAATCCATTGCCAACAAACATGTCTACTCATGTCTTTATGTGTTTACATACATGTACGCTTTTCACTTTCCACAAACAACGCATTGTAATGCCAAGAAAGCCATTTAATTGATTTAGCTTGGGGAACGACGCGTATAAACTATTGAAAGTGTTCTTCTGGGGTTAATTCTTTGGAAGCAGAGCAACTGGAATCTCACTGGAATTATATACTACTAATACTCCAAGGCATTAAACTTTTGATTTATAGTTAATGATGTTGTTGTTTTTTTTTTTTAAATAGTACTTTATCATTATTTTGCAAGTTACAACTTTAACTAATAATATTTGTTAGTTTGTTGGGCTTGGGAATTGCGGATGCTACTGTCGTTAGTTTGACAGAATTTTTGACATCTCCATTTAATTTTTTCGTTTGTTTTTGTTGTTGCCTCTGGGAACAGCACATGCCCAGACAAGGAGTCATAACTCGCATTTCCCTCCGTGTTGATTCCCTGTCCGGTTTTGACTGCCTGCAAGCATACTTGAGATTTGGCGTGCCTGTCGCATGACATAATGCCTTGTACCCGGTGCCCACAGCAACAACAACAGCAGCAACATCAACAACAACAATCAAAGTGTATTGCGTCCTCCTTCAACTCCCCAAGGTTCGCCCTCCCCACGCCACAGCTCTCCTTGCGTTGTTGGCATTGTCAAATGCACATGAAAATATCTCACTTTGAATAAATTCGTCATCGTTGCGCGAGAGAGGAAGAAAGAGACGAAGAGTGTGTGTGTGTGTGTGTATGTGTGAATGAATGTGCTTTGCTTGCGTATATGTATGTATGTGTGCGCTGCTATGTTAAGTAGCTGGAAGTGGGAATGAATACAGGGACTGAGGTGGAATGGTGTGAGAGCTGTGGTGGGTTGGGGGTATCGTGTGGTATGATGTGTCTGGGCCAAGGGGTGACTTAGTGAAAATTTCAAACTGTTGTTGCCCTCATAAAGTGCCTACGTGTTTGGTTTGAGAAGCACACAAACGTAATAGGCAATATACGAGGTGCCGTCACCCCCCGACACGGTCTATGTCTATGATATAACCCCACCAAATTGGCATGCACAACAACGCGACGCGACAATGCATAATGTGATAGATATAAATGTACCAACACATGCATATATATATATCTATATACATCTATATATTTTATGCATATATGAATAGCTTAATATGGCGTAATTGTTGACATAATTTTGTGATTTAATTTTGTTGAATTTTTAACTACTCCCTCTCTATCTCTATTTCTATCTCTGTCTTTCTCATTCTCATTCTCTTTATTCTTCTTCTTGTGTGTTTGCAGAAAGCGTCAAGTCTATACTGGGTCGCCACACAAAGATTCTGGTCAAGTATATGGTCAAATTGGAAACGAAAGGCGATAAAACGGAGAATCGTGTCTTGGTAAGTGTTTGCAGCAACTGCCAATTGCAATTGGCCTCCAGGTGTTCTTATGCTGGTTGCTCTACAGTCCATGTTTCTACTCCTGCTCCTCCTCCCACTCCTCACCTCTCTTCTTGCCGTGTCAGCTTCTGCTGTGGGCCACTCGACACTCTAATTTGTATATGAAATTGCACGCTAGGATGCCTCGCTTGCGGCTGACAAACCAAATTGCATTCAAATGATGATACCCTGTAATCAAGAGCGCATGCCAGCGGGCATATTCGGCGAGCATAAAGCTTCGAGTGCAGTTAGCTGATAGATTAAACAATAATTAACGTTGGTGCTACGCAGCATTAGTGCCTTTACTACACTGTAAACGGTTGTTGTTATACTAGGCTTACTTAACAGCAGTTACTTAAAGCTAAAAGCGTTTCTATAGCTTTGCTTACTCTGTACAGGAGTACAGCCCACTTTTAGTTCGCTTAGTTGCTTTAAAAGGGTATGCCAGCAATCGATAGGCCCATTGCCAACACTTAGCTGGCTTTTATATTGCAAATCTCTTTCGCCCTCTGTCTCTGTTTTTTTAATTTCTCTCTGCTGCATCGACCTGGCCAACCATTAACGCTTGCCCAACTGCAGCAAACCTTTGAGCCTCTCGATATTGCGTCAATAAAACGCCTCGAAACGAAACTCAATTAAAAAGTCAACAGACTTTGTTGCCAACTCTGCTTAAATGTGTAGCTTGGCCAAGTTTTCGATTAGCTTTTCCAACAAACGGTTTAGTTTGTTACCTCTGCTATTGTAATTGATATATATATTATAGCATACTTAACGGCATTTCTGTAGGCTACCTGAGACTATGGTAATTTGTCGCCTGATCGCTTCAAAAGTCACACGACTGGAAAATTGATTTGCTTGGGTCGACAGCGAAAAGACGTAGAGGAAAGCCGCTTATGTTCTCTAGACTTAAACTGAAGTGTCCACTTACCTGTCCCTCTCTCTTCTCACACTCCCTCTCCCTCTCTCTCTTTTCATTAGCCACTGCTGCCTTTGCATTGTCAACTGACTAAATGAATTATAGAACGCACTTTGATTTCCAATTAAAAGCTGCTCAGTTTTCCCTTTAACACACAAAACTCAAAGGAAATTGAGTTTGTTACACTCCCCCTCTCCATCTCCCTCTCTCTCTCTTTCTTACTTCCCCCTTTAACTTCGCTGTACTACAATGCACTTGTCTACCCCTTTCAGGTCTTTACACCCGTTCGCATCTATTTGCTCAGCGCCAAGGTGCCCACCAAGGTGAGTCTTAACAGCGTACTGTCTTATGCATAAATTGTATACATTTCTCCCCCAATATTTTCTGCAATTTTCAGATCGAATGCCATTTCCATTATCTGGATATTGTTGGTGTCGAGAGTAAGAAGTCAACACATTTCTCAATTGTTACCAACGATCGGCCATATTCATTTGCCACAACCGGCGATGCGGGCAATTTCAGCTCGGTACGCACACACTTATTTATCTGCAATTATTCTATAATCATAATCATCATATTTGTTTCTCTCACTCGAACAGAACGCTGATGTCATTCTAACCGATTTAGCCTCGGCCATTAAGCAAATATTTCCAACAGTTCCTCTCAAATACATTATTAAAAAGGTAAGTTTATATATATAATATATATATTGATATACTATCTATATGGATTCTACAATCCCAATGAAAACTTAGCTATACTCGAACTATAACTAAAGTTGCTTATATAACGAATTTCAAGTAGATTACTTTAAGTTTTCGACTGTAAATCAACTTTATAAGTTCTGTAATCTGGGGAATGCAACTTTCGAGTTACAAACGAACTTCCATTCAATACAAGACATGATCATGATAATGGCAACTTGTGTTAAATGATTTGAGACAAAACTTTCGAAGTTTTCCCCATAACATTCAGAAGTTTCCTTAGTTCAGTTTTTTGTCTTGAAAGTTGCTAGCAAATTAAGTTAACAGTTCATTGCACAATAGAATTCGAGTTTAAAGCGAGAACTTTGAAATGGTTTTTAGGACTACGAAACTTATGATTAATATTATTAAGTGATTCATCAAACTGAAACTGTAATTTCTATGCAAATGCAATGACATTAAATGTTTATTGCAAACGATAAAAGAACAACAACAACAACAACAACAAGAAAAACAAAAACAAATTGCATAATACGTACTGGGAATTCTAAACGAGTTTGTGATGCGCTCGAGAAAAACAACAACAAGGGGTAGTTGCATTAGCAGATACCCTGTGCTTGTGTTTATAAATAAACAGAGTAACAGTTGAGAAATAATTTATATAATTATATAAATAATTGCGACTTAATTGTTGTTGTTTGTTAGCATTCATCTAGAGCTGAGTGTGCGGGTGTGTGTGACTGTATGTGCGGGTGTGTGTGTGTAAGTGACTGTGTGTGCTCCCCTGACGCACTCAGCTTGACTTTAATTGAAGCCCAATTTAATATTTAACTTGCTGTTGGCATTTCACCCACAACAATTGACATTTTGCAAATAAACATTTATGAATCGCATTTATTAAACATTTCATTAATTAAACAATCCACAAATTGTGGCAAGTTATAGCTAAATTGTTGTATATTCATTTAGTATTTCAGCAACTCACTTTTTTAAGCCCTTCTTCAAAGTGATTTCAAATCAAATTAAAAACTTTAAACCATTTTTTATTAAGTTTTATTAAATTCTTGCTATTATAAAATGTTTGCAATTTAAGCATTTTCAATTAGTTTAATTTAATTAAACAATTCCTTAAATTGTTGCCGAATGAAAAAACTGTGTAAATATGCAAATTTGAGTGGCAAATGTTTAGCAAGCTTTTCCTTTGCTTTTATTTTACATTTGTTGGGCTTCATATTTTCAATATTAAAATATACATAAATATTTTAAATATATTTAAGTAATTTAAGTATATTTTGGTAGCAGAAGAGTTGGAAAAACAAAGCTTAACTTTTCATCGAACGGCAAGAGCAGAGTTTACGTAGTGTCTCTCTGTCTTTCTCTCTCTCTCCCTTCCTCTTTCCATCTCTATGTCCGTGTCTCCCTCACTCTCCCGTTCTATGTCCCTAGCTCCCTCTCTCTCTCTCGCTCTTCCTATCTAAATCTCTGCCTTTCTGTCTTCCTCTCTCGGTTTTTTGTCTCTTCCTCTCGCTCTCTGTTTATCCCTCTATATCTCATTCTCATTCTCATTCTCTCTCTCTCTCTCTCTCTCTATGTGTCTATGTGTCTTTCTCTCTCTCCCTCTACGTGTCTTTCTCTCTCTCTTTATGTGTCTTTCTCTCTCTCTCTCTCTCTCTCTCTCTCTCTCTCTCTCGTCTTTCTCTCTCTCTCTCTCTCTCTGTCTTTCTCTCTCTCTCTCTCTCTGTCTTTCTCTCTCTCTCTCTATCTGTCTTTCTCTCTCTCTCTCTCTCTGTCTTTCTCTTTCTCTCTCTCTCTCTCTGTCTTTCTCTCACTCTCTCTATCTGTCTTTCTCTCACTCTCTCTCTCTCTCTCTCTCTCTCTCTCTCTCTCTCTGTCTTGCTATCTCTCTCTCTCTCTCTCTCCCTGTCTTGCTCTCTCACTCTCTCTCTCTCTCTCTTGCTCTCTCTCTCACTCTCTCTCTCTCTCTCTCTTGCTCTCTCTCTCTCTCTCTCTCTCTCTCTCTCTCTCGCTGCTTCTCTCCCTTTCTCTCCCTCTCTTCTGCTCAAGCTCTTTTGTTGTTCTCTCAATTAAGCTATTGTTGTTGTTGTTGTTGTCAACCTAATAATTCAATGCATTTATAATGCCACAAGTTGTCTTCATTGTTGTTGTTGTTGTAGTTGTAGTTGTTGCTGCCTGCATTTATGCAAATCTATTGAATCATCCCACACATTGTCTGCAATTGTTATTATTGTTGTTGTTGTTTTTGTTGTTTGTTATTGAAGACTTTACATTTTTATGAGCAAGCAAGAGTTGTGTCTTGGGTGTGTGCTTAACAACAACAACAACAACAACAATAACAACAAAGGAACAACAACAATTGTGGGCTGCCACAAAACGTTAGATAATTGCCACAAGGCACGCGACTGTTGCGGCAACTTAAGTGATAAGTGCGCTGTTGACGCCTTTAACACTAAACATACTCACTATCTCTCTCTCTCACACTCTCTCTCTCTCTCTCTCTCTCACACACACACACACCCACACACATGCACTTACAGTTATGACCTTACAAATAGCACAATTGAAGTGCACAGATAAAACATTAATTTCTTTATTTCAAATTTGTGGAAATTTCTATAATCTACACTACACTACAAAGTTGAAGTTCATATTTTTTAGCTATTACACATTTTGTTTTTAGTTCTTTACATGTACATTTGTTGGCAATAAATGTGCATATTTAATAATGCACAACAATGTGAAAAAAGGGACAATAGTGAAAAGGCAGAAAATATTAACTTAATTAATTAATTAATATTATTTATAATTAAAATAGATATTACATTTATTTTTGTGCTATAAAATTTGCACAAATTGTTTAAATTGATGGGGTACATTTTTAAGTAATTTATAAATTAAATATAACTTTAATTTAGTACAGATAACGCATACGCAGCGTTAGTCCCGCTTTGAAATGCTCTATAAATTATAATATTAGTTAATTAAAATACCAATAAATGTGTTAACAAAATATACACTTTCTTTACTTTACTTATTTAAAATGTAAGAAAAAGTATATAAAATTAATATTAATTAACATTTTGCTGCTTTTCCTCTGGCACAGATCGACATACAGCCGCCGGAGCGGGAGACCATATTCTCAGAGGAATTTCGACCCTCGGATCCGCGCAATGTTGGACCCTGCGGCGGTTTCAGTGCCCAATATGCCTGCATGTGTGATTTCCATGGCGTGCCGTATCGCGAGGAGGTTGCCTGGGATGTGGACACCATTTATTTGTCCCACGACACGCGATTGCTCAACCTGCGCGATTTCGATCATCTGGAACCCAAGTGAGTATGCTTCAAGGCACAATGCAAGCTGGGATTAAAGCTTTTTATTTGTCATATTAACAGAGACTTGATGGCCATTGTTTCGGCGCTGGAGTATAATACGTTTTTTCGTGGCCTAAAGGCGGCGCATATGCGTCTATCGCACGAGACTTTGGAACGCATTTTGCATGTGCTCAAGCGCTCCATGTGGCTGGAGGAGCTGCATCTGGAGGCCTTAGGTTTAAGGTGAGTGCCACATGCCACATGCAACATGTTATGTTGCTGTTAATAAGTTTCCTTTCCAATCATTTGCAGATGGGATTTTCTGAATAAGCTATCCATATCTGTGATTACGAACAGCAGCCCAGCGATTCGTACCATCGATTTGAGTCACAACATAATTGAGGATAAAGGTGTGTGTGTGCTGTGTGTGTGTGTGCTGTGTGTGTGTGCTGTGTGCGTGTGTAAACACCTATTAAACCCCTTTACTAACCAACAAGTGATGCGCCCAATCACAATTAGTTGCAACTCGAGTCTGTTTCATTCTAATTAATCCAAACTTAATGCGTTTCTCTTCTCCTCTAACAATTAATTATTATTAATTAACAATTAACATTTATTGTTGTTTTTTTTATTTTTAAATTTGTTTGTTTTGTGTTATGTTTACTGTTGTATTTTGTCGCGTTCTCGTGTCGCATCTTCCTTCTTGTCCTTCTTGTAGGAGCAAGCTCATTGTGCGCCCTACTTGGAAAAATTGTACAAGGTTTGCAGACCTAAATAATTAAATTAATAATTTATAAATAAATCAAACATTTATTTACGTACAAAACATGTTAATAATACTATACTATAACTATTCTTGTTGTTGTTGCTATTGTTAGTGTTAGTGTCGTTGCTATTGGCTGTTTATTAAGTTTAAACATCTTGTGTGGCCAGCAATTGTGTAAATTTTGTTTAGTTTTCAACTCAAGCTTAACCCAACAATCATCTGTTTGGCCACACAAGTCGCAACTCATTAATGTTATAAATACATACGCTTGTTTCACGCCTTCTTGCTCTCTGTGTACATACAACTAACTAACTAATCTAACTAATTAACTACAATTCCTTTCGTTTGTTTTTCTAACGTTATCTTACATATTTTATTGTAATAATCAAATGCAATTTCTCTGTTCGATTAGGCGCTATACATTTGGCCGGGCCCATTGCCAAGGTCTCTAAAGGCCTTTGTAAGCTGGCCTTGGCCCATTGTGGTCTCACCTCGAAGGGCGTCAATCAGATGTCACATTCGCTGTCGCTCAATCAAAGTATTTCCAATTCGCTCACGTATCTCGATCTGAGTGGCAATAGTCTCAAGGATGATATAACCGTGAGTAAATTAACATACAATTATTTAGTTAACGATGTGAACATTGTTGTTATTGTTATTGCTTTAGAATTTGCACAATTTCTTGGCTCAACCCAATGTGCTGGAGCATCTGGATCTGGCCTCGACTGATATTACGCTGGAGAATGTAAGTAACAGCGCTGTAAAGCATAACATCAGTCTGTTAATTGCAGCTGTGTGTGATGTTAGATATGCATCTGTTAGTGTTAACAGCCAACCTATAATATTCAAATGTTATTAACAGCATAACAGAATATAACATAACATTATAACATAACATAACATAATAACAAAATTCAGTTCACTTCAAACGCTCATAACTTTGGATAAACTTGATCGATTTTGATGCGGCCTATCAATTTGATCCATGTTTGAGCTGTAAATTCATTCCGCATCTAAACATTTTTAATTTCTTATACTTTTCACAGTTATTTGGAGCTTTGTTGCGAGGCTGTGCCACGCATTTGTCGCACTTGAATGTCTCACACAATTCGTTCAGCACCAAGAAGGGCAAGGAAATTCCGCCCTCGTTCAAGCAATTCTTTACGAGCACATTGAGCCTGAAGCATCTTAACATTGCCGGCTGCAAGCTGCCAATGGAGGCGCTGAAGAATCTATTGCTTGGCCTGGCCTGCAATGAGTCGACAGTGGGATTGCATCTTGATCTCAGCAGCAATACGTTGGGTACCCAAGGTGCCCATGTCCTTGAGTCGTGCATACATGGCGTTCGCGTGCTGCAGAGCCTGGACATCAGTGACAATAGTGAGTAGCTAGAGATTTGGCTAAAAGATTATGCTTAGTAACTGCGATTACCTTCAATAGATTTGGATGCAGAGCTAGCGCCTGTGCTGACGGCCATCTCAAAGAATCCCTCGATCCGCACGTTGCATCTGTGCCGCAGCTTGACGGGCATGAAACCGAAGCATATTCCACCTGTAATGGATGCCCTGGTCAATCTCATACAGAAGGATGACTTTCCACTCGTGGAACTCGTGCTGTCGGAGAATAAGCTGAAGCACGATCTGCACGATTTCATCAATGCGTTGGGCAGCAATCAGAGCCTGCAAAAGCTGGACATCAGCGGCAACTACATGGGAGATGTGGGTGCTCGTCTTTTGGCCAAGGCGCTGCAGATTAACAATCGACTGCGAACCATTTACCTGGACAAGAACAGTGTCACATTGCAGGGATATGCGGACATTGTCTATGCTCTGGAGCATAATCACAGCATGCGAACGATTCCCTTTCCGGTGTTTGATATTGCGCCGCATCTAAAGAATCATCCGGACAAGACGGATGCTGTAATGCGAAAGATGCAGGAGCTGCTGCAACGCAACTGCAATGGCCTAAAGCGTGCCAATGGCCAAGGATTTCGGCTGCAACATGGCTTCATGCTCTCGTCCACACATCAATTGGTGGACAAACTGGTGGCCGAAACGCAGGATACCATTTCCATAGCCAAAGGAGTGGGCGACAATGTTTCCGCCGTGCAGCGTCTGATCAGCGATGCGGAGAACTGCAAACAATTGATGCCCAAATTGCAGGAGGCCGTTCGCAGTGATGCCCATCCCATTGAGATGAAGTTAACCCGTGTGACCAGCGAACTAAGCTATACGATCAAAAGCTATCTGGAGGAGACGCTGGAGACTATGATACGTACCGGCATCGAACAGTGTCCCAAAACCCTAGGCAATCAAATTGTTATCCAAGATTTGCGCAAAGCTCTCAATGAGCGTCTGCAAATACCCGAAGATTTTCTACAGAATTGTCTACTGAATAACGCCGGCAGTGAGATAATGAATAAAGTTGGGTGAGTAACGAAAAGAGCAGAAAGATACAGATACAGATACAGGGGGAGAGAGAGAGAGGTAGTGACTCAGACAGACAATGAGACGCAGTGATCAAATGAAGCTGAGCAAATACTAACACACATACATACAAAGTAGTGTGCTTTCAGAGATGTGTAAATTTGTGAATCACTATTAAAGAGAACTCTGCTTAAAAGTTTTGTTTTGTTTTCTTAGCAAACTGCTTCAAAAACTACGCAGCTTATAGAATTTCAATCTTTGAATTGTGTTTAATAAACAATAAATAAATAATTAGAGCCCAAAATTAATAAACAATTAGTATAATAATAGCGTTTTTTAGGCCAACTAATTTACAAAATTCTTTTAAATTAATTAAAAAGAACAAATAGAAATAATTCATGGCACACTGTGCTAGCATTTCAAAGCTTTCGCACATCTTAACAGTTTCTAAGCTGCTGATCAGTACAGAATAAAAGAGAAATAAGAAAATAGCAACAACAAAAGTGTATCGAAAAGCTCGCTCATCCCTAACAGCTGAGCTTGCAAATTTTGTTTTCAAAACACGCTTAAGGCGTGCGCCGCTCTCTTCGCTCACACGCACACGTAAACAATTTGCTTCCGTGCTGCGTGTTCGTGCGAGAGTGTGTGTGCGCTTGTGTGAGAGCACGAGAGTGCGAGAGAGTACAAACAGAGAGATAAGATTAAAAGTAAATACAAAATAACTTAACAGCTGAATGCATTTCGATTTGAAAGGCCGAATGGCTGTCGTCGCGCGGTTCCCCAAAAAACTTACATAAATACATATGTGTGTGTGTGTGTGTCTGACACAACAACTGAAGCAGCCAAGGCGAATTCGTTGCCCGTTACAGTGCCGTTAAATTTGCCACTTTCAGTGCCAGTTTCTTGTTGTTGTTCTTATTTCTCTTTTTCCTGTCACCGTTTTCAATATTTTTGGCCAGCTGTTTGCAGAGATATGGGCCTGATGCGCACTTTGTGCTGTTGCTTTCGCAGCAGCTCAGGCGCCGGCGAGAGCGGATACAGTTCGCCAGGCTATCGCAAGTGTCCCGACGAGGAGCAGGAGAGGGAACAGGATGTAATAGTGGCAACTGACCAAATGTAGTTAACATGAACGATATAACTAAACATATGCGCATAATCAATTGCCTTTCTCTAATCTCATTTGCTTTGTTTACTTCCAGTGAGATTGAACAATCGCTGGCTGCTGCCATTTCGGATCGTGCAACAGATGAGGTGCTGGAGGCGCTGACACGCTATCGTCGTGGACTGGGCATTGCCGAATCGCCATCGGTGCTGCTCGATGAGCCCCAAACGCCGGACATTGTGCGCAGTCGTTCCAGTCATGTAAGTAACTCAAATACACACACATACAGACATATGTATATATATATATATATATATATATATATAAATGAATGCAAGCATAGACAACAATCGATAACAGATAAGAAAGACAGCACCTGTTGTTATCTATGTTCCATTCCATTGTATTTAATAACAAATGTGATGTCATGAGCTTAAGCCTAAACACTTTTGCTTTCATTTAACCAAAAAAAAGAAAAGAAAAGAAAAGAAAAACTATTTGGAGCATTCCAGTTGTGTCGACTGGCGATTGGTGATGTGTGGCTTGTTATCAGCTAAAAGGCCCAAGGCATTCCAATTGTTATACGAAAGTTTCTTGTTGCTTGTTACTTGTTCATTTGTTACTTTTTCATCAATTAATTACTAACTTTTTTGTTAATTTGTACTATTTTTATAGGAAGCTGAGGGATTAATCATACGACCCGGTGGACGTGGCTCTGTTTTGCCCAAACTGGGCTTGGAATCACCCACTGTAAGTGTTGAAAATCTCGCGCTGCCCAAGTGGATGCAGTAGTCGACAGATCCAAAACCAAAAACCAAAAAACAAAACAAACCAAAACAAACAATAAGAAATACTAAAATAATGTATAATACTCTATTAATAATACTCTATATATACTTATATGCGAGTAGTGGCAATTAATCATACGCAAAAACTTATCGCAAAGCATAAATAATTTCCAAACGGTAAACGAAATTCCAGTAAAGCTTAACGCACACACACATACATAATACACACACACCTACGTACATATACATTATATCATTAATAAACTCATTTGATGTGTATATTATCGAAAAAGAGAAGCTCATTATTTTTTATCTCTCGTGTTCTTCTCGTGTTCATCTCGTGTTCATCTCGTGTTCATCCCCTGTATTCATCCAACCATCCAAAAAAATACAACAACAACACCACCACCATCACCAACAACAACAACAACAACGAACTGCAACTACTTGTTGTGGAGCATTACACAACACTACTCTATACGCCATTTTGATAAACATTATATACATATAAATCTATATATTATACATTATATTATTAAAACCTTGTCTCCAACTCATTTACATAAAAAAAACAAATACAAAAAAATATATATCACAAAATCTAAAAGAAATTGGAATATCTGAACCTTGTAAGTAGTTTTTTTTATGTCTTGTTCTCACTTATCACTATCCTATAACTATAACTATAACTAGTCACTAGTCAACTGTCTATCTCTATTGTAATTCTATCTTTGAATCTCCCCTTTTTTTTGTTCCTGGTTTTATGTTGTAGTTTGTAGTTTTTTCTGACCAAAATGAAACTCCTCTCCTGCTTTCCCCCTCCCCTCCACGCCACCATCATCATTTCACACAAAGCTCATAAACAAATATACGATAACATGCGAATGATTAATAATATGAATTATAAATAATTTTATTATTATTATTATTTAATATTCATTTTTTCTATTAACTTTTGCACAGGCCACACCGCATTTGCCCACAAAACGTCGCTCAGTTGCTCGCAAAGTGCGTCCCCAGTCGGTGGTTGAGAATCTCAGCCTGAGCCACATTCCCGATCTGTTGGAATCCCCATCGTCGCATCGTTCCAGCTCCCAGTTGTCCACGCGCGGTGCTGGCGCATCGTCTGGCACTGCCGGCACCATGAATGCCACCCACATGAGCGACAGCATTGCGGCCATGGATGATGGCGGTGTGGATGAGTGTTGTGACTCGATAACGGAGCTGCCGAGTGCCTCGTTTCAATTGCAGCATCTGGTCAAGGGCAGACCCAAGCGAGCCAAGACGCGTGCGCCAACGCGTCCATTGGTTAGCGCTGAATGCGCGGCAAACGCCTCACGGGACATTGGCGATGGTTTGGAGCACTTTTTCAGGCCGGGATCGGTGACGCCCACAACGCTGACGCCGCTGGTGTCGCCCACATCCGAGGAATGCAGCTCATTGTCGTTTGTGGACAGCCCGACGATGAGTCGCGATGGCAACGGACACATGACCTCCGAGGAGACGACACCCATATTGGAGGAACGGCGACCAATCAAATTGGAGCGTCAATCGCCTTTGCTCAAGAGTAGGTTGCTTCTCTAGAACCTTTAACTGTAGAGTGTTTAATTATTGTTGCTTTGCAGGCGCCTCGTGGGCAACACGTTCACGTTCCACGGACAATCTGGAGAAATACTCACCATTGGTGGGTCGCAAATCTCCACTGGTTAAAATGCGCACCGAGGGCGGTGCTGGCAACGAGGAGACGGCAACTGCATTGCCCAACAGTGGATTACTCAAGGCGGGCACGCGTGATGATAAAATGCGTTCGCCCAGCAGCGATTCAATTAAGAGTCATGCCACAGTTGGACTTGGCGCTGGCGATGGCAACAACATTATCGTGAAGACAGCTAATGGCATACTACGCACCCCAATTGCGTTGCAGAAGCCACGTCCCTGGTCCGTGGTGGGCAGTGAGCCGAAAACCAACAGCGAACTGGTCACAGGCAATGGCAGCGTCGACTCGACCAAAACAACGCCCGATATGTTGGATGAAGGTGCGCCTCCAGTTGTTAGCTAACAAAGTGTTGCACTACTTAATGTTATTGTTTTGTTAAACTGTTTACTTAGATGTGGAGGTCTTGCACTTTGGCCAGAGCGTTAGTGGTTCCATTGTGGGCATCACACCGGGCATTGCGTTAGCAGCGGGCGGCAGCGGCGGTGGCAGCATTGTGGGCATTACGCCAGGTGAGTCTTTGCTTTGGCGTTACTCCTTTCAATATGTCCTAATCTCTTGGCACTCATTGCAGGCGCTGCGTTGGAGAAGAAATCTGTGCGTGAATTGGCAGCAGGACTCAGTCGTCTAGGTAAGAGTTGAGTTGAGTTGAGTTAGCAGCAAGCGAGCATGAGATTGTTGCCTGCCTTTTGCACTTAGCTACGTAGTATTTGCAAGTCTATAACTTTATACTTTTTGTTTTGTATTTTATTTACTTTCATATTATGATTTGTTGTACTTCGTATACGTATTTGAATTGTATTGTAAACTCCAACTAGACCTGCCCCTCAAGCCGCCCATAATGCCCAGAACCATGCTGGGCTCAGTCAATCGCTCGAGCACAGCCAGCAACAATAGCAACAGCAGCAATACTAGTAGCACAACAACAACAACCACAACAACAACAGTATTAAACAATCAAACACGCTCCAAGATCATCAGCACGAGCAGCACAAACAGCGAGACCCAGGAGACTCTAAGCAAGACAATCATCACAGAGCATGGCAGCAGCATTAGCAGCAGCAGTACCTCCAACAAGAGCACAGAGCATGCCATGGCCTGTGCCAGTTTGATAAGCAATGAAATCTTAAGCATGCGCAATGGACAACTCTCAGCCAAGTCGGGAAGCAGCTGTGGCGAGAGCAATGTGAAGAGAATAGCAGGCAAAGAGATCTCAACGTTATTTGAGGTTTGAGGACGCACTGCGTCGCTTAAACGCTTCTGTGTGTGCGTGTGTGTGTGTGTGTTGGCATCAATCACTCTCAATCATCAAGCTGCTGTCATTTGTAATTTGTTTATAAGTTGTGTATTGTTTTATTGTTTTCCTGTTTTGCTTGCCTTGTTTGTTTGTTTTGCATGCCAACAATGCTGGACTGTAGATTGTGTAAATATTTGATAGAATTTGCAATTTGAAATTGTATTCATTTTAACCAACAGGAGACATTAGTTGAAGGCCTGCAACGCACCTCGATGAGACGCACGTTTAGAGAGTCGCCCTACACGAAAGAGGATGTCGTTGATTTATAAATTGTCTATTATATATATGCTCAACTCAACATTCCTTTCGATCCACACAAATAACACAAATACACCACCAAACACCAT
Source organism: Drosophila funebris (assembly GCA_018901825.1). Taxonomy (NCBI): domain Eukaryota; kingdom Metazoa; phylum Arthropoda; class Insecta; order Diptera; family Drosophilidae; genus Drosophila; species Drosophila funebris. The sequence goes on along the minus strand of JAEIFK010000346.1, from coordinate 1,673,277 downwards.
CAATCTAAACATGATAAAGATACTGATTATAATGATAAACATTATGATAATGATAATGATGATTATGAAAATGAGGAAAGGTTGCAACTAACTCTCGTACTGAACAATTAATTTAATGTGCAATGGCGCGTGTTTTTTTTGTTGTTTGTTTTTACTCTTTGGCAATTTTAAATGAACGTGATTTATTTATTTATACTTTTTACCCCAAAATAACTTTTGCATATTTATAAACAAACAAACAAAAAAAAAAAGAAAAAAATAAGGAAAAACCAACAACGTTTTTGTGTACTATATTTTTATGTATTTTAAATGAGTTAAGTGCCAATTATATACAACAAAACAAATCTATTTTTCAATTTATCTATTGAAACAAAAACAAAAACTAAGAAACTATCGAAGAGAACGCAATGAATATTATTATAATACTTATGTAAATCAATTGCGTGCATAATAAAAACAAACACTATTTTAATGGCCTAAACAAATTAAATAAATAAATTTAAATGAAATATAATATTTTTTATAACTGCTTCCAAATATATGTGTATTTATGGTTATTTTTTGTTTTGTTTTTCATTTACTTGATATAAAAATATATATACTCTGACAATCTGTTTACAATTTACAATTTTGAGCGAATCGACGTGTTCTTATCATTTTGTTTAATTTTTAAAAAAATTAACAAATTTACTCTAAGCAACTAGACAAAGAAACAATTACTAAAATGCATTTAATAAATTACAGTAAAACTACATTTGACTTGTGAATCGACAGGAAAAACAAATTATGCATTTAGAAATGCACACAAGTAGTTTGCACATTTGATACAATAATGTTTATTAACAAATATTTGACCCAGTCCATCACCACCGAACCACGAACCACTTCACACATCAAGTTTAGAGTGTTAACGATTCCCCCATAGTTGGCTCAAATATGTAGCTTGCCATTCAATTCAAGGACAACAAAAACAAACGAATAATTGTAACGTGTTCATTAACGTTAAGCACATGAAACTTTATTGTAATGTATTGAAATTTCAATTAAAATCAACTGAAATATATTAACTAGATGTTTTACTTTTAAATCTCGATAGTCGATCTTGATAGATAAAATAAAGGGCCAAAGCGCTGCTTAACACTGGAATGCTATGTTAAAACCAAAACTATCGTTGCTATCGTTACGGCAATCCACGGTATTTTCGCGATTATTACATTTGGTCACACCACGTTTCTTACTCGCGTCGGCTTTGGCTGTATTTTTTGGTGGAATTAAGTGAAAAAGAAAAACAACGCAGCTGCATTTATAAATAATTATAATAATAAACTCAATTCCTGCCCCGTCGAAATGGTGAAGTTAACGCCCGAGTTGATTAACCAGTCAATGCAATACATAAACCCATGCCGTGAACGTGAACTGGATTTGCGCGGCTACAAGATTCCACAAATCGAAAATTTGGGTGCCACATTGGATCAGTTTGACACCATTGATTTGTCGGATAATGATTTGCGAAAACTGGACAATTTACCTCATTTGCCGCGGCTCAAGTGCTTACTGTTGAATAACAATCGCATATTACGTATTAGTGATGGTCTGGAAGAAGTGGTTCCCAATCTGAACTCCATTATATTGACAGGCAACAATTTGCAGGAACTGAGCGACTTGGAGCCCCTCACAGGATTTAAAAAGCTTGAGACGATATGCCTACTCATCAATCCGGTGTCGACAAAGCCAAACTATCGAGAGTATATGGCTTTTAAGTTCCCACAGTTACGTTTGCTGGACTTTCGAAAGATCAAGCAAAAAGACAGACAGGCGGCACAGGAATTCTTCCGCTCCAAGCAGGGAAAAGAAATGCTCAAAGAAGTGACCAAGAAGTCAAAGTTAACCGCAGCTGCGGCACTGGCGGCCGAGGCAACAAACGGCAAAGCAACCACCGATGGTGGACGCTTTGCCAATCCCGAGGATATGCAACGCATACGTGAAGCTATCAAGCGTGCAAGCTCCCTGGCGGAAGTAGAAAGACTGTCACAAATATTACAGAGCGGTCAGCTGCCTGATAAATTCCAGCATGAGATGGCCCAAAACGGTCACAACGGCGACGCCACCCCGACCGTGGCAATGGAATACTAGATTGCGCCTTGCTGGCTAAATCTAGAACATCGACTACCTTATAACCGTAGAACAATATTTTAATAAAACAGAAAATGAATCAAATGTATCCTTTGCACTTTATAGATCTTCATTTCAACAGGTTGCTGATTTGTATTTTTCACAGAAAAATCTCAAATTTGCAAATGCAACCGGTGATTATTGTAAATATTTAAATCAAATGCACACATCGTTTATCATAATTGGCTAAAAGTTTAACAATCTACACACGGACAAAAAATTAGGCGATTAATGGTATGCTTTGGCTCTGCAAACAGATTTGCGGGCGGGAATAGCATTTTGGACTCTGGAATCGGTTATTGCTTCTCTTGCATTGCGAATCTCTGGATATGGCTAATATTATGAGGACTTGGCAGCCATTATCGTATCGTAGTGAAGTCCGGTATAGAAGATTATCCACGTCACTAAAAATCCGGCAAAGGATGTCATAAAGCCCTCCTTAACCAATTCCCACGCTCCGCCGTATGCATCCTCATCTACATTCTGAAAGTTAATGGCATACAAGTAGACAACGCCACAGCTGATGCCGGCAAACCTGAAAATATTCGTATTGAGGAGGAGCTGTACCACGTTCTATATTTAGTCACAGCTCTACTTACAGCACGAGGCCCAGAAAACCTTTAAGCGGTACAATGCCCCAGATGATGCCTAGTAAAATGCCAAACACTTGACGTGACCAATAAATAACGTCCAAAAACTCATCCTGCAAAGAAACATACATTAATTGCCTGTAAAGCACGCGCTGTTCTTAGATCTCTTACCTTGTCTTCCCATTCTGATTTTGTCAAGGCCCGCGCACAAATTTCTCGCAGAGATGTTGACTTGGCAGTACCGTTTGAGTTGCGTTCAATAGTATTTGTTTTGGTGGCCATTTTTTGTGTGATACGTTTTATGACAAGTCTATTTTTCAACCCGTTTAATTAATTAATTAATAATTTTTTCACTATCAGTAAAGTTGGCTATGCCGATAAAAGTTACAGTTGATATCGATAGATTTTCAAGCTTTAAACAGCTGAGCTAGTGATGATTAACAGTTTCTGACGAAAAAATATCGCCCTTCACTAGCAGTCGTGCTTTTGATTAGTCATTCATTTTTGACAGATGAACTGAATCAATTATTTTATTATTTAGCCGGCGGAGAAAAGAAACATGTTGCTTAACAGTAAGCTACCGATTCGTAAATAGGTGAACAAGTTCAGTAGTTCATTTCTTTGTAGCGTTCAACTGAACTTGTTCTGAATCAAAATACACACTCGTTATGTGAGCGTTGTTTTCGGCAAAAGGCACAATTATGTTACAAATAAGCAAACTTTGCATAACAACCTCAAATTTAATCACTGGTGAGTATACTATAATTATCTCTGCTCTTTATTTCATTCAACTAAAGTGTTAGTTTTGTTACACTACAGCACAACGACATGTCGCACTCAGCGCCGTTCGTTCCATTGACCAGAAGTGGCGTGCGGCCAAGGGACTCCCTGAGAATCCAAATGCATTTGGTCCACTCACCAATTTGCCCGACTACACGTTCCTTGATGGAAGGACGACGCCGATGGGTGTAAGTATCTTCAACTCAAACGTTTGTAAACTATATAAATTACTTATTTTGTGCATTGTAGTCTAACCAGAAGAAACGTTTGATAAGGCAGCAAGAGATCGCTGCCAAAATTGTGGAGTTAAGCGGCGAACTGGATTTTGCAAAGGAGCGCCACGAGCGGCTCAAATCTGAAGCTCAGGCCAATAAGCAGCGTATCATGCAAAACAAACTGAAACCAAAGGGACAACTCTTGTTAAAGAAGAAATAACCCAGAACAAAGTGTTTTCTAATTGTTAATTAACTTGTAGTGTCATAATATCACAATTATATTGATTGTTTTCATTTTAAGATCATGTTTCGCTTGTTTATATAAACGAAATGATGTGCGAGCAGAGCGTGACTTTAAATTCCTGAATTTTATTGTGACCGTTGAATATAATTAATGTGAAGCGACGTAAGAATCGGAAAAGAAAAATTAATACTAAATGGATACTAAATCAATTAAGCAATTGTGACGCACCTTAAGGCGAAACCAGTCCCAGCAATTAGTTTACCAGCAATATGCGCATGTGATTCAAACTGTCATTAGTCAACTAAACATGATCCACACTTGAATTCATTTTAGAATACACTAGATACAATCCACATTCAGAAAGTATTACCTGTAGTTGACACCAGAATTGAAATTCATGTTGAACATCACGTAAACATTTGAAATTCGCACAAGTTGAACCAATTTTTGTAAATAAGTAAGCCAACTTGTTGCCTTAACTTCCCTTTGCCGTCCTGCGCAATGCAACTGAATTGGGATAGTGTGGATCATTCTGTGGCAGAACAAAAGACGTTTTAAATATTTGTAGGCTTTACTTATTATTACCAGACTAGTATTTGCACAGCTTTGCGTGTTTGCATTTCGAATTTCGACCGTGTTGTAATTATCAATTAGACGTGAAATATTTAGCACGCCATGCAAATGTTTGCATTTCAAAATAAGAGAATGGATTCAGAATGGCAATATGCTGCAATCAGGCTGCCATAATAAGAAGTTTCATTTTCTTCGAGTACAACAGCACTGAGAACATTTGGCGGCTATAATCGGAGCTTACTTTCCGGACGGACAGTGCTAATAAACGGCTTTTATGGTTAACATAAAATTTTCCACATTCCACAATAGATTTAACGTAAAAGTGCTATAATAAAATATAGCCGCATTTAGCATTATTGTTGTCTGCTTATTTACTTTCACACATGGACCCAACAAAGGGGCCAAAGCTCTTCCCTGAACCTAGCTGAACGGTGCAACAGATCATAGAGAGATGCCCCGCTGCGCAGACAAACATAAATCACAAATCAAATGTCATTCAGACTGCAATTAATTAGATACAAGGCACGATATTTGGCACAACAAGCTTAAGAACTAAAATCAGGTTCAAATAATATATTTATTTACCTACATTCAGCTGTAGGTGTGAGTTTCTGTTGCATTGTGCATTGTCGAGTGGATGAAACGTGCATGGGAAACGTGAGTGCTAACCATGTCGATGACCAGGTCGAAACCAATTTGAGTTTGGCCGCAAACACAACTTATTTAAACATCTGCATACGTATCTGCATGCGTATACGTTATATTTGTAAACTTTACATTATACTCGCTTTATTTATGTATTTATAGTAAGAGTTGTTGTTTATCCGCATTTGTTGCAAATTTTCACACTCTAATTGTTGATGCCAAAATATTTGCTTTTGCACATGGAATATTACGAGAAGAAATTGAAATTATTGAAAAACAGCATCAGCATCAACATCATGTTGATTGTTATTGTTTACATACTGCGCGCATTATATTCATTTTTATGCCAGCCGCGCCATATTTAATTAGCATGGCTGTATTTATTTATAAACATTTAATCATATTAATTTTCTAATAAATAAAAATCAATTTCTGTTTATTTGTTTGACAATTTCTTTACATCATAAGTTTATTACTTCACTTGAAGAGTAACGGGGGAAATGTGAATAACTTTTTAATAAACACTACTATTTTATTGTAGATATTTTTAGGTTTGTTTAGAATGTTTTTAGTCTACTAACTTGTCTAGGAACTGTTCAATTTAAAGAGCTTTTACTTCTTCTGAAATTAATCTATAATTATACATTCACATATATTAAAGCAAACTTTTATAACTGTTACTAGACTATTTGTTAATGATTCATTGTGGTTCTTAGACAGTGTATATTATTAGATACTAATACTATGCTAATTTAGGCTTGTGTTCACCGCTTAATGTAATTATCAGTCTAAACCGCAAGATGCGTTCCAGGTACAAATCGTATTAAAACGTCATATCAATTTCAAAGTCCCCACAACATCAATTAACATACAATTTCTGGAATAAAATCCGCATAATTAATGGAAAAATACAACAAATACTAATAAAAATTAAAATAAAGGCAATAATTAAATATTTCCATGCTGCCAAATCTTTCCGCATTGTTAAAAGTTTTCCAAATCAAACTAGAACCAAAGCACGCCGCGCCGTGTGCGGCAATTAGAACCTGCCCACAAAGTGAATCATGTCGAGAGTTTGGGCATGCGCAGCAACCAGACACTATGGATAAAAAACTGAATCGACAGCTTAAAAGATCAAGATGAGGCGCGTATAATAATTGCGTCATAGCTGGAGATGAAATTTGCGAAGCACCGCGTCGGAATTGCCAACGTATTTTCACATTGGAGTGCGAATCAGCGCACATTTTCGTATATAAGGGTAGGATTCTTTGGAGTTTAGCACACAGAACGAGCTCAGACAACACTCAAAGTACATAGACCTCACATTAAGAACTCCCTGACACTCTCACAGAAAGGATACTTCAAGGAAATTATCATGGAACTTATGGTAGGCACCATTTAATACGGAACTTAACGAATTTATACTATATTGAAATATTTTTATATCTAAAGCAATTTTATACCTGGACGAGCCTGCTGCTCAGCATCATCATCTGCAAACTGTCGCAATGTAGCGCCAAGCCAACATTCTATGGTCTGGATAGCTATGAGAACAGCTATGATGCCGACTACCATCACAGAAGCTATGATAGTGGAAGTGGTAATTCATATACTCTAACTTATGGCAAGCCTCTGACATCTGATCATCTGGATAAGCTAAACACGGGCTATTATTATGTGGATAACGGCTACATTGCTCCCGTGCCCAGCACAAGTGCCTCCAACCAACGTAGTCTAAATCCCTACAGTGGCGAAGTGCTGTCCAACGGTTACAGGATCGCTCCCATTGCACGCTACAGGAAAACCCGCACAAAGCGCAAGAAGCTCTTTGTGCCCAACTTCTTTGGCTAAACAGAAATTGAAAGAATGAATTACGCAGTGGTAAAGCGAGAGTACAGACTGATGAAGACGTTTGTTATATTTTTAGGATTAGTATTATTACTAGAATTGTGATTGCCGCACCAACAAGTACCTAATTTTATATTACATAAAAATATTATATACATTTATAATAAATATAAAAATCGTAATATTAACAAATTACATTCTTTCTTAAACTTTCTTTACTCTGTCTAAAGATTTAAGGAACGAACTTGCAATTCAAATCTAGAATGTAACATTTACATAATAATATTTATCATATAGTATGGTAAGCAGGAAATGATATCATGTTTATTCAGATGGCATTTCATGTAAAGCAGCATAACAATCACACTATTTAATCAAATGCTTACTTTAAATTTGGCATCAACGTGTTAATTGATCACTTTACTGAGGCGGCTAAAAAGCCAAAACAAAGTGAATGAATATATGGCATGACTAAAAACCGTTTTAATAATAATAGGTAGTTGTAAATATGTGAGAACGAGCAGCTAGAAAGTAAAAGTATTCTATGTAGGAAATAATCAAACAATAATTAATAATTCATTTATAGTTTAAGATTAAGCGAATAAGAAAGAAACCATAGGTCGAGTGGAACCCAATTGCAAATCATCAAAATCAAATTTACCCGCCAATTTTGAATTCCTATTCAGCAGCAGTTCTGTTAAATTTTAACAGCATAAAGTTAAATAAAACCAAATGTCTAAAATCAGTGTGACCATAAGTGCGAATTGAATACTAGTCAGCATTGAGACAGCTGGCAGCTGAGCTGTCGTCATTTTAACAGAAGAGGAAGAAACATTTGCAAATAAGGCTGCAGAAAAGTGTAATAGTTTCTTCGTAAAAGATGAGTTTTATGCAACCGAGTCCTGTTAAGTACGCGTGCTCTTGTGGCATTCTTAATCCGATCAATAAACTGTTCTTCTGCCGCCACTGTCCGAAGCTGAGATGCGGTTTCTGCGTTTGCCATGAAATTGAGTCAAACTTTTGCTCCAATTGCCTGGAGAATATTCCATCTTCGGAAGCGCGACACAAAAAGAACTGTTGCGCCAACTGCTTCGATTGTCCTTGCTGCCAGCACACGCTGTCTGCCCGTGCCACCACAGTGCCTGTTGTGCGGAAAACCGAAGAGCCTAAGGATGGTGAAAGCGGGGCGGAAGCCACGCCCAGCACAAAGCCTTCAGCCATGCCTACAACAAAGAAAATGTATTATTTGTCATGCCTGTCGTGCCGTTGGACCACGCGTGACGTGGGCATACCTGATCAAGGCGTGGCCACGGGCACCTGGCCGGACAAGGAGTGCTTGTATCAGGTGCGTTTCAACACCCTTATGGACTACTACCAGTCGGTGGTGTTGCAGGATAAGCAGGAGAAACAGGAGTTCCTGCGCCGCAAGGCGCCCAAGCAGCACAAGTTTCCCAATTTGACCGATCGCACGGGTCTGACCGTCTCCCTAATACGTCGTCAGATCGGATGGACCGAGAAAAGTGTACCCAAATCAAAGCCTATCTATATCACAAGCGCTGAGGCCTCCGCGGATGTGGATCCACTACCAGAAGACATTTTTACGCAGCCCATAAATCTACGCAACATCACGACAATAGCACAACGACACAGCCAGCCTGCGGATCAACCAACGGCTGTTAACAAGCTCTACCCACAGCGACGTTCGTTGTGGATTAAGCGTTCGCTACGTTGCCGGCAATGCGAGCACAATTTGATCAAGCCTGAATATCATCCAACATCCATCAAGTATCGCATTCAACTCTTTGCTAGCTCCCATGTGCCTGAAGTGGTAATGGTGCGTTGCGAGCAGCCGCTGCAGCCTGGCCAGAGCAATGCGATATTGCTGAAATTCACCAATCCCACCATGTTCGACATGACAATAAGTATATTGGATGCACAGCCGGCGGATCAAATCAATGTAGAGGCATTTCAAGCATGCAAAATTAAGGAGGAAGCTATTACATCTTCACCCTTGCTAAAGGCCTCTGCTGTGAATTTAGCACGCCAGAACTCCACTAGAGAAGTCAAACGTGAAGTACGTGATCTGTCCAATGCAACAATTGTGCCGCTGGAGAGTGCATTTGTGTTGAATCAACGTGACGATTCCAAGGAGTTCGACGAGGATGTGCAGGCGCCTATCGAAGAGCCCAAGTTTATTGTTTGGCGCAAGGGCAACAAAGTCTTATTGCGATTACAGTTTACTCCATCATCAGGGCTGCAGGCTGGCAATAATGTAACTCTCGGCTTCTACATGCAGTACACATACGTTAACACCGTCTCCAATACGCCCGACAAGAAGGAGCCGACTACACATGCTCTCTACTCCCGGATCTTCATTAATGCGGGCGACATTGTCAACTAGCATGCACAATCGAGAGATAGAGAGACAGTATATATATAGTCAACACAAAACGATATTAACCCGCTTTAATAATGCTTAACAAAATGTATTTATATTCATAGTTTAAACAAATGCTTGTGGCGCGATTAGTATTACCCTTTGCCCTGGCCGAACTGCATTCATTCTATATGAAAATAAAATCATACAACCTAATGTGACTGGATTCTTGGCGCTCCTGTCCACTTCTCGCTCTGTTGCCAAAGGAATCTAGATGCATTCTCATCTGTGGCATCGACACTCACTTTCTTTGGCTTGCAGTCGCTGAAGTACTCTCCAGTTATGCCTTCCAAGGCGGGATCCAAGGCTGCATACAAAGTGGTCTGTGCACCATTCTTTGGTGTTTTGATAAATGGCCACAAAAGTGGCTTCAAGAAATACCTGTAATAATAAATAAATGTAATCCCATTACAAGCTAATATTCATTTACACTTACTGTACAATATTGGACTGTAGAATTGGCGTGTTTCTAAAGATTTCCGTGGCCACCACGCCAGGATGCAGAGCTGTCACAGTCACGCCGGTTCCCTTCAGGCGTTTAGCCAATTCCCGAGTGAACATTATATTGGCCAACTTGCTCTGTGAATATGCATGGGTCTCATTGTAGGACTTCTCACTATTCAAGTCATCAACATTCAATTTAACAGTTGTGTGCGCCAAGCTGGAAACATTTACTATGCGACTGGGCGCGGATTTCTGTGAATAAATGAATCTTAATATATGTTAATGAATATATATATATATATTTATACCTTGAGCAGATCTATCAGTAAGCACGTGAGTAGAAAGTGGCCCGTGTGATTGACGCCCAGTTGCATCTCGAACCCATCCTTGGTGAGTCGTCGTGGTCCTCGAAAGATGCCCGCATTGTTAATGAGAATATGCAGCTTGTTCTGCTCCTTTTTAAAATTAAATAATATTATATAATTGTTAATAATATTATGTTGATTAACATTTAATTCGATAAGCGTTAACTCACTCTTCGGCAAACTTGCGAACGGAGTCCAGAGATGCCAAGTCCAATTCACGATAGAAAACATTTTTGTTGTTTGTTTCCTTTATGATTTCCCGTCGCGCCTCTTCCGCTCTGCTCTTATCCCGACAAGCCATATAGACAGTGGCTCCTCGTCGTGCCAGTTCCAGGACAGTCTCCTTGCCAATGCCCGTATTTGAGCCGGTTACAATAACAACTTTACCCGTTTCATCCGTTTGCTTTTTGAACTGACCACCTTGCATATAGTCCCTGAAGTAATTATATACTATGTGAGATAGATTATTCAATGATAGCTAAGCATTATAGGTTACCTGATAAGGAAAACCGCCAGACCAATGAGTGCCGGCCCAGCCACCAGTGGGCTCAGCAGAAAATCACCAATTGTTGGCATTTCGTGGCTTTTTGGGAGCTGTTCACTACTGCGAGTATTAAATTAAACTGACCAAAAATGAGTACGGAGTGAGCTCTTTTAACTGATAATTGTGGAAAATCACGATGATGAATAGAGTTACTATAGTATAAATACAATGCGGCTGATAAATATTCTTTTATCAATTAACTTTGCAGGTGATTAGTAGCTGGGCTGTTCCGAGATACACGTTCGAGTCAATTTCACAAAATTATACAACGGTTTCATTAAGTGAAATTAAGCAAGTCATACTTTATGTTCATACATGTGCTTTATCTAATCTGTGAATGTTAATCGTAGGTCTGTTACTATTTCCAAAGATAGGTTAAAACGTTGTCAAAATATTGCAAGATATGAGTCGTTTAATTAAAAATATTAATAAATAAATGTTAGGTCATAATTTGCATTTAAATACTCGATTTTTCAACAGAAACTCTACGAAATAATTCTACTTTGATCGGGTCCACTTCTCACTCTCCTCCCACAGAAGTTTGGCGGTTTTCACATCAGTTGCAGCAGGAGCAACTTTCTTTGGTTTCCAATCGCTGAAGTACAATTCAGTTACTCAATTCAAGTCAGGATCAAGAGCTGCATACAATGTGGTTTGAGCACCACTCTTTGGTGTCTTTATCAGCGGCCACAATGTGTCCAAATCAGTTCTTAAGTATCTTCATGTGTCTACCAAGTTCTGTCTACCATCAGTTTGCTTTTTGAACTGACCACCTTGCATATAGTCCCTGAATTATTTATACACTAAGTGATCTTTTAATGATAGCTAAGCATTCAATTGAACTGGCCAAAAATGAGTAAGGAGTGCGGTCTTTTAACTGATGATTGTGGAAAAACACGATGACGAATAGCGATATCATATCGGAAAGTTTTTGAATAAACTACATCATAAATACAAATGAGGCTGACATATATTCTTTTATCAATTAACTTTCCAAGTCAATTACACACAGGTTTCATTTAGTCAAATTTAGCAAGTCATACTTTATATATATATGTGCTTTATCTTATCTTTGAATGTAAATCCTACGTTTATTAGCAGAGTTCAACTTATCAATGAATGCAGTAGGTTATCAGCAATTACAAATATGTCTTAAAATGCAAGATATGTGACGTTTAATGAAATAGATAAATAATAAATATTATGTCATAATTTGCACTTAAATAATGGATTTTTAAAGAGAAGTTCGGCGTAGTAATTCTACTTTTTGGAGTGGGTCCATTTCTCACTCTCCTCCCACAAAAGTTTGGCTGATTCGTCATCCATTCCAGCGGCTGAAACTTGTTTGGGTTTACAATCGCTGAAGTACAATCCACTTACTCCCTGCAATTCAGGATCGAGAGCTGCATACAAAGTGGTTTGGGCGCCGTTCTTCGAAGTCTTGAAGAGGACCCACTGCACAGATTTTACCAGGAATCTGCCAAAAGAAGCAAATCGTAGTTAGTGACATTAATCTGATATTAATTGCAAAATATTACTAACCGTCCAACTGTTGTATTCAAAAATTTATAATGTCTCAGAAGATCTGTTTGAACAGCGCCAGGATGTAGGGAATTAACAGTAACTCCAGTTCCCTCCAAGCGTTTAGCCAACTCGCGAGTAAATAAGACGTTGGCCAATTTGCTTTGACTATACGCATTATACGAATTGTATGATTTCTCGCTATTTAAGTCCTTAAAGTTCATTGTGCCCATCGTGTGAGCCAAGCTAGAAACGTTGACAATACGACTGGGTGATGATTTCTAGGATGAAATTGGAATTAGGAAATATACAATAATTGAACTAATGATTGTTTTACCTTTAGCACATCGAGCAGCAAATTAGTAAGCAAAAAGTGGCCCATATGGTTAACTCCCAGTTGCATTTCGAAACCATCCTTGGTCAACATGCGGGGACAATGCATTACTCCTGCATTGTTGATGAGAATGTGGAGTTTCGACTGCTCGCTCTTGAAACTAATTGAGTTAATTAATATTTACTATTCGAATTTGCAATAATGTAATGAATTCTTACCCAGTAACAAATTTGCGAATAGAATCTAGGGAAGCCAAGTCAAGTTCACGGTAGAAAATATTTTGATTATTCGTTTCTCTTATAATTTCCAGACGAGCTTCCTCTGTTCTCTTCTTATCTCGACATGCCATATACACGGTAGCTCCTCGTCGTGCCAGTTCCAAGACAGTTTCCTTACCAATTCCGGTATTTGAGCCGGTAACAATCACAACCTTACCAGTTTCATCAGTTTCCTTATTGAATTTGCCACCTTGCATATATTGCCTAATGTATACATGCAAAATGTTAGATATGTAAACAAATTATTATTATTCTTGTTCTTTCCTGATAAAGTACGCTGCGAGACCGATTAAAGATGGCCACACGACCGCTGGGCAAAGTACACAATCAATTAACGTGCACATGTTTGGGCTTGTTGAGTTGTTCACTGTTCCGAATGTAAACGAATACTGTGTGAATAGCTACGAACTGCCTGCCTTATAAGCAGATTCGATTGATAAACGATTACGTCATCGTGACAAACATTATTAACATTTTTAAAAACGGAATACGTAATATATATAATTAACTGTTACTAAAATTTAGTATACATATATGTGTATATAGGTTATTTCTGCATTCTAAAATAAGTAAACGTTATGTATTTTTGGAACACTAATCCATCTTCTGAGAGCGGGTCCACTTCTCACTCTCCTCCCACAGAAGTTTGGCGGTTTTCTCATCAGTTGCAGCAGGTGCAACTTTCTTTGGTTTACAATCGCTGAAGTACAATCCAGTTACTCCATTTAAGTCAGGATCAAGAGCTGCATACAATGTGGTTTGAGCACCACTCTTTGGTGTCTTCATAAGCGGCCACAGCAAAGTCCTTAGAATAAGGCTGAGAATAATAAGAAATCTGAGTAATATAAACTATAAACGACCTATTACTACAACGAACCGTCCAAATAAGTTGTTAAGTATCTTCATGTGTCTACCAAGTTCTGTGTCAACCACACCTGGATGTAAGGAATTGACAGTCACGCCCGTTCCTTCCAAGCGTTGAGCCAATTCGCGAGTAAATAACACGTTTGCCAATTTGCTCTGGCTGTAGGCCTTGCCTTCATTGTAGGATTTCTCGCTGTTCAAATCGTCAATATTAATTTCACCACGGGTATGTGCCAAGCTGGAAACATTAACAATTCGGCTGGGTGCAGATTTCTGTGGGGAGAAAAGATTAGTTACTATGTAGAAATTTAATATTGAAATAACATGGCTTTACTTTAAGCAAATCAAGCAGCAAATTTGTTAGCAAAAAGTGTCCCATATGGTTGACTCCCAATTGCATTTCGAAACCATCCTTAGTGAGCATTCTGGGACAGCGCATTACACCCGCATTGTTAATGAGTATATGAAGCTTGTCCTGTTCGGCCTTGAAACTAATTGAATTAATTTATAGTTATTATTGGAATTTGTAATAATTCAATTAATACGTACCCAGCAACAAACTTGCGAATGGACTCCAGAGATGCCAAGTCAACTTCACGGAAGAAAACGTTTTGATTGTTGGTTTCCTTAATGATTTCCAGACGAGCTTGCTCTGTTCTCTTCTTGTCCCGACAGGCCATATAGACAGTGGCTCCTCGTCGTGCCAGCTCCAGGACAGTCTCCTTGCCAATGCCCGTATTCGAGCCGGTGACAATCACAACTTTGTTCTTTTCATCAGTTTGCTTTACGAATTTTCCCCCCTTGCATATATTTCCTGAAATAAACATTTAAAAATATGTTTGTAGAGCAACAGTTGGTTTAATTTGTAAGGCTCTCATTACTTTAGGAAAAAAACTGCACCGGCGATAAGTGCCGGCCAAGCAATACAAGGACACAGTAGACAATTGATTAGGCTACACATTTCTCAGGTTTTAAGGATTTCACAAGAAATATTTAAAGACCAAAAATGCTGATGAGCTCATAAATTTCACGAATAACGATGACAATCAACAAACACTGCGAAAGAACCAGAACAAACTGATAAGTCATAAGACAGTTGAATGTTATCGATATTTATTTGGTATATACAAACAGACTAAAATTAATGTTACCAGCTTTTTGAAAAGATTGTAAATACAAATTGAGGGTTACCACAAGGCGCTTAAAGGTAATAGATATCTTCTCAAATTGGTTTCTCTTATGAGACGCGACATCTACTATTTCCAGAGCCTTTAAAAACATTCTCTATTCTATTTTAAGTCCAATATTTCTGATTTTGTCCATTTCTCGCTCACAGCCCAAAGCCATTTGGCAATGTGAACATCTCTCGCCGCGGCTGCTACATCCGTAATTTTACAGTCGCTAAAGTATTGTCCTGTTACGGTTTCCAATTCCGGATCAAGCGCAACGTACAAACTAGTTTGTGCTCCACTTTTGGGCGTCTTTACGAATGGCCAAAACACAGGCCTAACAAACACACTGAAATAGAAAATTGTTATACAAATTGGATTTTCGACTTCTTTTCTATTATAGAACAAACCCGGCAAAGAAATTTGTGAAAAATCCCATATGTCTAAATAGCTCTGTGTCAACGATCCCCGGATGTAAAGCATTAACAGTTACTCTACTTCCTTCCAACCGTTTTGCCAATTCTCTTGTAAATAATATATTGGCTAGTTTGCTCTGGCTGTAAGCCTTGCCCTCGTCATAGGACAGTTCACTGTTCAAATCTCCCGTGTTGATTTCACCACGAGTATGCGCTAAGCTGGACACTACAACGATTCTACTGGGCCTCGTTTTCTATAATATAAGAAAAACGTTAATCAACTTAGAGCAAGCTGCTTTGCACTTTACGAACCTTTAACACATCTAACAATAAGTTGGTGAGTAGAAAGTGGCCCAAATGATTGACGCCTATCTGCATTTCAAACCCATCTTTTGTTAGAGATCGTGGGCAACGCATGACACCAGCATTGTTGATGAGTATGTGCAGTTTTTCCTGTTCCCGCTTGAATCTATTAGGTTACATCAATCGTATATTACTATAATTAATTCGGTTAATATTATACGAACGTGGCAACAAAGTTTCGAATAGAATCCATGGAAGCTAAGTCACATTCACGGCAGTAGATGTATTTGTTTTTAGTCTCTAAAACAATCTCCTCTCGTGCCTCCTCACACTTTTTCATATCTCGACAGGCCATGTAAACTGTTGCTCCTCGTCGTGCCAGCTCCCGTACAGTTTCCTTGCCAATGCCGGTGTTAGAACCGGTCACGATCGCAACTTTACACGTTTCATCTGTATTTTTTGTAAATTGACCACCTTGCATAAGGTCTCTTTAATCAGGAATAAATTTGTTATTACGAATTATGATGGAAAAATAGCACAACTTACTTTAGAAAGCATGCTCCGCCCACCGTAGTACCTGTAACACTTAGCCAGAATATGGGCCGGCTTTTTAAAAACCCGAATAACGTCATTGTGCACTTTGAAATATATAAACACGAGAATTCCCAACTACGAGCAGTTGCGAACTGTTGCAAGACCGATAGTTTAGGGGGTTTGTATCGAAAATACCCTTTAGTAGTTAAAAATAACTTGAATTCGTCATATATAAAATTGAATCAAGAGTATCGAGTGTTCAGGACATTTTTTAATTATAGTAATTGCACGTGTAAAAGTAATATTTGAACTACACAATTTGCTTATTTATAAAATTACTTTTACTTGTATGAATTGACAATCATGTATACACTTTATGCATCATTTTACGGGGCATTACAACCAGGGTTGCTTACCTGACTTTCAGTTTTAATTTATAAACTTACTTTAAAATATAAACCGCCAATCCGAAAACCAGAGGCCATTGTAAAAGGCGACCCATAATACAGTCGATAATCATACACATATTGACTTTTGAAATAACTTTAAATGAAATTAAATTAAATTAAGCTTTGGTTCTTTGTATAAACGCGACACAGGGTGTTTCCAGTTCACAAGTTCATCAGCTTTAGACGTGGGTTTGTTATGTTTGTTTTCCTCTAAAATTTCACGTAAATACACACAAATTGAGTGCGTCGCTTATGAATATTATATCCCCTGCTGTGTATCCCAGGTGACATTAAGTGCAGCGCCAACAGAGACGCATTCGAATAATATTCGAGGCAAACCAATAAATAAATAAATAATGCGTCGAAATGTGTAAGTCAACGCCAACTCGACTGTTGCTTCAAGACTAATTGAATGATATCCGCTTCCTATTTCAGGCGCCAGCAACAGTACAACTGGGACGAAGGCATGGATGATATTTTTGCCCGGCCCGCAAACGACGATAACGAATATGTGGATCTGGTGCAGTTGTCAAACAGATCCAGCAGCGGACAGGCAAAGCTGGCGCGCTCTGAGAACACACTGGAGGTGAAAGTACAGGAAGGCGATACGTTGCAAGCTCTGGCACTTCGGTTTCATTGCTCTGTAGCGGACATTAAGCGCTTGAATAAGATTGATCGCGAGAACGAGATACATGCGCGACGGATTATTCGTATTCCAGTCACAGTACATAATGTTCTATTGGGAAACAGTGATCCCGATGCGTTGCCCGCTATCCACCGCAGTGGCAACAACAGTCCTAGGCACAATTTGGAGAAGGAACCAGCCACTGAGCGAAATCCATTGGAAGATGCACGTTTAATGCTGGATGAGCGGCTGTTAGTGGCGGCAGTGAATGCTTCGGGTGTAGCTGGTGAAGGTCAGCCCTCAACAAGAAGAGATGGAACTAATTTTTATGATGCCTCCAATGGCTTTCCGGATGATGAGGGTGAGTAAATGATTTGGATTTAAACCTTAGGTGGCTGGCATAGAGTTTTCATGTTTAAAATTCAGTGTAACTTGCTAACAGCTGGCAGAGCTGGCCAACCAAGCAAAGTCTTCGTTTGCTCGAGTTGCCCTGTGTTCCGTGAGGAGCAATTCTGTTAAGGGTGTGTTAAGTTAAAAGTTAAGTTGGGCGCAACAAGCAATTTGTTTAGTCATTGAAATTACGGGCACACTCGCCAATATAAGTGCTAGAAATCCCAAGCGTTGGCGAAAAATACATAAATTTAGTTAATATTTTGCTGTTAAACAACTGAAACAAGATGCCGGACTATCTGGGAGATGATCAACGCAAGGTTAAGCATGATGAAAAAGAGGACAAAGAAATCAAGTCCCTTGACGAAGGCGACATTGAGCTACTGAAGACGTACGGGCAGAGTCAGTATCACAAGTCCATAAAGAGCATCGAAGAGGACATACAGAAGGCCGTAAAGCAGGTTAACGAGCTGACGGGCATTAAGGAGAGCGACACGGGTCTGGCACCGCCTGCTCTGTGGGATTTGGCTGCCGACAAGCAAATACTGCAAAACGAGCAACCATTACAAGTGGCGCGTTGCACAAAAATTATTAATGCTGATTCCGATGATCCCAAGTATATCATTAATGTGAAGCAGTTTGCCAAGTTTGTTGTGGATTTGGCCGATTCTGTGGCACCCACGGATATTGAGGAGGGCATGCGCGTTGGCGTTGACCGCAATAAGTACCAAATCCACATTCCATTGCCACCGAAGATTGATCCCACGGTGACGATGATGCAGGTAGAGGACAAACCAGATGTAACCTATAGCGACGTTGGTGGCTGCAAGGAACAGATTGAAAAGTTGCGTGAGGTGGTGGAAACGCCACTTCTGCATCCAGAGAAATTCGTCAATCTGGGCATTGAGCCTCCCAAGGGCGTGCTGCTGTTCGGCCCGCCTGGCACAGGCAAGACTTTGTGTGCTCGTGCTGTGGCCAATCGCACAGATGCCTGCTTTATACGTGTCATCGGCTCGGAGCTGGTTCAGAAGTATGTGGGCGAGGGTGCACGCATGGTGCGTGAGCTGTTTGAGATGGCCCGGTCCAAAAAGGCATGTCTAATCTTCTTTGATGAAATCGATGCTATTGGCGGTGCACGTTTCGATGACGGCGCTGGCGGCGACAACGAAGTCCAGCGTACTATGCTGGAGTTAATCAATCAACTCGACGGTTTCGATCCCCGTGGCAATATCAAAGTGCTGATGGCCACGAATAGACCAGATACATTGGATCCAGCGCTTATGCGTCCTGGCCGTCTGGATCGTAAGGTCGAGTTTGGGCTGCCCGATCAAGATGGTCGCTCGCACATCTTCAAAATTCACGCTCGCTCCATGTCCGTTGAGCGTGACATTCGTTTCGATCTTTTGGCACGTCTTTGTCCCAACTCAACGGGTGCTGAGATTCGCTCGGTGTGCACAGAAGCTGGCATGTTTGCCATACGTGCACGTCGCAAGGTGGCCACAGAGAAGGATTTCCTTGAAGCTGTCAACAAGGTTATCAAGAGCTATGCCAAGTTCAGCGCTACGCCACGTTATATGACCTATAATTAAGTTACGATTTATACGCATTTTTCATCTATGCTGCGCTGTGACCTAAAATGTAACAACAACTGCAGCTGAGCATTAAGTAAAAGTAAATAAATGATATCAAATAAATGTAGGTTGGAAGCTTAAAAGGTGGATTTGTAACCGGAGGCAAATGGGTGGATATATTTATATTCCATATATTGATAGTGAGAAAGATTAGGAGAAGACAGAAGTTGTGAAAATTCTTTGCAATATTGTACATATATAAGTATTGTTTTCCGAACTGATATCACTTTAACGATATTTATTTCATGTCCAGGCAATGTGGCTCAGCCATTGGACGACAATACAGCCTTGCTGGATGACATGTTGGTGGACAGGCACGCACCGAGGGTTCGTCCAATACCGGGTCCATCGTTGCGGGCCATTGATTGGTCTGGTTCAGATTGTGACATGTCCTGGATATGCCTGTTGATATTTATTCTTGCACTCTGTGTTGTGATACCATTGGTCTATGTCATCTATCTGGCGGAGCATCCACATCATACACACAGCTCACCGTAGTTGATGGGAAGAGAACCCCGAAGTGATCATCATTCCAAATGTGCTAATTGAAATGATACGATATGGAAACCACAACTTCACAACACAAAACACACTCTTCGCTCCAGAGAAATGCATTTTAAATGCAATAGTGAGAAATAGAATTTATTTTTTATATAGAAATTTTACATGAATAGCAATAAAGTACCAATTGTGACTTGTACAAATCTAATAATAGACATGAATGAATATTTAAATGATTAATTTCCAAATTGTGTTAATTTAAAAATCAATGAAATTATTTAACCAAACCAACCAAACCAATCTCAAATGGCAGACCTATAGTTAGTTAGATCCATGTAATAAAGCTGTGAACAGTTAAACAATAAATAGTACAACAAATTGTTTTACTGTAAGTTTTATGTAATATTATTTAAATAATACTTCGACACATATTTAAATATATATCGAGGTACATGTCCATGATTGATTGAAAATTCAAACGATGCATAGCGTAATGCTAAGTATATATCTTAATGCTAAATAAAATATTAAATAAATAGTATCCATGGATAATTAATTAGTAAATTAAGTACTATAATTAATATTGATTAACGCACACTGGGCGACAATTGTATGTTAAGTACTTTTTCTTTTGAATACTTTTCAATGACATTTAAATGTGTGTCTGGCCATGGCACATGATTATTTGGTGTGAACTATTGACGATTTGGTATCCAGATGCAGGGTGTACACCATTATTGTGCATATTCCATTCAAGGAATGGGCAACCAATGGATGCACACCCAATAGGGGAAGGGCCCTCAGTTCCATATTCACTTGAACTTTAAATTCTCAAAGAACGCAATATTACTCCTGAGGAAGCCACGACGGACGGGCACTGGACTCGCCGGGGCAGCAATGGGTATGGGATTAAATTGGCCCTCCGACTGCATGGATGGATCTCTGTTGGCATAGAAGTTGTTAAACCAATGTCAAGTGAAGCGCAGGGTCAAGCTTACGTTTCCAATGATGATAAATCGGAGGCAATTGTGGATTCATCAGCCACTTCAGCCATGGAGACGGCATGTTGCAGCATATGCTTGCGTGTAACTGGTGTTGTTGGCTTGGCCTCCGGAGTATCTGGAGTGTTTGGAGTGTCTGGAGTCTCGGGTGGTGCCATCAGCTTAACGTGCTACAATATGATCAGTTTAAGGACTAAATTAAATTATATTATAACAAGAAAGTTACCTTAGCTCGCCAGCGTCTTTCAGGTTGGGTGCGTTTGCTGGTCAAGAGGAACGCTTGAGCTAGAGCCTTGACCGATGGCATAGCATGCACAACCTCATCCTCAATTGGCGGCTTTTCAGCCGGTGTGGTTGGTTCAGGCTAACAAAATATATGCATTAAATCTATGCATCAGCTCTTCTCCAGCAGCTACATACCACTTCATCTTCATCTATGGACAAGACTTGACTTGGTTCAATCAAACGACGCTTCGGCTGCAGGAATCTAAAGGCAGGCGGCGTGGAGCCACGGGTTGGTGTCATTGTGGGTGACGAACAAACAGTTGGCACCGAATCAGCCGGACCAAATTGCAGTACAACGGGTCGCTCACGTTTCCGTGATGCATCCATGGAGCCAGAGGAGGAGGAGGGTGCACCCAGTGCAGACTCCATGGATGATGTGCTCGAAGTGCTTGGCTGATCCGTAATAGTTTCCGCTTTGCTAATGACTCGCGTCTCCTGCTTATTGAAATCGTAGACACGCACCGTATCCGAGTCATCACTGGCTGTGAGTTGCGATTGTATCGATGGATTCGATTGCGTATCCAAGCTGGCATTTCCCTCATCCACAACCTGGACCGGCAATGCTGTGTAAACACATGTTGTGTCGGCATTTGAAGCCTTTCGAGAAAACATTTGATGGTGTGTACAAGTTGTGTGTGTGTTGTAGTTTGTTGTAGTTGTTGTTTGTTGTTGTTTGTTGTTGTAGTTGTTGTTTGTTAGTTTAGGTAGACAATAAACATTTATATGAAAAAGAGAATTTGTAAGCGTTTAGTACAAGAATTTGTTCGTTGAAAGAAGCATTTAAACTGGATTTTGTGAAGAATGTTTAGCTGGTTCCACGGTGATTGTCAATCATGATTATGCTGTATGGTGTTTGTGTGTGATACATATATATATGTGTGTGTGTGTGTATGTGTATGTGTGCGGCAAACGTTGAAGCAGCATGCATATAATTCCAACCTTAGTTACAGCTACATATGTCGCAGCAGCAGAGAGTTCAATGAGCAAATACGTGAGAGTTTAGCATAAAGTGAAACAAATGTTGTTAGTACAATTTACTTAATAATAATAATAATTAACTATTACATTTTTCTATACACTTACTCAATTAATTGCTTGCATTACGTACTCACCACTTGGATTAATATTACTAAAAACATTTGTTTCATTTATTATTTGGTTTTTGTTTAACTTTTGGCTTTATTTCTATTATATGTAGTAATTTTAGGTTTATAAAAGAAGTTAGCAATATGAATTAACTAAAATGTGCATACAAAAGAATATTATTCATTTAAATTTAACAAATTAACAGCGCAAAATCATAATTAATAATAATTAAAAGAATGAAAATAAAACATACAAACAATGCTGCATACTTTAGGGCGCATTAGCAATTATTATTGGCAATTAAAATTATGATTATTATTATTATTATTATCATTTAGTTTGTAGTTGTTTTGATACTAGATAGCAGATACGAGTACAATTATGATAAGTGGATAGAACACTAGTAGCTCTTGGAACAGGTGCATCTTGGTGCATTTTGATTGAGCAGATGGCACTGCCAGCTTAAAGCCTAACCGTGCTGCAGATGGAGATTCTTCTACATCCGATTTGATTACGGATTCAGATTGATCAAAAGGAAATGTGAAAATGCTTCTTGTTTTTTGTTTTTTTTTTTTCTTGTGTGTTGCGTTTTACTGACTAGTGTTTGTGTGTGTGCGTAACTAACTCTTGCTATGCAGATTTTGGCTACAACCCTATCTCAATCCCAATTTCCCAGTTCCAATCCCAGTTTCCCCCTATTCTCTTCTAGCTGCTAGAAGAGTAAACTATTATTGCTATACTTGGCATCGGCACCGCTGAAACCATTTAAACAACTATCGACACCCGAGTCCTGATCGTCCATGCAGGGCTTTACCTGCAGTTCGCTTTCGAACAATGGATTCATAACGAAATCCTTGGAGGTGGTGGACACGGCACGAAAGCTATTGCGCTTGAGGTCTTTGTGCAGCAGCTGCTTCTCGAATTGCGTGAGAACAGCGGGCGATGGACCAATCGGACGCCTCTTGGAAGCGGACGAACCAAAGGACATGCCACTCCCATTGCTGTGCAGGCTCAGCGTGGATTGCGTATGGCGTTTGGGCAGTGTGCTGCCAAAATAGTTTGTGCCATGGCCCGAGCTGCTGCGCCACGATCGATGGGAACGTATGTCAAAGTCATCTATGTCGGGATCGATGCCCAAACTGGAGTCGCGATAATGCGATGCCGATGTGGATGGACGTTCTATGGCTGGGACGTGGACGTGGGCGTGGGCATGGGCGTGGGCATGGTTATGGGCATTTAATGTGGGGGAATTACGTTTGTTAATGAATTTTAGCGAGCTGCTGCGTCGCACGGGCGTCGACAGCGTCCAATGTGAGAGGTCAGCAAGGTTACTTTGAGCGCTACCATGCGGTTGATTTACCTCATTGATGACAATATCCTCATCGGTCTGCACTGATGTTGCCTCCGTGTTGCATGTGCTGTTGCTGGCGCCCAAGGACTGCAACTTGCCACTCTCGTTGGGCGCATTGTTGATGTAGTAATCACGACTGTAGCTGTAATTGTAGATTTGCAAGTTGAATGAGTTTAACAAGTCTTTAAGATCTTCCACTGAGCAACATACCGCTTGTAATCCTCCACATGGCTGGCAGGCTCCACATTCTCAGTTGTCCGCAAGGCCAGAGCCTTTTGCTCGGCTGTTGGACTTATGTTGGGCACATCCATGAATCTTTCCTGGGTGCCGCTAATGCGTTGCTTTAATGCCTCGGGCGCATAAGGATTGTTTGGCATTTCAACGGCATTGTACCATTTCTTGACCTCACGTTCCGCAATGGAGCCTAGAAAGGGTTCAGAACTGATGTAGCAAGCAAATACGTGGATGCAACTAAAGTTTATGCTAGACATAAGTAAGATGTTAGCCAGTTAAAAAAACAGAATAGAACAGAACATAAGAGAACGGAACAGAAGAGAACACAATACGAGTAAAGCAATTACGAAAAGGAGACAACAAACACCGAGTGATGAGAGTGTTGGCCATAGAGTGCGTGTTACCTGGGGCAAAGCGCCGCAACAGTACAACATCATCTTCATTATTATTAACATCATTAACATCATTAACATCTTTAACATCATTAACATCTTCAATATCAACGGCATTTTGTTGGTCACCATTCAATGTAATGACCGACTTATTAGACCATCTTAGTGAACCATTTGTTAGTATTCTTTGTGTTGTGTTAGTCTTGTTGTTGTTGTTATTTGTTTTAGTATTTCTTGTGTTATTAGTTGTTTTTGTTTTTGTTGTTGTTGATGTGGTTATTGTTAGCGTACTACTTGACACTGCCTCATCCAATAATTCAGTACTGTAACTATCATAATCGTTAACTGAGTCAGCGTCGCCGTTAAACGTCTCATGCGAGGTGGACGGCGCACTGTCATTGCATTCGCTTGAGTTTGAGCTTAATTGATCTGAGAAAAGAATATGGTTAATAAAATTGTAACCGATTTCAGTGAAACTACCAATAATGAAGAACTCATCATCGATATCATCAGCAAGATCAACTGATGTTTGCCTGGCAATATCTGAAGAATGGGCAACTAATTCTACATCAAGTTGTTCATCAACTAAATTGTTATCAGTCTCTGATTGAGCGCATTGAGAGTCTACTTCATTCCCAGTCACATTGTTATCAATACTATAGTCTAAACTTAAATGTTGGTATGAATTCAATTCATCAAACAGACTAGGATGCGTTTCGTATTCTACATCATCTATGGTCTCATCAAGAGAATCAAAGGAACTCAGGTATTTGTGCATGATAAGGGCGCGTCGACGTCGTCTTTCAATTGTCGCTAACAGTCGCTTGTCTTTGATGTAAACCTTGCAAATGGTCCCCAAGAGATTCACTGGTCTGGAAGATGCGTCTCCATCGCTCGGTGTTGTGTCTAGGATATTCGGCTGTCTTCGCAGGCACTTTTGGGTCGTTTTACCTAGAGCGCAAATATCGCTCTTAATGCATTCTGTTGTCATTTGCAGAAGATCAATCTCAACACGAGTCTCCGCCTCCATTTCTGATTCTTGAATTCCCACGTCTTCAATCTCTGTGTCAAAATTCAACTTGGCAGCATCAACCATTTCAAGCCTTTCTTCCGGGGGGGTCCATCGTTAAAATATTTTCATTAATCAACATTTCTCCTGTAACATTCCGAACTGTAAGTGGAGAAGAATCTTTGAGAGCAGTCTCCATTTGAGCATCCTGCGCATGTGGAACTTCTTCTGCTGCTGGCGTAAGAGCTTCCGCTGCTGCAATATGTGTATCTGGTGTAACGTCTACACTAGCAACATCCTCTATTGCTCGTGATTCCGTAGCAGTAACCTCCACTATTGCTGGTGCTGGAACTTCCGTTTCAGCAACCTGTGGATGTGGAACTTCTTCTGCTGCTGGCGTAGGAGTTTCCGTTGCTGCAACCTGTTGATCTGGTGTAACTTCCACACTAGCATCCTGTTCAAGTGCTGGTGCTGGAATCTCCGTAGCAGCAACCTCCTCTATTTCCAATGCTGGATCTTCCGTACCGGCAACCTCCTCTATTGTTGGTGCTGGAGTTTCCGTTTCAGCAACCTGGGGATGTGGAACTTCTTCTGCTGCTGGGGTAGGAAGTTCCGTTGTTGCAACCTGTTCATCTGGTGTAACTTCCACACTAGCATCCTGATCAAGTGCTGGTACTAGAGTCTCCGGAGCAGCAACCTCCTCTATTGCTGGTGCTGGAGCTTCCGTTTCAGCAACCTGTGGATGTGGAACTTCTTCTGATGCTGGCGTAGGAGTTTCCGTTGTTGCAACCTGTTGATCTGGTGTAACTTCCACACTAGCATCCTGATGAAGTGCTGGTACTGGAATCT
Organism: Drosophila funebris; assembly: GCA_018901825.1. Taxonomy (NCBI): domain Eukaryota; kingdom Metazoa; phylum Arthropoda; class Insecta; order Diptera; family Drosophilidae; genus Drosophila; species Drosophila funebris. Next base: position 1,647,198 of record JAEIFK010000346.1, on the reverse strand, counting down.
CCGTAGCAGCAACCTCCTCTATTGCTGGTGCTGGAGCTTCCGTACCGGCAACCTGCTCTATTGCTGGTGCTGGAGCTTCCGTTTCAGCAACCTGTGGATGTGGAACTTCTTCTGATGCTGGGGTAGGAGTTTCCGTTGTTGCAACCTGTTGATCTGTTGATCCTGTTGATCTGGCCTCACTAGCATCCTGTTCAAGTGCTGGTGCTGGAATCTCCGTAGCAGCAACCTCCTCTATTTCTAATGCTGGAACTTCCGTATCGGCAACCTCCTCTATTACTGGTGATGGAGCTTCCGTTTCAGCAACCTGTGGATGTGGAACTTCTTCTGATGCTGGCGTAGGAGTTTCCGTTGTTGCAACCTGTTGATCTGGTGTAACTTCCTCACTAGCATCCTGTTCAAGTGCTGGTGCTAGAATCTCCGTGGTAGCAACCTCCTCTATTTCTAATGCTGGAACTTCCGTATCGGCAACCTCCTCTATTACTGGTGATGGAGCTTCCGTTTCAGCAACCTGTGGTTGTGGAACTTCTTCTGCTACTGGGGTAGGAGTTTCCGTTGTTGCAACCTGTTGATCTAGTGTAACTTCCTCACTAGCATCCTGTTCAAGTGCTGGTACTGGAATCTCCGTACCGACAACCTCTTCTATTGCTGGTGCTGGAGCTTCCGCTTCAGCAACCTGTGGATGTGGAACTTCTTCTGCTACTGGGGTAGGAGTTTCCGTTGTTGCAACCTGTTGATCTAGTGTAACTTCCTCACTAGCATCCTGTTCAAGTGCTGGTACTGGAATCTCCGTAGCAGCAACCTCTTCTATTGCTAATGCTGGAGCTTCCGTATCGGCAACCTCTTCTATTACTGGTGCTGGAATTTCCGTTTCATCAACCTGTGGTTGTGGGTCTTCTTCTGCTGCTGGCGTAGCAGTTTCCGTTGTTGCAACCTGTTGATCTAGTGTAACTTCCTCACTAGCATCCTGTTCAAGTGCTGGTGCTGAAATCTCCGTAGCAGCAACCTCCTCTATTTCTGGTGCTGGAGCTTCCGTTTCAGCAACCTGTGGATGTGGAACTTCTTCTGATGCTGGCGTAGGAGTTTCCGTTGTTGCAACCTGTTGATCTAGTGTAACTTCCTCACTAGCATCCTGTTCAAGTGCTGGTGCTGAAATCTCCGTAGCAGCAACCTCCTCTATTTCTGGTGCTGGAGCTTCCGTTTCAGCAACCTGTGGATGTGAATCTTCTTCTGCTGCTGGGGTAGGAGTTTCCGTTGTTGCAACCTGTTGATCTGGTGTAACTTCCTCACTAGCATCCTGTTCAAGTGCTGGTGCTGGAATCTCCGTAGCAGCAACCTCCTCTATTTCTAATGCTGAAACTTCCGTATCGGCAACCTCCTCTATTACTGGTGATGGAACTTCCGTTTCAGCAACCTGTGTATGTGGAACTCCTTCTGCTGCTGGGGTAGGACTTTCCGTTGTTGCAACCTGTTGATCTGGTGTAACTTCCTCACTAGCATCCTGTTCAAATGCTGGTACTGGAATATCAGTAGCAGCAACCTCCTCTATTGTTAATGCTGGAGCTTCCGTATCGACAACCTCTTCTATTACTGGTGCTCGAACTTCCTTTTCAGCAACCTGTGGATGTGGAACTTCTTCTGCTGCTGGCGTAGGAGTTTCCGTTGTTGCAACCTGTTGATCTGGTGTAACTTCCTCACTAGCATCCTGTTCAAGTGCTGGTACTGGAATCTCCGTAGCAGCAACCTCCTCTATTGCTGGTGCTGGAGCTTCCGTACCGGCAACCTCCTCTATTGTTGGTGCTGGAACTTCCGTTTCAGTAACCTGTGGATGTGGAACTTCTTCTGCTGCTGGCGTAGGAGTTTCCATTGTTGCAACCTGTTGATCTGGTGTAACTTCCTCACTAGCATCCTGTTCAAGTGCTGGTGCTGGAATCTCCGTAGCAGCAACCTCCTCTATTGCTGGTGCTGGAGCTTCCGTACCGGCAACCTCCTCTATTGTTGGTGTTGGAACTTCCGTTTCAGCAATCTGTGGTTGTGGAACTTCTTCTGCTGCTGGCGTAGGAGTTTCCGTTGTTGCAACCTGTTGATCTGGTGTAACTTCCTCACTAGCATCCTGTTCAAGTGCTGGTACTGGAATCTCCGTAGCAGCAACCTCCTCTATTGCTGGTGCTGGAGCTTCCGTACCGGCAACCTCCTCTATTGTTGGTGTTGGAACTTCCGTTTCAGCAATCTGTGGTTGTGGAACTTCTTCTGCTGCTGGCGTAGGAGTTTCCGTTGTTGCAACCTGTTGATCTGGTGTAACTTCCTCAGTAGCATCCTGTTCAAGTGCTGGTGCTAGAATCTCCATAGCAGCAACCTCCTCTATTGCTAATGCTGGAGCTTCCGTATTGGCAACCTCCTCTATTATTGGTGCTGGAACTTCCGTTTCAGCAACCTGTGGATGTGGAACTTCTTCTGCTGCTGGCGTAGGAGTTTCCGTTGTTGCAACCTGTTGATCTGGTGTATCTGCCTGACAAGCATCCTGTTGAAGTGCTGGTACTGGAATCTCCGTAGCAGCAACCTCCTCTATTGCTGGTGCTGGAGCTTCCGTACCGGCAACCTCCTCTATTGTTGGTGCTGGAACTTCCGTTTCAGTAACCTGTGGATGTGGAACTTCTTCTGCTGCTGGCGTAGGAATTTCCATTGTTGCAACCTGTTGATCTGGTGTAACTTCCTCACTAGCATCCTGTTCAAGTGCTGGTGCTGGAATCTCCGTAGCAGCAATCTCCTCTATTGCTGGTGCTGGAGCTTCCGTACCGGCAACCTCCTCTATTGTTGGTGTTGGAACTTCCGTTTCAGCAATCTGTGGTTGTGGAACTTCTTCTGCTGCTGGCGTAGGAGTTTCCGTTGTTGCAACCTGTTGATCTGGTGTAACTTCCTCAGTAGCATCCTGTTCAAGTGCTGGTGCTGGAATCTCCATAGCAGCAACCTCCTCTATTGCTAATGCTGGAGCTTCCGTATTGGCAACCTCCTCTATTATTGGTGCTGGAACTTCCGTTTCAGCAACCTGTGGATGTGGAACTTCTTCTGCTGCTGGCGTAGGAGTTTCCGTTGTTGCAACCTGTTGATCTGGTGTATCTGCCTGACAAGCATCCTGTTCAAGTGCTGGTACTGGAATCTCCGTAGCAGCAACCTCCTCTATTGCTGGTGCTGGAGCTTCCGTACCGGCAACCTCCTCTATTGTTGGTGCTGGAACTTCCGTTTCAGCAACCTGTGGATGTGGAATTTTTTCTGCTGCTGGCGTAGGAAGTAACGTTGTTGCAACCTGTTGATCTGGTGTAACTTCCACGCTAGCATCCTGTTCAAGTGCTGGTACTGGAATCTTCGTAGCAGCAAACACTTCTGTTGCTGGCGCTGAAGCTTCCGTTTCAGCAATCTGTGGTTGTGGAACTTCTTCTGATGCTGGCGTAAGAGTTTCCGTTGTTGCAACCTGTTGATCTGGTGTAACTTCCTCACTAGCATCCTGTTCAAGTGCTGGTACTGGAATCTCCGTAGCAGCAACCTCCTCTATTGCTGGTGCTGGAGCTTCCGTACCGGCAACCTCCTCTATTGCTGGAGCTGGAGCTTCCGTTTCAGCAACCTGTTTATGTGGAACTTCTTCTGCTGCTGGCGTAGGAGTTTCCATTGTTGAAACCTGTTGATCTGGTGTAACTTCCTCACTAGCATCCTGTTCAAGTGCTGGTGCTGGAATCTCCGTAGCAGCGACCTCCTCTATTGCTGGTGCTGGAGCTTCCGTACCGGCAACCTCCTCTATTGTTGGTGCTGGAACTTCCGTTTCAGCAACCTGTGGATGTGGAACTTTTTCTGCTGCTGGCGTAGGAGGTAACGTTGTTGCAACCTGTTGATCTGGTGTAACTTCCACGCTAGCATCCTGTTCAAGTGCTGGTACTTGAATCTTCGTAGCAGCAAACCCTTCTATTGCTGGCGCTGGAGCTTCCGTTTCAGCAATCTGTGGTTGTGGAACTTCTTCTGATGCTGGCGTAAGAGTTTTCATTGTTGCAACCTGTTGATCTGGTGTAACTTCCTCACTAGCATCCTGTTCAAGTGCTGGTACTGGAATCTCCGTAGCAGCAACCTCCTCTATTGCTGGTGCTGGAGCTTCCGTACCGGCAACCTCCTCTATTGTTGGTGCTGGAACTTCCGTTTCAGCAACCTGTGGAAGTGGAACTTCTTCTGATGCTGGCGTAGGAGTTTCCGTTGTTGCAACCTGTTGATCTGGTGTAACTTCCTGACTAGCATCCTGTTCAAGTGGTGGTACTGGAATCTCCGTAGCAGCAACCTTCTCTATTGCTGGTGCTGGAGCTTCCGTACCGGCAACCTCCTCTATTGTTGGTGCTGGAACTTCCGTTTCAGCAACCTGTGGATGTGGAACTTCTTCTACTGTTTGCGTAGGAGTTTCCGCGAGTTCAACCTCTTGATTTGGTGTAACTTCCACACTAGAAACATCCTCTATTGCTGAAGTTTCCGAAGCAGAAACCTCTTCTATTGCTGATGCAGGAGCTTCCGTTTGAGCAACCTGTTGATCTGGAATTTGTGCTGTTGGCATAGAATCTTTTGCTGGTGCTTCATGTTGAACTGGAGTAACTTCTACACTAGCAACCTCCTCTATTGCTGGTGCTTTCGTATTCGCAATATCCTCTTTTGCTAGTGCTTCTATAACAACAACCTCTTCTATTGTTGACGCTGGATCCTCCGCAACCGCAACCTTCTCTATTACTGGTGCTAGTATCTCTGCATCGACAACTGCATCTATTATTGGTAAAGAATCTTCAAGTTTTGTAAATAGACCTGCATTCTGCTCAGCTTGGAGCTGTTTTGTTGACTCAGTTAATTGTGCTTCTAATGCAGTCTGGTCTGTAGGAACTGTTGTGCATTCAATGGCTGCAACCGATGAGTTTGAAATTACATCATTTGGAGCTAAGATTTCTGATGGTTGTGCCTCTGCGGACTCCTCTTCAATGATGTCCAGTGAATGTTGAGCTAGCTCTATTGTGCGAGAGTTGATTTCAGCCAGAGCTAAATCACTTAGTTCCTTGAGTGTATGAATTTCAGAAGCAGTCATAATAGGAGGTTGTTCTGATGCTGGAACTGCTAACATTGGTCCCAGAGCCATCGCTGCCAATATTTCAATAACAGAAGGCGTATTTTCAGAAAGATCGCCGTCCTCAAGGTATTCAACATCACCAAAGCCCGTACAACCCTCGAGATCGCTGAGATCATCTGTTTCACATGACGCTGCTGTAACACAAACGACTGCTGAATGTCGCTGCTTCAAAACCATGCACAGATACGCTGAGGTATTTTTACAGGAATTTCCGGAGTGACTACAGTAAGGAAAATGTTCAAAAACTAAGAGTCTAACACTCTTAAGCTAATCAAATGGACAATGTTCAAGTACTAAGAGTCTAACTTGAGGTAGAATACTGTATATACATATGTTTGTCGGTTAGCAATAGGGATAAAGTATGGGAATATGTTGTAGAAGTCTTAATTCAATTACCTGCTATTAGAGTTTGGATGGGATCTTCGTTTTCCTGATTATCCTGAAAGTTCGTGGGTGGCGGTGGAGCCATTTGTTCTACTGGCAGAGATATTGCTGTGGGTTGTGTGACAAACGTATTTGTAGTCTCAGTAAAAGCTGGTTCATGTTCTTCTGGCAAAGTATTTGAGGTTAAACTCGTACGATCCACTAGCTCATCTAACACTAGTTTTGTATTCTGTCCACCAATAAGATGTTTGCTCAACAGACGATCATTTAGATCGTTGCAGCGCAACAAATCCAAGGAAGATTCCTCAGCATCTGAACCAATTTCGGATAGATCGCTAACCTCATCGGCGGTTCTATCTCCAATCTGGGCACGTACATTCTCTTTAGGTGCCGGTACCAGCATACCAATGCTGCTCGGAGCTGCCGAACTTTGCAAGGTGCTGCGTTTCTTCTTAAAAAGCCAATTATCCTCCCAGGTGGCATCGCCAACCATACTCGATGACATTGAGATAATATCTAGTGTAGAGTATCATATAGAGCAGAGTTTAGTTTAGTTAAGGAAGGAAGTTCCATTATTACTTACCATCCTCCGATTCGGTAACAGATGCCGAAAAATCGGGCAGTGGCACCATATGAGCGGCAATATAGTCACTCAAGACCGACTCACGTTCCAAATCAACTGGCAAACCCGGATGCGCATCGGATTTGCCAGTCTAGAAAGTGAAATAATAATGGGATTAGTTAATAGAACGGAAAGATATATAGGGAGGCTTACATTAAGTACCAGTTCATTGTCGGTGAGGCTGCAATCACTGCGAGGTTCTATGGAACTACCGGACGTAGTGCTCAACGCTTCGGCATTGTAATTCTCATCAATGTTGTGACCACTCAAGTCCGGTGTACTCTCCGATATAAGTCTGGTATTACCCTCCTTATCCGCAATCTGTAAGATGAAAATAAGTTAACTTGACTTGTCTTAAATGCGGAATTGCATAGGGGACCGCTTAAGTATGTTCAATAGCTGCATGGTGTATAGCTTGTGTGGTGAATATCATTGCTTCGACATTCGTTTGAGTTCTCTAACGTCATGAATGTACTCAGACTTAGATCGATGGCCGCATTACGCAGCCTGAAAATTGCTTGAGATTTTGAGCCACAGCAAATAATCAATAAGTTAAGCAAGTTATGCTAAGTCAGAATGAAATGTGTTCTCTGCTGATAAGATACTTATTTCGTAGAACTTATGAGCAGTGATTACTTATACAATTTATTTATAGTTACATGCTGCGCTGGCTCTGCCATGGCCAAGAGAGTTAACAATTATTGTTAAGAAAGTAGCAAAGGGTTTTCCTCAAGTTTATAATTGTTGAATTGATCCAATTAGCGATGTGTTGATTTCGCTTGCGATTCGTTTGTCCGTTAAATGCGTCCGCACGCTTGCAACAATGGTCAGCAACTAATTAGCACTACTTGCAACTGCAACTGTGGTAGCATTGGAAGCCAAACAAGTGGCTTAGGCCCCCCCCCTGCCCATTCAATGAAAGCGAAAACTAAACGCTGCTTGGGGAAGCTAGCGGAAATTACCAGAATGTATATGTAGTTTGATGGGATTACAAAGCGAGGTCAGCGTGTCAGCAACAGTTGTTTGAGGTCAGAGGTCACAAAAAGGCTGTCTTACCTTATTAAGCACCGCTGTGGCCAACAGATCCTGATAGATCTTCGGCTCAAAGTAGTGCTCGGTGCGATGACGCCGCTTGTTGCCATTGCTGAGCACCGACAGTTGCCCATTGGAGCGTGTGTCCAAGCTAATTTCTGATACCGCAACGCTGGGACTTAATGTGCTACCAACTCCAACGCCGACGCCGACGCTGACGTCGACAGCGCTGCTCCTGCTGCTGCCGCTGCGCAGTGTCTCGGCAATGATGCTCTCAATAAGATTGCGCAGACGCGTCTGTGAAATGTCCGACAGCTCATTATTGTTGTTGCCGCTGCTTTTATTGTTATTGTTGTTGTTGCTGTTGCCGTTGACAATGGCGGGCAAATCTGTAAGCATGCGAAATGATCAATAAATAAAAAGACACGTCTAAGAATAAAACTCAATAGTGTTAGCACGAAAGTTAAGTTAAGTTAACAAAACGAATGCATAATGGAAAAGTGAAAAGTCGCAATTAACTGCTGAGTGTGAGTGTAGAAAGTGAGTGAGTGAGTGAGTGAGTGAGTATTTCAGTGAGTTAATACGAATATTTAGCACGAGTTGTTCAATATTTAAGACATACCTAATTTCACCTCAATGACGTAAACAACGTAGAATATAATTACGGCTAAAACGGCATACATGCCCGTTACAAGGCCCAACGTAAAGTCCATGCTGCATGCACACATACACACACACACAGTCACACAGCAGTATTCAATTGGCTTACATATGAATAAGTTGGCTTAAAGTTGCATTTGTTTATTGTTTGTTCTGTTCTTTGGCCTGTGTATAAATATTTACTTTTTTTTTATACCCTGTACAGGGATATATTAACTTTGTGAAAAAAATTTTTGTAACAGGCAGAAGGAGTCATCTCCGACCCTATAAAGTATATATATTCTTGATCAGCATCAACAGCCGAGTCGATTGAGCCATGTCCGTCTGTCTGTCTGTCCGTCTGTCCGTCTGTCCGTCTGTCCGTCTGTATGAACGCGTCGATCTCAGCAACTATAAGAGCTAGAGACACCAAATTTGGCATCAAGGTTCCTGTATACCATACGCAGATCAAGTTTATTTTAAATTTTGGATACCTCCCCCCCTTCCCCCGCAAATCGAAAAAAACGAATAATAGCCACATTTTTCAACGTAGACACTTCTAACTTAACAGGTGCGTTAAGAATGATATGTAGAAGGAACGCTGAAAGTTTCATCAAGATCGGTTTGTAAATAAGACAGATAATCAGCAATAAAAGTTATTTTTCCACGGAATCTTAGAGCAGCAGGCAGCACATGTGTGCGAGCGAGACAGCGAACGACTGTGACACATGCGTCTGCTTACCATGTGTGCATATTTGTGCGAGCGAGATAGGGAACTACTGCGACACAGGCATAAGTAAATTAAGTGTCGTAACACTCAGCTTTTGATTGAATATGTATAAATATGTGAAAGTGAGCTGCTATAAGCAAGCAAAGAATTCATATGCAAAATAAGAGTTTCAAAGGGGTTTTCTTTAAACACCTGTTATGTTCTTACTTTTATTTTAATCAAAGTATCTATTATCAAAATACTCTTAATATAGAAGCCTGTACAGGGTATTATACTGTCGAATGCGGTCGACTGTAGCCTTTTCGACTGGTTTTAAATTTTACTTTAATTAAAGCGCTTGACGCTTCATCATGTTACGCATACGCAGCGTTGTCGTCACAGCTACAATGCTTAACAATAACAATAATATAATTATGTTCGCTTGAGCAGCCAACAGTCCGAATTGATATAGATGTATATTTATAAATATTATACTGTTGTTGGCTTACTCAGGCTGAAAATCGCACACACACTTTACATACTCAGACTCACACACTCTTACAACTCGTATTGTGAGCTCTTCATTTGTCTAATGTTTGCTTGCGGTAAACATAATTAATAACCTAAAGCTAAAACTTATCTATTTTGCTTTACAAAAGGCCCATAAATTTCTTTATCGTTGTTTCGACGCCTTTCTGACATTTGTATTTCTATTTCTATCTATTCACATTTCGCATTTCGTATATTATTATTATGTTTCTTCTTTTTTATTATTATTTATTTTTTAGACTCTTTTTTTTTTTTTGTTATTGTCTAACGCTTCGATGCCGTTAGTCATTCGACTGTTGTCAAAAGATTGAAATGTATCTAACTCACTTTGCATACGAGTCTTGCGAGATTTGTTATTAGTGAAGCACAACCCAAATGGACTGGACTAACAGCGCTATTAGATCGCATTATAGTCATGGAAATTGTTCTCTGTGCAAGGTACAAAGTAAGTCAAGTTCAGTTCAGAGTTCACTTTGGGCTCAGATAATTGCGAAAGTCATTTAAAGTTCTGTGATTAACAACTGCTGCTAAGCTTTTCCACATACACATTTGTTGCTATGCTTTATCTTTTAATTCATTTTAATTAAAGTTCGTGCCTGAAGTTCACGTTTTGCATAATCTTGGCACATAATTTGTTTAGTGGGGATTAGTCGATGGGCAATCATTAATATTTATTAACGTTGTTTAAGCATTTTTCCTGGTTTTCTGTTTGAGACACGTTTGAAACTTATTTGTTGTCAACTTTTTTTTTCCTTTTTTGTGAATCTTTTTTTCTATATTTTTTTATTTTGGGGGTCAAGGCTGGCGATAACTTCTGAACTGCTTTTGCAGTCTGGTATCTCCGAGTGTGTGTGTGTGTGTGTGTGTGTGTGTTATCTGTTATCTGCATGCGCCAAGCGAGCATACAAGTAACTGATCCCATTGCTGCGATCTCAAGAGTCTTTACTGCTTCATTTTGCTTTTGTTTTATGTTATCATTATCACTTTTATGATTTTCGTTTTATTTTGCTTTTACTTTACGCTTTAATAACGTTGTTTTCCTTCTTTCTACCTTTCTTTATTATATTATTTATTATTTTTTTTTCTTTGCCGGTTTGCGTCTCGCGGCCAAAACGTTGCGATCAGAGCGCGTTGCGTTTGGCAACTGCCAAACAGCAGCGTTTATCGCCGTGTGAGTGCCAAAGCAGCTCTCACAAATACAGTCAGACACTCACACCAACACTCACACACACGCACACAACGTATCTATAGCTTTGTAATGGCATACAAACAGTTCGCTTTGCAATGTTGAGCATTTCGATATTTGCTGTCCATAGAAATTGAAGTTATATTTCATTTTAACTAAGCGAATTCTTAACATAATGCTTAAACAATTTAATGTTCATATGTTATTTATGTACAATAAATAAGACATAATATGTTTGCAATATTTTGTATTCTAATGACGACATAAGCTCATTAGAATATATTCATATTTTCATTCAAAGCTGGAATTCTAGTTTCGAAAACTTAGTTTCCTGAATTCTGAGATGGAGAGGAAGGGAAACAGGTCTATGTGGTATTTATTTGTGTGCAATCTTCTTGAGCTGATTGACATGCTTATTTGCAATCTGCGTGTTAGCGTGCCTTTCGCTTGTTGTTAGTGCCTGCGGGGCACTTACATATTTGACTTTGTAATTTGAATGATGGAGCAAAGTATAAAAAAAAAATTTAAAAACAAAAAAAAAAAACTTAAATAACTTGGCAATAACTCGCAGCTAACTCAATTTGTTCAGAGCCATTGCGAGTAGCCGTGTAAATCGTCAATTTACACCTGTTGTGCTGTGATTCTCTATGGGAGGTTCAGCCAGTTTGTTTGGTTGGTCGCACGTTGCGTATGATTAATGCGCGTATCTCAGTTTGTCATCTGGCTAAGGCCAACTGTTGTTACAAATGCTTAAATGCGCTTAGCGAGTCTGTTGTATTGTCGGTACTTCAATAATAACAGACGACGACAGAGATACTCTTATCAGGCCTTATCATCACATTGTGTGTGCGGTGTGTGTATGTATTGCGCTGTTATCAAGGGGAATTGACCGCGATTTTAGTTTGTCTATGTTATGTGCGTTATTATTTCATTAGTCAATGATAGTCATTGATTTTGGCTGTATTATCGCAGTTTTCCCCCCACATTCTTACAATATTACGTATACGCCTAGTAGAACTACACACACACACATATTTTGAGTTAGAAAGAGAGAGGGAGAGCGACAGAGAGAGAGAGAGAAGTCTACGTGCAATATTTTTAGCAATACAATCTTTTTATGGCTATGATTCATGGCCACATACGAGCAAGTTAAATTGAATTTTAATAGCATACAGGCTTTAACAACATGTTAGGGTGTGGCATGGTGTGTGATTCAACGGCTACATAAATCATGCCACAGCAACGAGCCGCAGGAGTTGCCAGCACTTACCTCCTTTGAGCGCACGAGCGCACAAAGCGTTCTCCACATTGATAAGCAGGTTGCTCAGTTTCGCATGGTATCTATCAAACAGCTGCATGTCTGTGTGCAGTTCAATAATGTGTGTATCTTTTCAATGTGTGCATTAGGTAAAAGTTTACCTGCTTAAAGTTTACCTAAAGTTTACCTAAAGTATGCAATTAATTCTGGCCTTGCAAAGCTTCATCTGGCCATTGTTACTCTCAGCTGTAGCTGAAGCTTTTATTTGCCACACAAAGTATGCAATGAGCTTTAGCGAGAGCGTGTTTATGCATGAGCTTTCGATAGAGCTTTGCTCAATTAACGATCTGCGTTTGAAAGTTGCTTTTGGATGATTGGACAACTTTTGAATAAATTACTTTAAATATTAGATAGTATCTTTATATAGAGAATTTGGTATAGAAAGCTTTTGAGTTCTCTGGTATTTACATGTATAAATTATATAAAATTACATAAGCCACGGCATTTATATCGATATAATCGTAGGCAGTTCTCTGAACGTAAATCTAAGCATCAATTTATATATTTATATTAATTGCTGACTCATTGTAAATATGTAACTTCTCTCAATTTCATCACATTTGATTTCAAGCAAATAATATGAATTTCTAAATAATATATAAACATTTATATAAAAGAGAAAAGAACACAAATATTATACTGAAAAGTGGAGATAAGTTTCAACTTATTTCTCTCATTTCACTCAGTTTTCTTCCATTACTAATAATTCACATTTGTTGCAAACTAAACGGACAATAAATGTGCATTACTTATTAACTTAAGACAATGTATAGAAATGAAGGCAAATGTACAACATCTTGACAGTAGCAAGTCCATTTTAGTGCAACTCTTAACTTACTCACAATATGAGTGCCCTGTTGCATAGTTATACACAGTAACCTGTTGCACAGTGTAGACAAATGATAAATAAAGCATTATGCTGCTCTTTCAATTCACCACAATTGAGCAAATTGACGTGCTTTGCACTTTTCGAGTACTCATTGCGAACAATTGCATTTGCACTAATCAAATCTAAAGCAATCTGATTCTTAGTCTCCTGACAGTCACAGACAGTTTGATTATGATCAGCTTTTAGTACTTACAATTCTCGCTTTTGGACAATTGACCGACTTTGATGTGATCGAGATTGCCGCCCAGCATTTCGGCAACAATTTCCTCAACATATTCACGTATCCTGTTGCGTTCATCGCCATTCATGTTCGTCACACTTTGAGCGCCCGTTTGACTGACGCTCTCAAACTCTGCAAACGAATGGAAAGAAATCAGGTTAATTAAATGCAATTACAGGGTATTTGTTATGTTGTGGTTAGACCTACGCATTGAGTTGTCTGTGATGGGTATATAAACTTCGCTGCGTGCTCGCAGGGGATAGACGAACTTCTGTTGGTTGAAGCACATTTGCTCGGCAACCCACGAGGAGGTGTGGGCCAACGATTCCTTTGAACTGTGACACAGTTCGCACTCCCATTGGGCATCCTTTGGCCGCCAATCGGCGCACTTGATGCCACGGCACACGAATTTGCCACATGTGCAACATGTAACATAGCTGTAAGAGAGCTCAGTTAGTTAAATTATAGCGAGAGCATACTGTAACACTTACTTTTTGGCACTGCTTATATCCAGATCCGCACAGCAGACATTGCAGCTTTGCAGCTCCTCCACAGCTTCCTCTTTCTTCGACTTCTTATCAACTATTTTGCTGCAAAGATCAAATAAATTGACGGTTCAATGTTAACAAGACTTTCAAAAGCAGACAAACGTTCTTTGTTTCGCCAGAATCTATGCATATCTATGTCAGATTTGACGCTAGTCAAGTTTAGCACGCTAAACTTTCCTTTTTAATGTATTCTAATTGATTGGCTTCAGCGTGTGACGCAGAACATTTCAAATTAGTTAAAGCATGGTTAATTCTTAATTTTGAAACAAAAGGTTAAACAACTCACAGAAGGTTGACTATATTTTTTTTTCTTTATTTTTTTTTTTTTTGCTTCATTTATAATTTTGTGTGTTTCGAAATGCGTATAATTAGTTAAGAAATATATACATGTACGTGTATGTATGGTCAAACAAGTTTCGCAAACGTTTTCCGTCAATCAATTAACTATATTCGTACCTGTAGATTTTCACATGAAAACCGTTGCATAAGTGAAAATGTGAAAATGCGGAAGACAACGATGTCAAAAACCAGTTCGACCAGCAGATGATGATAAGTGAGTGAGAGAAAAACTCGTCGACTGACAACATTTCTTTTTGTAAAAGATATTTCCACTTTTATTCACATTATTTAAAGGAAAAACCGCTTGGTTATCACACATCAAAAACTTACAATTATAGATTCTTAATTGCTTAATTTAATTGATTAACAAACAGTTGTGTAATGTGCTTACACATTAATATTAAGATTATGATTACGATTATGTCAGTCATTTACAATTTATGCAAATTTCCACTCAAAACAAAATACAAACTGAAAATACTTGATTTATATGTATATATATTGTATATATAGTTTTATATATTTGTATATAGTTATATATAAAAGTTGAGTTGAGTACTGTTGACAACGTGCCTAAAATATTAACTAATACACAAATTTGTTTTTATTTTATTTGATTTTTGGTTTCGATGAATTGGCAGAAAATTTTGCAATTGTATTTTTCTTCTTTTTTTTTTTACACCGATTGAAAGAGAAAGAAAGCAAAAAATTACGAGTATTTAAGTCTATGAAAAATATCATGAACTTGCATAGAAATTTGGAGTAATTGGTGAAAACTCAGTCAGTATATACATATATATATATATATATATATATATATAAATCCATTTATATTTTTCAATTATTATTATTGTGCCCTTAGCAGCTGCTGTCGTCGCTGATGGTATCTCCTACGCCTGCGTGCCCAATGCTCATAGTTATTCTCGAGATTCTCATAGTATATATCCTCCTCGTATTCGCTGCCATCATCCCAATCCTCGTGGTTTGGCGGTCGCCCAAACACATTGGCACTTGTGGTCATCTTAAGCAACACCACCTCCATGGTGCAGGCCATGAAGAGAAAGGCAAAGACCGCAAAGCTGATGGGTGTGCACAACAATTTCTCCACTTGACACACCACAACCGATGCAAACAACATGTTGGCTTTTCTTTTTGCTATTCACACTTGCAGTTAACTGTCTGTTAATTGTCTTGCAATGTCGGTGTGTCTGTGTGTGTGTGTGTGTGTGTCTGTGTCTGTGTGTGTATGCTCGTGTGTTGTTGCTGGCTTTTGTATATTTCATGGATTATTTAAATTTATATATTGATTATTGTCACAATGTTTGCTGTTGCTTTTGCTTAGCATGGCAATTTTTTGATTGTTTTTAATTTCAATTCGAATTTTATTTTTATTTTAATTTTATTTTTATATTCTTTTTAATATTTATTATTTGTCTTTTGTTCCACAACGCGTTTTCGATGCGAACCAACAACTTTCTCGCATCAGCTTTGGCTTTGTTATGAGCGCGTTCAGTCAACAGCTGAGCAGTTGACAGCGTCGTCGACGTCGAAGTCAGCAGCGACTGCGACAGCGACTGCGACTGAGCATTGTTCATACGCCGCGTGTACGCATCGCATGCCGGTTTTTTGCAGCTCAAAAGAGAGAGAGAGAAAGACAGAAACTGAGACTAAGACTGAGCGCGTCTGTCAAGTAAACAATTGGCCAGACAAGCTGTTAGACAGGCAGTCAGAACTCGTCGATGACGTAAGAGTTACCAACACTTTCAGCTGGCCAATTGCAACAAACAACACAGTGAACAACAAAATAAAACTAAACTGGACACGCTCTGGAGTATCTGTCCAGTCGTAGCAAATGATGCAGCTACGAATGCCATGAAGTTGATTTATTAACTAGCTGGAATGCTTGTTTAATGCTTCCCCACCCGATCGACTTCATTATTCATTGCGAATTGTGAATTGAGAATTGTTGAGACCACAAAATAAAGATACAAAATTCCGCAAACGAGTTTCACGAAAAATAAATATGCATATTTCATAGTTATTAAAGCGATTGGAATTAATATAAATCTATCTAATGATGCGGTGTTTAGATTCTTTATTTTCTGTTAGCTTATGATTAATAAATGGCGCCTCAAATTACACGCAATACAATAAATGGACTTGAAACGAGTTTCACGTTGCTGAAATTCCATAAATCATATTTACGGTAGATTTTTATCAAAACGCCGCTAAATGCTGTGTTAATTGCCGTGTTAGTTGCTCATGTACGCGTACTTGAATTGTTAACCTCCTCATTGTCAGTGTCATTGCCTTGTTGCTAATCTAATGCAGTCGTCTAATTGTTCAATTGTCGGCACGTGTAATTCACATTTTACAGCTACCAGCTGCCAGCGCGCAGCAGCTAGCAGCACTCATAGCATACACTCACTAATTTCAACTGCAAATACGAATATTTAGCTAAACAATTTGCTTGCGCTTTTAATTCACACGACTTTGTAGATTCGCTGACCTTCAATTGAGGTCAGCCTAAAAGCGGGCTACAAATTTCATCAGCGCCGGTGGGGTATGCAATACTTATTGCTTATTGCATATTCAGAGTAGGCAAAGTGAGCATGCAAAAGTATCTTCGACTAGCAGTTACGCTGTAACACAATATATGCCTCAAATGAATGTGCTGCAGCTTCTTTCTGCTTTTCAATTAACTTACAATGTGATCGCTTGAATAATCGACTAGCAGTTACCCTGTAACACAATATGTGAATGAATGTGCTGCTGCTTTCATCTGCTTTTTGATGAAATTAGCACTTCAATAACTAACATATCTCAGTGTTAACACCAGCATGATCGACTAGCAGTTACCCTGCAACTTTAAGATTATTCCATTTCTGTTTCTCTTTGATTTCTGCTACTACTAATTGACTTAACTCTTCCTTAACTAAGAAAAGAAAAATGTAAATGCGAGTAAAATGGACTTTTAGATACCCGGCACCTACTTTCATTTATCAAGCGGCTTTGCAAATGATTGTTTGCAGTCTATATTATTTGTAATCCCCTTAATCCAGACAAATGCGTGAATAATCGACTTGCAGTTACCCTGTACATGCTCGTAACTATTTACAATGGCCGTAACTCTTAATTACCTACTAAAAGTGTGGCTCATAATTGCAATACTAAGTTTTTATTATCCCCCATTTTGATTTGAGGTTAATCTGTGTGAAATTGTTAGTCGCTGCATGCCAAAAACTCGCTTTTTAATACAACTACTTTCATAAGTCACACAGCTAAATTCTCATTCACATTTGTTACACATTTTCACTTGCTGCGCTGCGCATATGACTTGAATCTCAATTCAACCAGTTTGATTCTCACTTTATGGCACACTCAAGAATTTAATGAACCATTTGCGGCAAAAGCGGGTTAAACTTTTGTTGGACTGTGACAAAAATTAGATAAATATGAAAATTGCAAACGTTTTGAAGAGCAATTCGTTTAAAACAAGTCAGAAACGAAAGCTGTAAAATGTGAATTTTATATATACAGGTTAAAAAACAGAGCTTTCAGAAGCTTTTATGCAGTTTTCATGTGTTTTCAAAACAACTATAAAGAGGTTTGTATATGCAAATCGAATGGCAAAGAAAATATTCTTAAATTTAGTATAGAAAGCAAGCTTTAATGAGCTTTACTCCAGCTTTTGTTTTAAATAGGCCACTTCAACTACAACAGTTTGTCTGTCAGTGTATAGGCCAAGTGCATAATGAGTATTTACATGGTTTAAGGCCACGTGACGTTGACAGGCGGCAATTGTATTTATTAAGCCATAAAC
The DNA here is from genome assembly GCA_018901825.1 of Drosophila funebris. NCBI lineage: Eukaryota > Metazoa > Arthropoda > Insecta > Diptera > Drosophilidae > Drosophila > Drosophila funebris. The sequence goes on along the minus strand of JAEIFK010000346.1, from coordinate 1,629,800 downwards.
AGACTTTCCATTTATGCATATCGCGTCTCTTCCATTCAGTTTTTCAGTCTGCCCGATTATCTGTGTCAGTCGCAGCTCCAATTGTGCAGAAAGTGAGGCTTGTTAGTTTGTTTGTTGATTAAACAATTGGCATATGTTAAAGCAGGCGTGTTGGCATTACAATAATGCAATAAACAATCGCTTAATTAAGTTGTCTGTTGTGTTCGGAAAACCAAACAATTGTGTTCTAAGTTAGCCAATTGTTATTGCCACCTTGGCACTGTCTGCTGTTATTTTGACTTGGCTAAAAGAACAGTCAAGCAGTCAGCCAGTCAGCCAGTCAACGGCCATCGACCGTTAGGATCGTTGACTGTATTGTCTCGTTGTGGGTTCTTAACGATTTCCGTTTTGGCCACTTGCCAAATTTGTGTCACAAACAGCGTTGACATAATTGTTATGAAATGTTCGTGTTGCTACTCAATTGGTAAACAAATCAAATTATTTTGTTGGCCAATTAAAGCCATTGGCGAATCAAGGTATTACACAAGCGTTAATACAGGTGTAACTGCTTAGGTGAGGAAATCGAATTGAGAGCCAGTTGCCCGTTGTCTGTTGCCAGTTACCTGATGCCAGCTGCCAAATAAGACAAATACAACAATAACAACAACAACAACAACAATGCAAGATAAACATAAGAAAAACTTGGCATCAATTATGTCAAATCACATTTTATGTGCAATTTTTTAAATACTTTCGAGATAGTTTTGCACTTTTTTCCCACACGCAAACGTAATCAAGCCAAGCGAAACGAGGCACACGTAACTTGCAATGATAACAAGTAACAATGATAGACTGGCAGTTACTCTGCATACTTTAACAGAATCTGCATTCACTTCTCTCTGCTCAGCTCGAAAGTTCGCTTCAAGCGAGACACACATAACTGAAAATGAGAATCAGTTATAATGCCAGACTAGCAGATACCCTGTACACATTTACAGATTCTGCAAGCTCGTAGTTCGTTCTGCTTAGCTCGAAAGTTCGCTTCAAACACAACACACCCTAACTGACAATGATAACAAGTAAAACTGATAGACTGGCAGATACCCTGTACACTTTTACAGATTCTAAAAGCACATACTTTGCTCTGCTCAGATCGAAAGTTCGCTTCAAACACGACACACCTAACTGACAATGATAACAAGTAAAACTGATAGACTGACACATACCCTGTACACTTTTACAGATTCTATAAGCACGTACTGCTCTCTGCTCTGCTCAACTCTTATTAGTTTATACAACTCTAATCATAATTTGGCTGCAGGGTATCTTGAAACTAGCAAACCGTTGTGATGGCATCACCCGACACCCGCCAGCTTCAACTTTGTGTCTTTTTAAGTTATCTAACTATGAGATTCGTTGCACGTGCGTCAAGCATTCAAGTTTTAATCGTGCGTCTCACGTAGCAAGTTCAGCGAGTTGGTGGCCCAACATATCATTGCCAACTTGCCACAACTCACCTGAGCAGACGCTGGGCGCCACATTGCAACAGATAGGCGCCTCCAATCAGACCCAACACACTGGTTAGTCCCAACAGGAGATTGTTGTTGCCTCGATACATTGGTAACTCCATCAGACAGATATATGGACGCATCAAACGTTTCCAGTACTGTGAAATTGATTTTGTCATTGTCATCATATATTTGGCTCTTTAAAACATTGAAGCACACAACTGAATATGGCCAAACTAAATGGCTACTGTTCTACTCTAACTAAATTAGGCCTAAAAAATGTGTACAATCAAAGACAACCTTAACATTAACTATAGAATTATCAGTCGCACGCTATCAATGTCTTTGACATTGTTATTGTAACATTTGTTTGCTCTCAAAGCTTATCACATGCTACACTACAAGTTGGCTAAGAAAGATTCGTAGAAAATACGCTACGTGAGGCATTTGAATTGAAAGAATTGAAAGTGAAACTGAAACTGAAACTGAGCAGATAAAGCAAATCATATAGAAAGCTTTACACAATTAGCTGAAAAGCTGATTAAAGTTATCAATTATGAATTGTGCAGCTTTTAAAGCATTTGAAAGCTTTAAGTTTGTCTAATTGCAAAGCCAGCTGACAAATCAATTAATTTTAAGCTTAAAGCTCGAACAACTAATTGCATTTGTCATGATTAATCACATATTTAAGTGACACTTAATTTTTGTTATAAAATAAAACTATTAACTCAATGTGTTCACACTCATAGAATTTAGGTTTTTGCTTTGCTCAACTGGCTGCTTATCGAGCCATAAACACGTACTATGTTTATGTTCTTTAACTATTTTCTATTTTCTTGAACATTATCAATCACGAATGCATTTGTTTCTTTGTTTGTTCGATTAAAGACTATGAATGTTGCTGATAATTGCCAATGTGTGTATCACAAGACTAAAGTCTAGTTGGTTTAGTTATCTAATCACTTGGCATCTCTGTTATGTGCTTCAATGCAGTAAAACGAATTCATCATTATAAGAGACAAATGACTTATACTCTTGACACTGTTCTCTTTTTTTTTGCTATTTTATAAAGTTGTTAGTTTTTTTCTTTATTTTTATTATTTCTTATATTTGTTTTCTTGTCCGAGTTCTTTGCGGTTCTTCAACTTGACTGGGCAAACTTTGAATAAATAATTACCCACGTTGAGAATTTTTGTTAGCAATTAAGTTGTTTGTAAAAACGATTATCAATCACATTTTTTTTCCATTTCATTTCGTTTTATTTCATTTTATTTTATTTTATTTTATTTTCATGTGAATGACCACAGCGAAATACAACGCGCGCTAATTGAGCGGCCACAACGACAGTTGATGGCCAAGGCACACTCCAAATCCCGATATCCACATGGACATGGCGCTGTTTAAGATCACGTGACTATAAGAAACACACACACACCGTTTTCCCAGTTTTTCCCTGGACTCGATCTGACCGATCTCCCAACGAATGGAGCTCAACTTTGCAACTGCGACGGCGACGGCGTCGTTAACGTTTTTTATTTTTGCAGTTTATTTAACTTTTTTACTCTTCTCTTCTTCTTTTTGTTATTGTTATTGTTATTATTGTTGTATATAGGTATTATATAGTCTCTGGTGTTTTGTTTGTTTTAACAATACGACAAAAAAAAAACACCTAGCGGCTTTTGATTTGATAACAGCGCGCCTCGAGTACAATGATAAATAAATAATCATAAAAATAAAAAAAAAAAATATTAAAAATTGTATATTAAAAGAAAACAGAAAATACAAAAAAATACGAAAAAAAGAAATGACAACGCAACGAAATTTCACAGATAAGTGTAAGATCTTTTTTTTTTTAGAGGTTATATCACAATCGCATTATAATTATTCCAAATTGTTCAAGAGTACAAATTTTTCTATGGAAAATTATAATTTATAGACGGGTTTTCTGTCGACTTTTGATAAAAAATTTAGTTAAATTTCTTGTGTTTTTTATTTTGGGAGGGGAAATTTTTGTTTTGATGTGCGTTGTGGCGAGTATCCAAAGTGGAACTGGCACTACTTAGTCATAGTTATTTGTTTGTCAGTGTCAAAGTCGCACATAGAAATTAGCAAATGTGACAAACTAAACTAAATCGCGTTTGTCGCTCAGATAAGCGCACAAAAGGGGGTAGAGCAAAGTGGAAAGAGGGAAGAGAGAAGAATAAAGGGCGGCTCAATGACTTTGGTTTGTTATGGCGCTGCTTGCATTATGCAAATGTGTGGCTGCCACAACAGCCAAGTGCCGCCTGAACTTGGCCAACAAATCTGAAATCGATGGAAACATTCAAAACGGTTTGCTGAGGGAGGGGATTGTGGATTGAGGACGGTATTTCTTTTACATGTGCGCTTGACCAATTAATTGGTATTAATCAAATTAATTATGAATGAAACTGATAAGATAACAGCGCTTAATTGAAGCCCACTAATCAGGCCGATAAGGCTGAAGGCAACAAAATATAAATTGAAATAGTAGTATGAAATATCAGAAGATAGTTTTGCTTATTTAGGTAATTCGATAAGAGATTCTGGAAGTACTGTAGTGCTGCAACATTATCTTGACTACAAATAGAAGACAAATACTTTGAAAGATCTCAACTGAGTCACAAGAGTTAAGGAAGCAGCTATAACTTATTTCAGTTAGCTATAAGTTCTACAAGTTCTATGTGCTAAGATAACTAAAAATAGAATGCCGAGAGCTATTCCCGTGTTCAGAAAGATGTTACATGCAAAAGCCAAAAGCATTAACGATGTGTTCATGTTAGAGTGCCTGACTTGGCACATGAAAACGATTGAGTTGAGGATGAATAATGAGCAGAGGTTGTTCTTTAGTTTATTTTTTAATGCCTCATTCATATTGTCTGCGTGTGTGTGTGTGTGTGTGTGTGTGTGTGCGTGTGGGTAACATAAAGACTCGCTGTCGCTTTGATTCCCAGAAATACTCTTAAGATGCGCATCGCATTATTTTTATTGCCAACTGCACCTGTGATTTTCTCATTTTCGGGCAATTTCCTCTTCGCATTGGGGTCGACAATTTACATAAATAATTGAAAATGCAATTCTCTATATACAGCTGCCACAATAACAATAACAATAGCATTAGCAAATGGCAATAATAATGCAGTTCTTGCATTTTGTTGGCTTCATAATAAAAAAAATACAAAAAAAATATAAAAAAAAGCACTCACAACGCACCCAAACAAAATGCTAATCAAATAGACAACAACACAACAACTTTGACAACTGACAAACAGCAGCTGCAAGTGCGTTGTTGTTGTTGTTGTTGTTGTTGTTGTAATTGTTGTTGTGCGGCCAAAGATCCACAGAAGATGTGCTGCCAAGCCCATCAGCAACATCCGTCAGCGTCAGCTGCCTCAAGCTCATAAATATTTCCATATACCCTGCCCCGCAGGGTATCATAAATTTATAATTATACAAGCATCTCCCATATGTCAGATATTTGATCAACTATTATTGGTTAATTGTTGCTTACGTAAAAAGCGTTGAAAATATTTCTTATTTAATGGAGTTTTCGAAAGAGAAAACTTGTTGGCTTGAAACTAGAAATTGCGTAAAAACATAGTGGAAATATATATTTTAAGCAGACAACTTATTTAATAGTTAAAGTATTTTAGTAAGCTTCATTACAGATATTCATAAATATTCCAAGAAGTAAACTATTTGAGAATATCTTCATTAAGGATAAAATATTTTTGGAAGTAAACTAATCAATAATAGATAAAATACTAAACATATTTCTAAAGAACTGCAATTTTATTTTTTATTATTGTTTAAATTTGTAATAATTATAATATCTAATTGCTTTTATTATATATTTACTATCAATACTAAGCAACTCTTTCCAGTTTTATCCAGCAAACTGTAGAATCAATTAGCGGACAAACATGATATACATATATAGATATATAATATAATATAGATATAGATATAGATATCTCAAGCCTATGTTTGTTGTTTACATCTAAAGATTAGATAATTATCTGTGTTTGTATTGTAACTCACCTTAATCTATCGCGCAGCAGTTGATATGTGGGCTGATCTCGCTGCAGCACCTGAAGGATGCGTTGGCATTGCTGCAAGCGTTGGCGCAGCTTCAAGGATTGTGTGTCAATGTCAAGGACAGCAATGCCGCTGTCCACGCTGCTGTTCAGCTGATGCACAGGACTGTTTTCTGTGCTGCTGTTGCCACTTGTTGTTGCTGTTGCTGCTGCTGCTTCCGTTGCAACTGTTGTGGCAACTGCTGTGGCAGTTGATGTTGCGTCGGCTGTCATTGTTGCTGTTGTTTAGTTGTACCTTTTTTTTTGCGTATTTGTTGAATTTTGCACTTTCGTTTCACTTTGAACCCCGCTTGACACACAAACGTAGCGTTCACTTTTGATCACAACATTTGTACGCCAACAACATTTGCCGCCTTAAGCCATTTCCACACACACACACAGGCACACACACACACACAGCTCTATGCAAGTAGCTGTTGCATATATAAGTTGGCTGCCTGGGAACCAGCCGGAGGCGCCTCTTCACACTTCCAAGTTCACTACTCAATGGAATTCTTGCGCACACTTCGCACAACACACAATTTTCAGTTCAGTTCGCTATTTTTTTTATTTTTATTTTATTTTATTTTACTTTATTTTCCTTTTTTTTCATTCAGTTGTCGCTCTGCGCGCATTTTTGTTAATTACTCGACCGTTATTGCCATTGTTTTGGCCTGTCTTGCCATGGCTTTTACCTGCGGAGGCTCTGCCCTGTTTTTTTTGTGCTTTTCGTTTTGCCTATCAGCCGCTGCGATACACAAATTTACCGAGAAGGTAGAGCTTCTACGTTTACTTCTACTTATGAATGTTTTACGTACTGCAAGCAGAAACAAAAAAACAAAAAGAATAATAATAATAATTTTGAGGTTTATTTTATGGCCACAATAAACAAGTCGCGTTTATTGTTCTTAAAGATAACGACACGAGTAAACGATATACCCTGTACCAGCAATTACGCAACGAGTAAGCTGCATCTGTTTGCCGCCAGCAGCCGGCAACACATGGCAAATGAAAACTGTCGCGTTGGTCTCCAAATGTTGCTGCACCCAAATGCGGCAGAAGTGGCAGAAGCGGCACAGCTCAAAATGTACAAGTTGTATGCTATTTGCAGTTGTAAATTGCTGAGACCTAGAAAGGCACGTAGTGCCGCATTTGGTAATTTCATTTAATGCACTGCCATCGATTTGCATACGGGCCCAAAGCGGTATGGAGGCGGGATGAGTGGGGGGGAGGGCAACGGCAGGTGTCTGGTAACGGCAATAACTGACAAAAAGCCCTCAGCTTGATGGCGAGAAAGCTGCTCGGCTAATCTCCTCAAACGCTGCTCATCAAGCCAAGACACACAGGCACACACACAGACACAGACACACACACACACACGTACACCTATCACATGTGTTAAGACAGCTAGCCTCAGGGCAAACCGTCAACCGTCAACATGGCGTTTTAAAAGATTTGCAAATCAAAATCCCCCAAAGAAGATGAAATCGCCAAGAGAAATTCTAAGGCAACGCAATCACGAGGGCAGTTTAACAAATTGTTTATAATTAAAAAATAATTAAAAATACATTTTGTTGCATTTCAGGTTATCATGTTTATAAGTTAACTGCACAATTTAGTTCTTTAACGGCATTTGGAATTGAAATTAGTAAATTGATGAAATTTCTATAAATATGTTAAATATAATCAATTAAATTCGGCGCTTTATAACTTAACAGCTCAATAAATAATTTAGCAAAAGCATGACTAATTTAAATGTTGTTTATATTTATTTTATATTCAAAATAAACTTTCAATTGGAATTAAAATGCAGCAGAGAAATGTAAAATGCCGAATAAACCATTAAAATTAGACAAATTCTACTCAATATATCATAGTTAATTTATATTTATAATTTATTGATTGCATATTATGGGTAAACTCATTAAGCGCACCTCGCCCAACTGCATATGTGGCAGAAGTTGGAGTGTTGCGGCGTTTGGGGGCAGTTAAATAGATGACATGAAATGCCGCAAACTCAGTCAAGAGTCTCAGCTGTTGACGAGCTGCGGAACAGGATGATGATGTTGGCCGCTTGGCCGTTTGCTCAGTTGCAGATACATTTGCTGTAGCTACGAGATACATATGTAGTATCTGTGACTGGCGAAGCATTAAACAAGCGACTCGAAAAAGGCGATTTTCTATCGCATCGCAACAAAGACGCACTTGTTGATTGTTTTTCTATTGTCGTTGTTGTTGTTGTTGTTAGCGTCTCGAACATTTCGAATGCTCAGCTAAAAAGTTCACTTGTCTTTTTTGGGTCTGAGAGAGACTGGCCCCTGGTCAAGACAACAATAGAAATGTAGTTGTCTGCCAGGTGAAAACGCTGTCAAAGTTTTGTGAATGAACAGACTGAAGAAGCGGTAACGGGGGGGGATTTGGGCGGATTTGGGTTTATAAGTGAAACATTTAGCAAAAGCCAAAAATGATGATATGCGGTTTATGCATGCGAACATAATGAAAAATGCATTTACTAGCGAGTGGCATGAGAAGGGGGGGGGGAGGAGCTGCTGCCATTGAGGTCATAGACATTTTGCATATCATTTGGCAACTAAATAACAACACATTTGCTTAAATGATACAAATGTAATATGGAAATGGCCAAGAGAGTCGCTCTTTATGCTATGTATGAGATTTAAATTGATTTAAAATCCAGATCTCTGGCTCATTGCCCAATGAAAGGCTGTTGTTGTTGGTGTTTGCTGATGTTGTTACGTGTTGCAGTTGCTTTCAGTTGAGATTTGTGCAATTTTCACACAATTGTTTCGCATTGCATGTCGCATTAAGTGGTTACAGTAACTAATTTGATAATTAATTAAACAATGACAGCAATTCTGCATGCAATTGGGTCACTAACAAATGGGTCAGACGGATGTACAACGACTCAAGCATGATATATGCACATTTTCAATTAGTTAATCAGCCGGCTAAGTACATACTTACATATGTATGTAGTATGTACATACATCAGCTGACAATGTCTTCACAGCAGGCAAATGCTTAATTAATATTTCAACTCAGTAAAATTGTTTCTTTGGCAAATATTTTGCATGCAAAGATGATTGATGTTGTGCGGTGTGTGGCCAAAAAAAAAGGGAAATTTTGTTGGTATTAATTACGCGCAACAACGCTTGGCCAGATGTATCAATATAACTTTTACTAACGGTTTCACACATTTTACACTCGATTTCGTGGGGTGAGTGGGGGGGGGAGCAGGGGAGAGTCTAGAGGTCGCCGCCACAAAGACGAACTGTCGATTCATTGAGAAATGAAACAACTTTGCTTTAAACCGCAACGGCAGCAACTGAAGCTGCTTAGACAGATGCCTAAAACGAACGGAAGTTGGTAAGTAATTTAAACGGCCACGGCGTTGCGCGTCTCAGTTGCCACATTGGTTGAGTTAATATTGTTAACTGATGCTGGGCGATTGGTTTTGCTTTCATGTTGCCTGTTACCTAAGTAATTGTTGTTCCATATGAACATGAAAAAGTTGTTTTTCAAAAATTCCCGTCTGCTGTTAATACAATACCAATCGACAATCGATCGACGTTCAACACATCAAAACTCCAACGGAAGCAATTTTCAACTCTTTCCGCCGTTCAGTTTTGCTTTTTTCTCACAGTTGCCATTGAATGTTAGATTCGCAGGGTTGCATTTGATTTCAATGTTAAGCCAGTGACATTGACACTTGTTCATTGTCCCACCCTGCGTCCCTTTGTCTGTCCCTGTACATTTGTCACTTTTCGTCATTTTATTATGCACTCATTTACTCGATTGTCTGTTGTCCACTTTGCGCATGAGTCGCTTGTTTTAGCTTAACACTGACATATCGCACGCTCCAGTGACCCACTAGGAGTGCACACACAAACAACCACACACGGCTACATAGTAAACACAGCAGAGTCCCCAAGGGTTGCCTGTTGCTCTCTTTCTATCTCTCTCATTGTCCATGAGCCCTTTTTCTATTATCACAAGTTTCGGCGTTGCGCTTCAACGATTTTAGTTTTCAGTTTTTAGGCTAAGGTTCACTTATCACTGCTTATTGCACGACACGTTTCTGTTGTGTTATTTTACACCAACAATATGTTAAGCGAAATATATACTCAATTAATAATAACAAACAATAATGACAATAACAACTGTTGCATACGTTTATTTCGTGTCCCGTTAAAGCTGCCTCTGCTCTGCCGTTGCGTGAGCTCCGCGCAAAGGTTGAAACGCGAATGAGCCGTCGACGTCGACGCTTTAAAGTCGAGCTTGCTGCTCACACTCAGCTCAATTGTTATTGTTGTTGCGCTTGCATTTTACTCTCTTGCGCACGCTCATTGTGTTGGCCTCTCCGCTGTTCTTCGTTGAATGCCATCTCTCAGCTGCTGCTTGTTGTTCTTGCTTTACTGCCGACTCTCAGCGGCAGCTAGTTGTTGTTATCCGTCGCTCTGCGCAACAGCTGGCAGAGGTAGAGGCAGCGGCTTTTTGTTATTCTGGTTTTTTATTTTTGCAAAATAAACTAATTTCATAGCGAGGGGTTGGAGTTTGGGGTTGTTTATCCGGTTACCATGGCCAACTAATTCTCATATTCTTCTATTCCGCTTCATATTTTTCAACGTAATCCCTTTTTCAATCTGTGCTTTCAAAGCTTTTCGCTTCTCTTTCGGTCATATGACCAAACTTTGCCACTTAACGAATAGCAACACAACACAATAATTTGTATGCATAAGACGAAGATGGGAAGTGCAAAAAGCGAACCGTAAAAGCACTTACAGATCCCAACGAAGCCAAGTTGGCGTATTCGGTTACACAAGTTCAGTTAGAAAGAAGTCGAGCTATAAATACACACGGTTTATGGGTCGGTCAAGTGATTCGGGAAATGCCCTACGCCAAAACTGAGTAGTTGTCCAAGTCCAACTTGTCCATGCAAAACGACGATGCCATCAACTGCAGAGCCAACAGCAGCAACAACAACAACAACAGCAGCAGCAGCGACATGCACGGAATAGGAAGCGTTTAACTACCTATGAAAGACATTTGATACATCAGGCGGTCCAACAATAGTGACAGCGATATCCACAGTTCGACACACACACACACACATGCACAGACATAAATATATACACTTATGCGCACACACGCTGCCAGAGTTTAATATACCCTGGTTGCAAGTATGTGTAATGGGTAGTATAAGTTATATCTGATTCTATCTACAGATTCAACTGGATTCAAAAAGACAATCCACATGCAATCCCTATATAATCTAAGTTGTTTACAGGGTATGCTACAGTCGTGCGCTCGCAGTTGACACATACTCACTTGTATTTTGTTGCTTTTTGTTTTGTTTTTGTATTTTTTATAAACTTTTTGCGTCTGGCTGGCACAGCTGCTGTAGCTGCTGGTCAACAGCACCGGCACATTGCACCTGACACGAGGCAGCTAACAGACACAGAGAGACAGAGAGAGAGAGAGAGAGAGAGAAAGAAAGAGAGGGAGAGAGGGATTTGGAGGCGCTTCTGTTTTGACCATTTTTCAAACATTTTTCCACTCACTTTTTTGCGCACATCGTATTGATATGAGGTGTACAGACATATATGTGTGTGCATTTTACTTTGCTTGCCTTTTAGCCCCACAACAACAACAACAACAACAACAGCAACATCAGCACTAACAATTCACCGTTGCTTAAAGCCTGGCTAATGGCACTCAAAGTGTTCCATCATCCTGCACAAATTCCGTCCAAGTCATCATCCGTCAACACAGTCACCCAAGCTGAGAATGTAGAATGCACAGAACTTGATTGACCGTTAAGATAGGCATCAATGGAAACGTGTGCAAAACACAACTGATGAATGGAAAGAGAAGACAGCAACACCAACACCAACACCAACACCAACACCAACAACAACAACAACTAAAAGAAGCAAAACAATAATAAGCAAACACAGCATTCAAATCCCATGGTAACGCATTCCACAAGCAAATCGTGAGCTCGATCTTTACATCGCAGGCATAATTTAGTTGCCAATCAAATTTATTCGCTAGTTAGCGTCCAAGTGGGGTGAAAGTAATTCAACAAACCACTTTCGATGCTTGGACAATCGTATTTCTTGTTCTTTATTGTATTTGTAATCCAATGACCGTATCTAAACTTAAATGTATGAGAATTTGGTCAGAAAGGTGTGGCATACTATTTATAATCATTGTTCAATGTGGTCAATTTTATTTATGATTGTAATTTGTTGACTGGGTTATATCTGTAATCAAATCGAGTGCAATAAATAATTTTTTTTTTTTTTTTTTTTTTTAAATAGGTTCCAATTTATTTCAGATTTGTACTGTTGGCTTCAAATTAGTACATTACTACCTACATGGCAGCTTAACCTAATTATACATTAATATAAAAACATTGACTATCTTATAATATAGTTATACATATAATACATAGAATTATTTTCATTATTTTGATATTTACATATTTACATATTTAAATTAAGAAATTAAGATATTCTTCTGGCAGGAAGATCATGTGGATGAAGCCTTTTCAGGCGTCTTCTGCCTGCATACCTCAGTAGGCGTTGGGCAAGCGCGTTTGGGTGGCAGGACAATTTTTGTCTCTATTCCGCATGTACCAAGGCGCATTGCACATCCTCCTGAGGATTTTGCTTTGAGCCACTCGAATTTTGCTAATGTTAGTCTTGGCGGCTACTCCGTAAACCTGAAGCCCGTACTTCCAAATTGGGCTTAATATCGCCTTATATATGGTTACCTTGTTTCGCAGAGAGAGCTTATTTCTTGGCGACAACAGCCACGACATCCTCGCCGCCTTTGCGGATGGTTTTTTGCAACATTGTTGTATGCCGAGCGAAGTTTAGGCATCTGTCAAGGATGACTCCGATTGTGTGTGCGATTGATAGTGCGATTCATGACTGAGGATTGATCCCAACATCCTAATTCCAGGACAGAATCCAATTCTTGTAGAGAATGTCATGTTCGCACATTTACTAGCATTGATGCCAATGTTCCACTTACGGGCCCATATCTCGAAGCTCCTGACATATTGCTGCAAGGCCTCGGCGGCAGTGCCAAGAGATTGGCTCCTGGTAAGAACAGCGGTGTCATCGGCATATGTTGCGATAAGAACGTCTTGAGGGTCAACAGCTCGGACTGCACACGGCTTCGGCATGTCGACTGTGTATATGGAGTACAAAGTTGGTCCAAGTACACTACCTTGCGGAACTCCTGCGCATATCAGTCTTTCTGAGGATTTGTCAGCCAAAAAGCTGCTTACTAGCTGGAATAGTTGTGGAGTCAATAGCTGCTTCAGCTTACAACGAAGACTAAGGAGACTCCAGGTTAAGATGACTCTCTCTCCATCATTTTACCCAACGCCGGAAGGAGACTGATTGTCCTGTATGAGTTGACCTCCGTTGGTTGCAGTGCAGACTTCCCCAGGATCTTCTTCTTTTGGACGGCCACTTAAATCGTATTCATATTAATATTACTTCACTCCCCTGCCCCGCAAATCACGCCTGAAGACAAAACTTGTACCGCCCACGCCAACGCAGACACTCTAACTTGGCACGTGCAAAAATTCCGAGTTTTTTGGTGCGTTGTGTTCGGTTGTAAGGGGTGATTCGAACGGTACAAAAAAAATGTTCTAGGGGGCGGCTGGTTTTCTAAAAAGTGCAACAAGTGCCTTGGTGGCACGAAACACCCTGTTTATTTACTGATAACAACAAATGTAAGAAACCATTGCATACTTTTAGGCTGTGTATTTAAAGAACTGCACAAATAGATACATAGATACAAATCGATAATAAAAACAATTATTAATAAATGAAAATGTTTGCTATTTTTAATTATATTTACTGATATTAACTACATTTAGGCGGTGTCGCCTGTTTGTTTGTAACTGCGCATTGAATGGCAAGAGAGAGCAGCACTGAGAGAGAGTGAGAAGAGAGCGCAGCATCCACAGCATCCAACAGCTGTTGTGGAACGTATGTAGGTCCTATAAAACGACCAATGGCAATAGCATTTGCAGTAGTCCTGTTCAGTGTTTCCTACCAACAGCAACAGCAGCAGACAGAACAACACCGCCAAAAGGACAATTCTAGAGCTCCACAGGACGTTTTCTGCAGTTCCTGAGACTTGTGCAAACAGAAGAACACTAACAGACGGTGTGAATAAGAATTTCATTTTAATTGTGAATGTGCTTAAAGCGAAACGAGTGGCAAGTGAATAAATATACCTCTGTTCTCTCTTTCTCTCTGCTCCTGTCTCACATCAGCGACACTTTAATAAATAAATTCCATTCACATTCAAAAGTGGCGCGACTGCCTGAAAACTTACGCACTCTTTCACACACAGGCACACACACACATATGTAAAGGCATTTTAGCGCGCTTTTGTGTTCGTCCTGGCTACAAACCGAAACGAGGTAAGTTTCCTTCCAAATATAAAAAACGTGAACCTCTGTGTTGAGTGTTTTACATTTCATTAGATTGCAATTAAGCGCAATTTCATTAATTGCAACCCACATGATGGTGCAGTATTCAGCGATGTCTTTATAAATGTTAAACCTTGGCTAGCAGCAATAACAACAATAGAAAATACGTTAAGACAGTCTACAGCATCAGGCAGCGGAAACACGTGCTGTCAGGCGACAAAAAACACACACAAAAGTAAAACTAAAATCCATAAATTGATTTTTCCGCATGCATCACAACTTTTTTACTACACATATGTACATATATATATATATGTAAATATAGAACAAGATTAAGTAGTGGAAGAAGCAGAAGAAGAACTGCAGTTCCAGGTGTGTTTCAGCACTAATAGCGAACCCAATAAACCAAAGCCCACTTAAAGGCGACGCTAGACAATTGCAAAAGCACAGACCAACCGGTTGACTTGTTGTTCTCCCTCTCTCATCCTTTGCTTCCTTTGCTCTGTCTGCCTCTCTTTGCCTCTCTTACGCTGCTCGAGCGACTGGCGAGTTTCAGCTTTGCAAAGCTTCACACTCTAATGACAAATACTATGTTGTCTGTGTCTCTGTGTCTGTGTGTGCAAGCGCTCGCAGCACTTTTTTTGCACGTGTATGCGTGTGTGTGTTTTGTCTGTGGTGAGAATTTTGTGACGCAATGCTTAGAGGTTTTTGAACTGAAGTACTCTCACACACACACACACACAGGCACACATATGAAGAGCTTAGACATTGAATACTATAAGCATATTAAAGCAAAAAGCGCTTTAAATGCCTGAAGAGCAAAAACATCCATGGGAAGGCAATAATAAATGATGGGTTCAAAAAAGTAAAAGTTCTTGACACGTGCAACATAACTGCACAATTGCAGGCCAAAATTATTGATTGAACTTTTGCAAAGTAGCACAGTCACGCTCAGCCACCACCCCCTTAACTTCCTGATAATGCTTAGCATGACCAGACTAAACTTTTCCAGCCACAAATGCAACTTCTTTAAAGAATGGCTTATTGCGCACAATGTTGATACAGTCGACTGCAGCAATGTGCAATGAATTGACAGATAACAATAACAAATCTGCAGCTAAATTGTGACCTTGCCAACGCAGCAACAAGAATGAATAAGAAAACCACCAAAAAGTTAACGACTAGCACATAAATAACAAGAACAACAACAACAGCACCAACAAAGTGAGCAAAGTGTGCAGTTGCCGTGGCCAAAAAGGAATGAAAGTCCAGTGCACAATGTGAAAAATGAGCCAAGCGGAAGCTGATAACAGTAAGACAAGAAAAACAAGTTGAAAACAACAAAAAAAAAAAAACCTCAACTCAACGGGCAGCGAATGTCATTGAAGTTAATTACAAATGTCCAATTAAGAAACTGACAACGGCAGCAAATCCAAAAAAAAAAAAAAAAAAAAAATAGCCACAGTCCAAGTCCTGCAAGTTGCTGCAATTAAAAATGCATCTGCATCTTTCGAGTGGAAAACTAGGGAAACTGCTAAGCTGAAAAACTGCTAACTAATCGAGAACCGCTCATATGAAATGAATGCCCACAAAATGTGGCAGCAGTGGCAACAACCACAGCAGCTGCAGCAGCAGCAGCAGAAGCAGTTAAAATTGCATAATGGGACATCCGTTGGCCAATAACACAAAATGGCTGATACTGCACTGCTCTACCTCAAAAACGAGCTGTGAGCGCTTTAACAATTCTGCCTAAAAGTATGCTTCATTTAGTTTCAAAGTTTCAAGGCAAACTTATTCGGGGCGTGTGTTCCAGTTAACTTTTTTGTTAGCAATCGACGAAAGTTGCTAACATTTTGATAATATCCACTTAAAGAGATTATATATATTTATATATTTTTATTATTTTATTCAGCTTGCAAGTATTAAACAACAACAATAAGCCTCAAGCTATTTAACAATTCAGCATAAAAGTATGCAACATTTTTTTAAAGGCAAACTTATTTTTATGTTCTGCTACAGTTTTTGCTAACAATTTGTGAAACTTGCTAACTTTGTGCTGATTTTCAACTAAAGCGATTTTATCTCAGCATCTTACTTTATTTATATTTATATAATTATTTATATTTAGCGTGAATTGATTATACTTCAGTTCAATCATTCGCAGTCTCCATCAATTATACAATTTCAATTCATTAATTTCGTTTAGCATAATAACAACAACAATATTAACAACAACAACAATAATAACAATAACAACAATGATAACAAGACTTTAAAAGAAGAAGCACAGGCAACGGCTGTTGTGGCCAAAACTTCTCTGATAATTAAAGAGTTTTGAGTATTGCGACGCGCACAAAAGTATGCTACACTTTTTGTTCGCAGCATAAAAAGTTTTTGGGCCAATAAAATAAGATTTATGGTAATTAATCTAGCTTACACACAACGGGAATATTGCCGCAGAGTGCTGATAAAAAGCCTGTGGCATCAACGCGCCCGCCTTGCCCATTCCCAAGTTGCACACAAATTTTTTTTTAATTAATAAATAAATGTTGCGGAAATTATGTGGCATTCAAGTGAGGCGCCGCATAATTACGCGATTTGTTGGGGCTTAAGAGGCGCTTGACAAATGCGTGCAGCGGTAATCGCAACAGGAATTACCCCAATCAACCCAGACACCCCCCAACCGCCCGCTGCCTGCGAGGAGGCACACCCTAGGAGCCTTTAATGAGGCGCCTCAAAGAAAACTGCGCACAAGAGGAAAACGCATAAATATAAGAAAATATAATATACAAGTATTTACTTAAGATGTATGTACGTACTTGTGTATGTTGGTATGTATGTGCGAGTGTGTGTGTGTGTGGGTGAGTGTGGTCTGTCTGTTGATTTCTCATCGCTTGCATTTGATGGCGGCCCATGAAAAATTCATTCAACTTATAGCCTGAAGAGGCGAGGCGTTGCTTGGCAGAGATAGATAGAGAGTAGAAGAGGCAGGAGAGAGAGAGAGAGAGAGAGAGAGAGAGAGAGGAGTAGACAAGGAGGGAAAGAGATACAGGTACAGGCGCTCGACCGTTTGATTTAATGCCCTGCTAACTGTAATATCACTGATGAGGTTTTTGCCAAATGGTTAAAATGGCCGCAATAAGCAAACCAACAAAAAAAGGCGTTAAGAGCTGCTTAAGTAAATGGTTTACATTAATATTTTAGCTTCAATTTAAGGCTAAAAGCTGCCTGAGGCAAAAACGCGCGCCATTCTTGGTCTAATTGGGCCGACTGCGTGTTGGCCAGTTATCCAGTTGCCTGCCGGCCATTTGCAGCAACAAATTGCATTTGGAATTCATGTGAGATTGAAATGAAGACAAAGCGTTGCAAAGCTGCAACACTCCAATGCCGGACAGTGGCAAGTTGCAAGTGGCAAGTGGAAAGCGCATGAGTAATGTGGCAATCAGAACGCACGCTTTGTTCCTTATATGCCTAATGAGCGGCCGACTGCGTCCCAGTGAGCCTTTTGTTGCACGCCTTACAATGGCTGCCACACACCAGGAATTCATTAGAGAGAGAGCGAGAGAGAGCGAGAGAGAGAGAGAGAGAGAGAAAGGGGGAGCAAGATAGACAGCGTTTGTGGCATTGCCACTGCCTCAACAACATCAACAATAACTGCAGAAAATGTCATTGCCCACGACTGGAAAATATCTGTGAAAAGTTCTGAAATCAATTAACTCAACTTAAAGTGGATTTATGCTGCGTCCACTACAGTCAAGCTGCACTATAAACAACTAGCAAGTGATAGAAGAGAATATTTTAAAGGTAAAACTTAGCAGAGTTTGCAATTTCAGTTATTTTCACACACATTTCCAGCACAACTTCAACTTCAACTTAATTTAAATAAATATAAAATACAGAAAAATATTAAATATATATTGTTGCTAAATTCCAAAGTTGTTTAGCTTAACATAAACTGAACTTAAGTAGAAATAAAATATAAGAAATAAACAAAAACAATTGAAGCTTAATTTAGCTTAAGTTAACTTCTGCTAGACTTCAGCTAAAGCTGTTTTGGTATGCAATACTCCTCTCCTCCGTTACTTCTGACCTTTAAGAAGAGGGGAGGACAGACATAGGCCTGACAAAGGTACAGTAAAACAACAGCTACAGCACATTCAATAAACGTGGCTAATAAGCGTATAATAACTCTTTCCCCAGACTGCAACTGCAGCTGTTAGTGATTTGCATGTCAATTGCTTAGTTAGATGCTAGTTGGGATAGTTAGGGAAGTTTACTATCAGTTAACCAGTTAATCAAGTATATTTAGTTGAATGATCGAGCCAAGTTTAGCACGTGTATTAGCATTATCTCAAGGTCTTAACTATGCCGCTTAATTGTGTTTAAAAAAAAATTATATTAAACACAAGCCAAGTTAATTGAAGCTCATGTGGGTACTTTACTTAAACAGACAACAGTGAAGACTCTGCCAATGAACAGCTACAGTTGAGCTGCATTCATTTGTTGCCTGTAATATTTCCTTTAGTAAGTCTTGACTGTAATTTGAAAACGTGACTATTTCACGGGGATTTCACTTGGGAAGTTACATTAATTTGATGGCTAAGCGAGTTGCCAGTGTTAATAATAGTATTAAACAATAGTTTATAATCATTTTGCACAAATTGTGTCGAACAACATTTACGTGTATCTGACGACTGTCGCATGGCATGTTCAACTCTTATCAAACACTCAATCCAATCTCCCCCTTCCCCCGCCTCACCACATTATCTTTGACTTCGGAAATTCGCATACAAAGTATTCGTAGATTAGATGGGTACTCATGAGTGTGCCCATGTGGAGATAACCACAGCCAGTCTGCCAATGGATCTGTGGCGATAACTTCGCCTCTGACACATTCAAGGCTAATGAAAGTTGCCCACGTAGACGGCGAATATAAATTATGAATATAAAAAAAAAAAAAAATAAAAAATAAAAGAACAAAAAAAGAGAATCATAATAATTTGCCTTAATCGAATAATGACCCCCAGCCACTTGGACAAACCAAAACCTGTGCTGTCTCTCGCAACGGACTTGGAACTTGGAACTTGCCACGAGCGTCTCGAGCGTCTCTCGACAACGAGGAAGTTTACCGCAGGCAAATTATTCAATAAAAAATGACAAGACAACAATTTCAAATGCAAATACATTATGCACACGTCGCAGGAAGAGGAAAGGGGGAAGGTGGATACAGATGAGCAGAATTAGGGGAAGGGAAGGGAACGGGGGGGAACAATGCATGATGAAAGCGTGAAATGCACGTGAAATTCGTATGACGAAGTTGTTGTTAAGAACGGAAACATCAATACATTCTGGTAAATAACGTAAATATCGTAAATATCTGGTAAAGCCGCAATTATATTGTCGCATGAATCAGCAAATGTAGGTTACAGTGGGCACTCGCTAAGTGCTACAGCTACAGCTAAAGTTTTTATTGCTTGATTTTTTTCACTTTAAATGAATTAGTTTTCAATCGATTTTTATATATTGCACCAATAAATAACTTCAGTCAGTTACAGTGGTCACTCGCTGGGTGTAACAACAGTCTATGCTTTGCCAAAGTCAAGCACAGTGAGCACTCGCTAAGCTGTTGCTCACTGGGAAGTGTATAAACTGCCAATGAATTCTTATAATGTCATAACAAACCACTTCAGTGTGGTACAGTGAGCACTCGCTAAGTATGCAACAGCTAGTGTATACACAAACTTCTTCACTTAAGTGTGCACTACAGTCAACTCACGTTATATTTAACAGCTAGCAATACCTCATCAAGTAACCAATAGTTGGCACCACTGTGCAGTTACATTGGGTTGCCACCGTGACACCGTTTACTTCAAGTACAGCCAGACAATAACAGACATGTCCAACATTAACGGGTGTTTCTACAGTTAATCCACATATATATAAGCTGACATGTGTTTTGTTGCACAGTGCGTGTCAAAAGTATGCGCTTTAAGCGGACACCTGTGCTGAGTAGCGAAAACTTCAAATTGTTGTAATTGAATTGCAATTGAGCGAATTGCAAGCTCGCCTAATGAGCTTTAAGTGTAGCTGTAACTAACTCTATTATCTGCAGTTAATAGAGCTTACTTGAAGCTAAACTAAACACTTACATGGACAGCTGTAAATAGAATTAAATGAAGTCTATTAAAGCGTGCTTTGTGTAAGGTAATGCAAGCTTTCGACTTTTACTGTAAATAGACTTCATTTACAGTCTCCGATTATAATTCCAGCAAGCACATTAAAAGCTCCGCGAAAGCTCCGCGAAAGCTCCCCTTTTCTGAAAGCTTCTATTTACAGCCCTTATCATTGTGTATTTTATATATTTATATATTCTGCATATTTATATTCTTAGTCACAGTCATATTGGCGCACGGGTTTACGCAATTCAAGTTGCTTATCAGCTCCAGTTCCGTTGGGGAAAGATCACTTAGGCGTTGCATATACTAGGAAATATAGCTAAAAGTGTGACTTGTGTGTTTTTCTAAACATACTTTTATTTATTGTTAATGAATCGCCAAGCTAACCTGCACTTATTGTTTGTCCATTTGTTTATAACTATTTTGTATAGCCTATATTTGAGTGGACACATTAACAGAACTCAAAAAACAACACATTAGCATATTTGTAGTGCTAATTATATGGTAATCTAAACAAACAGTGTGTTGTCATTATAATTATAATTATTATTTATATTGTTGGAGTACAAATTAAGTAATCTGAGCAGTGTATCAATGTATCATTATTAAAAATTAAGTTAGGTCTGGTTTTTTTATTTTTATCAGACCCCAGATTTAAGCCTAAACTCAATTTTAATTTAAATCTAATTTTAAACAAAATTATGCTTTTATCTTTTATTATAAATAATTTAATCATTTAAACTTTATTGTTATATTGGGTCGACAGCCATTAGTCGACGTTAAGTAAATAAATAAAGCCATCATAATTTAACTTTTACTTTGTTCAAATAAAGTTAATTTAAAAATATTTCTACTTGTATCATTATTTATTACTTTATAGTTTTAAAAAAAAATTAAGAAGTTTACACAATATTTTAAATTTGCTCATGTTTTTAATTTTATACATTTCATTTTAATGCATTGCAATAATTAAAATTAATTGATATTTAATTATTACCACATTTTTCATTGAATTTAGCTCTTGTTTTTATTTTTATCGGTATATATATTTTACTAAATTGCGTAATTATTTATTAAATATAAAAAGCATTAATTTTATAATTATTTTTCTATTTTTTCTTTATAAAAAATATCATCATTTAGTCTCTTTTTTTATATTTTATTTGTATCATTTGTAATTTAATAATAATTTAAATAATTTAATAGTGTTTTTACTTGTATCATTTTTTGTACTTATTTTCTATTATTTGCTACTTTATTTTTTAGTTTGTTATACATTTGATAATTTGAGGAATTTATTTTTTAATTTATTAATATATATTAGTTTATTTGCTACTTGTTTACAAATAGCTTAAATAGCAATGTTATTACTTTCATTATTATTTATTACTTTACATTAAGTTCGCTTCAGTTGTTTACTTTACCACGCTCACTGTAAACCCAACTGCGATTGCATGTGTGTGTGTGTGTGTGAGTGTGTGTGTGTGTGTGTGCGTATTACAAGTGCTTAGTATGTGTGTTTAAAGAATCAGCTGTTTACAACAATAATAACAACAATAACAACAACGGCAAGTTCACATTTTGCAAATCAACTTTATGACGAGCAACTGAGCGACTTTTTGGATTTAGTTTCAGTTTCCATTCGCCCGTTCGCCCAATCGCGCTCTCTCCCGCCGCAATTTTGTCGTTCCACGTTCGCTGTGTGTTTTAACCTACCACAAAAAAAAAAAAAAAAAAAAAAAAAAAAAAAACAAAATAATAACAAAAACCAAAGTAAATACCTGCAACTAAAGCTGAATAATTGTACGTGCAAATCAAAGTTAAAGACTAAGAAATTAAGCAAATACCATTTAAATGAAGTGCGTTGAACGCTTGTGCAAGATTAGGTTTATTAGTTTGTATTATTTATACTCTTCGCTGCGGTCTCCCTCTCTCTCTGTCTCTCTATCTCTTTCTCTGTCCGTCAGGCATGCTCTTGCTGTTATCGTCTATTTCCACTCATCGAAATATTGCTGTTGTTATTTCTCTTGCTGTATCTGCGTATGTTTTATAATCGTGTGTGTTTTTTAAATATTTATCATTCATCGGGCCACGAAAACAGCTGTGACTCGCTTGCGACATCTTTGGCAATGCTTTGTCACTTTTGCTGAGAGTTGCAAGTGAATCAGTTGAGTTAGCAAAGAGTTTGGCAAATTCCAAATACGAATTTAAAATTCTTATTCAAATCCAAATCACAATCGCATTATCGTGCCAAGCGACAGGCACAACAAACACAAAACCTGTGCAAGCTGCTCAGGCATCATTAGTGGCAATTTACGCAGTTTTTCCCCCCCAAAAAAAAAAAAAAAAAAAAAAAAACAAATCAAAAATGTGAAACATGCCACTTGATAAGCTTGATGTTGTTGTTATTGTTCTTGCTGCTGTCGCATTTTTAATGCAAGCAAATTGATTTAAGTGCCGCCGTTAACAAAGTTAAATCAATTAGGGAACCTGCAATGTTTTGCCTGACTTTTGCTTGAAGGGTGCAAAGTCAATGCGATTGATGGAAAACTGTGTGGGAAAACAGCAAGGAAAACTCTGCTGCTGCTGCTGCTACCTGCTGAGTGCCACACTCAGTTTGCCATTGCAGTTGCCGTTTCAATTTCATTTTGGCAGTTGCATTAATGATGTCGTGCCAAATGAGGCAAATGCAAATCACAAATCTTCACAAATCTGTAGAGCAAATGATTGCATTGCTGCCAGTTCACAGTTCACAGTGCACAGCAACAAGTGTAGCTCTGTTTGCCAACTGACTTTACTCATTCTACTCTATCATTCTGCCTCCTCTCAGTAATCCCATTTCCAATTTCAGTTGCAAATTCCCCAGTTAAATCCCCCCACAGAGCGCAGAGATTTGATTCAATGATGATGTTCATTTAGGTTTGGTCTGCGTTCTGCGTTCTGTGTTCTGCATTCAATGTCAGCGAATGAATGCTTGAATTACAGTGAATTTACAAAAGGTGAATGCCGCGTGTACTTCAATAAGTTAATGAATATGCATAAATAATATCATTTAATCATTATATATATATTTATAAATATTTTTTTAAATCATTTCACATGCAAAAGCAATTTGTTTAATGGCAAAAAAAGTGTGAGCACGCTGTGGGCAGGCACAGCATGAAACCATTTAAAAAAAAAACAGGGTATAACAAAAGAGTTTGTGTTTGGCAATGCCAGACTAGACAGCTACGCTGTAGATAACTTTGAAGTTGGCATTGAAGACAGCTTAAAGTTTTGATTTGTTTCAACACTAAGCAAATGTTTTGATAATTTATTATTTATTATAAATACATTATGCAGTAAGTATATTAATATACTCTACAGGCGCAGGGCATGCGAAACCAAACAATAATATTATTATGTTTGGCCTGCAAAGGTAGAGAGCAGGATGCGAGGGCGGGGGGACCCTAATGTGAGCTCGTAATATGTTGGCTTTGTGTGACCACAAGCAATGTTTATGCCAGTTGGTAAAGCCAACACATGCACACACTCATTCACCTGTGTATGTGTGTGTGTGTGTGTGTGTGGGTAATGTTGTTAAAAAGTTGTAACAATTTCTAGCCACAAAGACAGGCATCAAAAGCGGCTTATACAAAAAAATGCTATGCATTTTTTGTTGCCTACTTTCAGGCGGCGCTTTAAATTACTTGTATTAAGTGTAGACTTTTTGCTATTTACTGTACTTGCAGCAACTAACTCAACTGCCGAACTATATACATATTTACACACATATATATGTATATATATATATATAGAGGGAGACAACGACACCACCGAAACCACAGCAATCCAAAATAAACGCCAAGAACCGCCCAAAATAAAAAAAATTATATAAATTTAAAGAAAATAGAACGTAAATGGATCTAAAGCATAGCGCCAGTGGCGCAGCTGAGAGCGCCGATACCTATATAGCCACCAGCAAGTCTACAGACATGATTACGCCCAAGGAGAAGGATAACAAAGCCAACAAAGGCAACAAAGCAGCCAATGCTCCAGTCGAAGGTAAGTTATTCAAATTTGCAAATGAGCTTCAATATTGTATTCAATGCTTATCTCTGCATAGTTAAAATGCATGTCAAGTTGCAAATCTTACACACATTAGCTATGCTCTGTGTGTGCGTGTGTGTGTGTGTGTTCAGTAACTAAACATTTGTATGCAAAACATTTTACACAAACAGACAGAACGAACATTTTGAGTTAACTGCACCTCAAGGTATGCAATAGTTTTGTTTGCAGTTCCTCAATTTGCTACCACGTGCGTCTGTGTGTGTGTGTGTGTGTGTGAGAGTGTGCTTACGTGTGTGCAGGTGCGTGTGTGTGTGTGTGTTGTCAACTAAAAATAACAAACATCAAAAGCTCTTTTTGCATTTTCAATGTCACGTAACTGAAAAGAGAAACTAGTTAAAGGACTAAAGCGTAGAAAGCATAGACTTGACAATACCCTGTAGATGTTTATTATTAACTAACTGAAGAAGCAGCTGCTGTATTCGACTACTAATTAGCTTGTTAATCATGGAACGACTAACAATACCCTGTAGATATAAAACAAACAACATATCAAACTAAGGAATTATAAATTCCTATTCTACAACTTCACAAGTTCGGACTACCCAGTTTGCACACTGCGGACTTACAGGGTATGAATGCATAAGCCTAACATTGGATTTATAACGTCGCACAGTGGCTCAGTTTGTCGTTAGTCGTTGGAAAAATCATAGCTATTGAACGCCTGTCGTCAGCCTAGGCGAGCAATGAGGCCACACATCATTCACAGTTGAGGCTTAAGTTGAGAGCATATGACAGTCTAAAGCGACTGTAGGCAACCAGGTAGCTAATTCAGTTAATCTTATGTGGGATGTCTGCTGTGCAGCCTTGACAATGACAACAACAACAACAACAACAACACCAACAACTGGGACATCAACTGTATCCTTTTGAGGCACAACTCAAGTAGCTTTTACCTGCACTAGATGTGTATCTCAATCTACAAATTCTTGAATTATTTTGCAGGCTACAAAGTGTATGCAAGACGCTGGGCAGTGCTTATACTCTTTGTATTCTATTCAGCCTCGAATGCCATGCAATGGATACAATACACCATCATCAACAACATAATAACACGGTAAGCACTTGTTACACTTACTTGCGTGTGTTTAACTCTAAGCCAACTGAGATTTTTGGACTCATTTTGTAGATTTTGCATTTTAATTAAAAAGTTACTTGAGCAAAGTTCATTAAATAAGTTTAGCGAGCGTAGAGAATGTTTAACTTGCAGCCTGTTAAGCTTAATAATTAAAACTGATTTGTTTCTTTTTATAAAGCACATTAAATAAAATAATGTGCTTTGTTATTTGTTATTATTTTGCAGCTTAAGCTAAAGCTTTTCAATTTTATTTAAATGTTGCTATAGAAAAGCTCATTAAAGCACATTGAAAAGTATAGAAAATGTAGTAAAAGTAACTGAATTGCAAGCTAATGCTGAAACTATTTAGTTTTAAGCTAAAATCATTTTGACAAAGCTCATTAAAGCTTATTAAAGACGATTAGAAAAAGTTACATACATCTTAAAGTCTATTTATGGCCCAGTCTTAAGATTATTGTAAAGATATTAATCTTACTGAACGAAAGCTACCTTGACAAAGCTCATTAAAGCCTATTTAACATATATAGCAATGTTGTCTTATGCATAGCATAAAGCGAGCTAATTCGTACAGGCATTAATTGAGTCATGTTAGCAAAGAAAGAAGTGTCAAGAAGATAGCTGATTAATAAATATATGGCTAAAGCACATTAAAGCTCAATGGCTGCTTCAACTTAAACAACTATGAAAGCGCACGCTATACAGATGAAGGAAACGCAGTTAAAGTGTTTTAAGAGTACATGCCTAACAGTTCTAATTAAAAGTTACTTAAGCAAAGTTCATTAAAGCTTGCCACAATGACGCAGTTGCGAACCGTCAGCCTGTCAGACTGTCAGGCTGTCAGCTAATGCAATAACTGTATTCCGATATGCACTGAAATGTTTGTAATGAAATTGCAGTTACTATGGCATCAGTGACAAATGGGTAGACTGGACGTCCATGATTTATATGATATTGTATATACCGCTCATATTTCCAGGCAGTTGGTTTCTGGACAAAGTGGTGAGTGCTGCCGACACCAGTGACAAATGACTCGCAATTGTTATAGCTTTGTTGCATTTTTATTTACTTCAGGGTCTGCGCATAACGGCATTAGTTGGCATTGTAGGCACATGTATTGGCGCCTGGATCAAGGTCTTCTCGGTGGATCCATCGCTCTTCTATGTCAGCTTCTTGGGACAGGCAATTGTTGCATTGGCTCAGGTAAAATCTGCACTCGAATCTTAATGTTTCTCATTTCATTTAACATTTATTTATGATAGTATAAATTATTATAGAATAATCAATTAATTATTGAATTGTATTGCTTATATTAATAGGTTTGCATATTGTCACTGCCGGCAAGATTGGCTGCAGTTTGGTTTGGGCCCGATCAGGTGTCATCAGCCACGAGCGTGGGTGTCTTTGGCAATCAGGTGAGTGAGCAAGGGAAAGACAGACGTACATTACGCATACGCACCGTATGCATGTAGTCTAACTTTATTACAGCTGCACTCGCTTTTGATTACATTGTCAGCGAAAAGGGATGAGGGGAGAGGGATAAAAGGGATACTAAGTAACTCAGTGAAAATTTGCATGAACACGAAAAGGGCTGAACGAAGAGCAGCAGCTTTTAGGCCAGATTGATGCCAAATTCTGCACTGACATGTTAAACTGACATTTACGCTTTTGCACTTTAACTTTTTGCGAAGCCATTTCCGGCTAGCGGAAGTGGCAGCTCCCCCTCTCTCTCTCTCTCTCTCTCTCTCTCTCTCTCTCTCTCTCTCTATCTCTCTCTATTTCTCGATTATATGATGCGTGCAATCATGAAATTGCCAAAGCACAAAAAAAATGTAGAAAAATAGATCAAAGTTAAATAGAACTAAGCAAACCAACGTTGCAG